>JAEQBA010001261.1:0-139321 GCA_019434445.1 Phalangium opilio
AAGCATTTAGAGTCGATAGATTTTTTTTTGAAATATTAATTTCCAATGTCAAATTGTAAATTCAGTATTCAATCCACAATATCTTTGGATCTAATGGTCATATGTAATGAAACTAATGAGAGGTGTGTTACAATATATTTATCAGAAGTAATAATACTTCTTCGAGAATTTTAAATTATTACTTAGTTGTCAAGGAGGCCAAGAAGAAAAAAGCTTCCTGCGCAGCGGTACTCTGCTTGTTCTATGACATTCTGAAGCTTCTGTGTGTTTTTTTTAATGCAATAATTTTATCAGTATATCAAGAGAGAGAAGGATAGGATATAAAAGCGGCGGAACGAGCGTAATAGTAGGTAGGAGGATATAGCGGTGAGGTAGTCTTCGACTGGCCGATCTTAGAGCTCAGGTTTCGGGCGTCTCCGATGGGAGTTTCGTGCACCCGTACTTAGTTACCTTGGTTATGCGCATCACGTGACCACGCAAATCCAATTAAAAATAGCGGGTTTTTCACGCTAGCTTAGGACTTTGAAGCAACGCCGCCTATATTCGTGTTGACTGCACTTGTAGTGATATTTTTTTAAATTTTATCGGGCGTTAAATCGACCCTCACAATCTTTAATCCATCTTAAACACTTATCTAGTAGAGTTTTTGGTGTAGGGAAAGAGTAAAATACTATTACCTTTATCTAAGAACCATAGTTCACTATTAAAAAAATTGAAATAACGAACGGAGGGGTATGAGAAGAAGAGGCGGGTCAGAGCGACAGAGGTAAAAAGGAATTACGTATTTTTCGCCTTCCCGTCAGCAACGTCATCAAACGTATTTTAAGTGAGCCTATAAGATAATTTAAACTTTTAATTACGTGTTGGAGGGAGGGGCTCTATACTAGGCTATGAGTCGGACTGAAATAAAACTAACCGTTCTCCATTCCTGCTTCCAAAATTAAATCTATCCCTGGTATTAGTAATTAAATTAGTAACTTAAAAAATGTGAAAAACATAAGGAAAATATTCCATTCACAATAGAGAATTACTAGATTTGAAAGTTGTATTCCCGCCTAGTCTAGGTGTAGATTATTAATATACGTGTATTGAGGAAGGTAAGCTCTTTCAGTTCGTAAAAGGGTCCAAAAATTAATTTAAAAAATGTATTTCTTTATTTAGTTTGTGAAAAGAGCGGGCGTAAGTGTTTAATTTTGATCCTTTACATGTTCTTTCAGTAACCATCTAAAGAGATGGGGACCGCGGTTTGGACGTTTCTCTTTATCCCCCCCCCCATCCTCCTGCCGCCATCATAAAAGGTAAGACCATGGACTCGATTTACATATTCTTAACTCTGCATAAGCTTTCAGTAGTAATACTTCTCAAGTAAGAAAAAGTACGCTATTTAGCCACATCGTATGACGTACATCTACGGTGAGGCTCTTAGTTTGACCTGCCCTGTTGTTGTTGTCCCCGTCGTGCCAGTATACCCATTTTTGGCTGTATAAGAGTTTTCGTTATTCGTTGAAGGAAAAGTGAAAGGGAGAGATTGTGGTGAGGTGATATTTTTCGTTCGTCTACTTATGAAGGGAATTATGATAGTAAGGTTAAGCTATATATACTCTCCCTTTAAAATTCGTCGTCGTCCACAATACGATTTCACGCTTTCAATACCGCTCCCCTATTTCAACATTGAAAGAAATCGAGGGGAATTTATAATCTAGGCAAGGAAATATATGCTGATGTTATTTTTGGAATGGTCTTAAGGCACGGGATATTACAATTATTGAGTGTTTTACCGAATCTTTCTCTTTCAAACGCTTCTGGCCATAAGTTCATGTTAGAAATTTTTAAGACGCGATAAGTATGCGTAGGCATAAGTTGTAAATTAAAAGTTTCTGTACGTGTATTAATTGAACGTTAAGTACGTAATCATTTTAGCACTGTCAAAGGTAACTCGATCATCGAGGGGATAATCACTAAAACTTTCTGTTATTCTATTAATTAAGGGTTACTTGTGTGTAATCATTTTAGCAATGTTAAGGGTAGCGCATCGAGGGACTACTCACTCAAGTTTTCTCTTGCCGTCGCACTATTACAATTATAACATAAATTTATTGAAGTAAGGATTACTGGTAATCATTTTAGCACAGTTAAAAGTAGCGCATCGAGGGGCGAGGGGCTATTCACGTAAATTTTATGTACGCCTGTTAAGTACGGTACGATGTGGCTACTATTATGAGCCCAGCCCTTGGCCCATCTTGTTTAACTTTTATTTATTAGAAATTTTGTTTAATCAAATCTTTCGTGTTCAAGCATATTATTTGCCGGTTCAAGCAAATTTATGAATATTTCTGTTTAGTTCTATCATGGAAGAACTAATTTATTTATCTGTATATATATAGATCAAAGTTCTGACTGACAACTGACTGATAATCAACGCCCAGTCCAAACTGCTGCCCTAGAAGGCTGAACATTTGCAGGAACGTTACTCATAAGTAGTAGGCGCTTTTTCCAATCCACCGCCATCTTAATAAATGGCGCCCAGAAATGTAAAAATCTTCTCTATGCAACAAAGTCCGCGCGTTTCAATCGATTTCGCAAATATTTAGTACACTGGTTTCTTTAACCTATAGACGGGCTGAATGGTCTTTCGGGTTCGATTTGTGGCCATATTTTTAAATGGCGGCCAGATATTTAAAAACCCTTCTTTATGGAATAATGTCCGCATGAAAAGTAATAAAAAATGTCCCGACGGGCTGACGGGCAACGCCTAGTGCTTTCGCTGACCTAGGGTGCTACAAAAATATTAGTCATCAATAAAATATACCCATTCTTTATATCATTTTGATGGAACTTCTTATTACACGCGAGCGACGCCGCGGGTAAAAGCTAGTTTATTATAATTACAGATGTTCGGTATTGATTCAAACGTTCCTGGCAATTCCGGCGTTACTCTATTCCTTGTAGTTTATAATGTCACCGAGGGGCTAAACACTCGCGCATTCTGGCCTCAGTGTAGAAAAGCGCTACTTGGGAGAGCTAATATATTTAAATCCCTCCACCGGACTGAAACAATGGTTGGGTAGTTATTTTTGCTTATTAATTGGTCTTAGTTCCGAGGTAGTTATTTAGCAACTCTGGGTTATCTAAACAAATAATTTAATACGAAGTTATAACAAGACGACCTAAGGGCTGGCTCGTAAGAGTAGCCACATCGTACCGTACTTCGACGCGCGTCTTTTAACAGTGGTAAAACATGGTACCCGTAAAGAAATAAGAAAATCAGAGTGAATAGCCCATCGATACTCTAACAAAAATTAGAACCCTTAATCCTTATTTCAATTAATTTACTTACGTTATAAGTGAATATCCGGGGCCACAAGCTAGTACTTTCTTTTAAAACTCTTCTCGCTTTGTGGAGAAATAGACGTGTTTTGGGAACGTTCCCTTTCGCTAGCTCGAGATAGAAGCTCTCCAGGATTACAGATTAACAAAGCTGTTTTACAAATACGAAGGTGCATTTTCGTTACTATTAAGGGTTGGTCGCTTTAGAAATTGAAAGCTCAAGGTTTTTACTTCCGTTATTTTTGTATTCAAGGTTGGGTGGGTTTTTATCTTTTTACTATTGTTCACTCGCACTTACATATTTCTTTTATACGCTTAATCTATACATGGTTAATAATATTTATGCAATTTTAATTTTAACAATTAACTTATTCCATAAAAACGCGCAAATTACTTCCTAATTTTTCAACACTCAGTAACTTTACGCGCTTCCTATCTGGACGCAAAAGCGTAATGCTACGTTTTGCCACCAAATACCCTGGTTTTCCATCCTAACAACCTCGTTTTCCACCGTAGGAGGATATTAGCGTGGGAAAACAGTGGAAATTCTAAGCCGATTAAAATTTGTTAATAATAGAAATTTCTTATTATTTTCAGTACCTGGACTCAACACTCGGAAGTTACGCGTTTATAAAAATATTCTTATTATTTTCATTATTAATCTTTTTAATAAATCTAATGTATCAATGAAATATATGCTTCAAAATGAAAACTCGCATTAATATTTATAAAATATTATTTGATAAAATTATTTCTATTCATAAGCTTATTAATTATATTATAGTTATGGCGTCAAATAATAAAAAGAATAAAAGACTTTAACCAAAGTTATAAAAATGATTACCACATTTTTGAAAAGTATTTTAATTACAAATTTTTATTATATCCGAATGTATCAAATGGAATAGATTTCGAAATAAAATATTGAATTAATATTTATAAGTCTGCCTGATAAATTTATTTTTACTTGTAAGCTTACTAATTATATTTAGTGACTAAGGTATAGAAACTCGCTTCATACCCTGAATTAGAGTATGAATAAAGTGCTTGCTCAACATAGTAGAGACGTCAGTCGAGAATGAATATTTGAATACAGTTTCAAAGATAATGAATGATTTTATTCGAAGTGCATTGCACTGAAGCGTGTCGTAGCAGCCACGTAAAACAAACAAACTAATGCTTTAACTAGTGCTGGTTACATAACTGTGTGTTTGCTTATTGTGTGGTAGTGGTAAGAACGAATTAAAGGTTATCGAGGGGCTACTCACTAAAAACTCGTTAGTGATTTTAAACGGGATAGGGATTTGGGGGTTACTTAGGGGCTATGGGTATTATTATTATTATTATTATTAATATTAAGGATAATTAAGCATTAACACATTTGCCACTAGGGGCGCTGTATACGTAGTTACGTATTTACTGACATCTAAAACATGATAAAATTCTGCTAGACATTCGTGTAAGCAATAGATAGTTCATAAATTGCCACTAGGGGCGCTGTGTACGTAGTTACGTATTTACTGACATCTAAAACATGAAAAAATTCTGCTAGACATTCGTGTAAGCAATAGATAGTTCATAAATTGTCACTAGGGGCGCTGTGTACGTAGTTACGTATTTACTGACATCTAAAACATGATAAAATTCTGCTAGACATTCGTGTAAGCAATAGATAGTTCATAAATTGCCGCTAGGGGCGCTGTGTACGTAGTTACGTATTTACTGACATCTAAAGCATGGTAAATTTTTGCTATGACGTCATATCCGGTGACGTGGCCAACGACGTCAAATTCGATGACGTGATCAATGACGTCATATCCGGTGACGTGTCATGGGTCATATCCGGTGACGTGTCATGACGTCATATCCGGTGACGTGTCATGACGTCATATCCGGTGACGTGTCATGACGTCATATCCGGTGACGTGTCATGACGTCATATCCGGTGACGTCACCTATGACGTCATATCCGGTGACGTCAGCTATGACGTCAACGAGGTAATTGACTTGTGACGTCACGACAGATGTTAATGGTAATAGGTAATGATTGTCCATTCAGTTAGGCCTATCGTTCATTCATTTAGGCCTAGCGTTCATTCAAATAGGCCTAGCAGTGTTCAGCTATTTGGATTTCGTGCCCGGGGTATGGCGCACCCGAGTCCGCGCATAGGAGCTTTAGCGCCCCCCGACGTTGGAAATGTATTTGGTTGCAGGCAAAGGTCAGACGGCTATTTCGTTGCCTGGAAGCCGTCGAGGTCAGACGGCTCATTCTTTGCCTGGAAGCCGTCGTGGAGGTCGCTTGGAAAAACCTTTGCAGCCCAGCTGATCGTGATCCCGGCTTTTAAGGATGATTCTTGATAGCTCTGCCATTTCGTTGATCGTTTTGCCGAGAACGCAAGCTGAATTCGACGCTCTTCAACATACTTGTCGGCCATTGCTTCGCCTCGTGGTGCTTTACAGTCCGTAAGCGTAAACTTACAATAATCCAAACTCATCTAGCTCCCCTAAATTATTATTTTATTTCAAGTATTTAAATTAATTAGGTTGTGTTAAATGTTAGTGATTTTATTTATTATTAAAAATCAAGTACCATAAATAAAATTTTACAACAAGATCTTGGACAAGAGAGAATTCCTTAATAATTAGTTTAGGGCTATTATTATAAACTATAAACGGGTACGTAATTAATTTAGAGATAACGCGACGGATTTTCGGAAATCAGGTCCCGCCGAGAGAATTTTAAAACACGAGGACCCTAAGCCTAAATTAAGCTGTCTTATCAAACTCTAGTTATTTTACGGATACTGTATGTGGGAATAGTTTAAAAATAAATGGAAGGCTTTCCTAAAATTAGTTAAGGGGCTATTATTATAATCTATTAAACGGGGTACGTAATTAATTAGAGATAACGCGACGGATTTTCGGAAATCATGTCCCGCCGAGAGAATTTTAAAACACGAGGACCCTAAGCCTAAATTAAGCCTGTCTTATTAAACTCTAGTTATTTTACGGATACTGTCTGTGGGATATTTTAAAATAAATGGAAGGTTTTCCTAAAATTAGTTAAGGGGCTATTATTATCCTATTAAACGGGGTATCGTAATTAATTTAGAGAGATAACGCGACGGATTTTCGGAAATCATGTCCCGCCGAGAGAATTTAAAACACGAGGACCCTAAGCCTAAATTAAGCCTGTCTTATTAAACTCTAGTTATTTTACGGATACTGTCTGTGGGATAGTTTTAAAATAAATGGAAGGTTTCTTAAAATTAGTTCAGGGGCTATTATTAGTTAATTTAGAGCTCAAGCGACAGATTTTCGAAATCAAATCCCGCAGAGTAGTTTTAAGACACGTGGACGTTTGCCCTAAGCCTAAGTTCAGCCTTGTCCAATTTCAACTCAAGTTTTGTTTATGGGTCTATCTGTGGGAATAGTTTTAAATAAGGGTTTTCCTAAAATTGGCGAAGAAGATATTTTAAATTATTATTCTCTTAAAAGGGGCAAGCAATTTAGTTAAAATAAATTTCAGGTTTTCCTAAAATTAATTTAGGGGATATTTTAAATTAATTTCATTATTAAGCTGCGTAATTTAAAATAAATGAATGGCAAGTTTTTCCGAAATTAGTTTAGGGGATGTTTTAAATTATTTTCATTTTTAAGTTACATAATTTAATTTTAAATAAAGGGCCGCTTTTCTTAAAGCTATTTCTATACAATTTTGGGAATTAGCTAGCGAGAGTATTTATTAATTCGGGGGTGAATTCATGGTAGACAACTTTCTTTAATTTAGGGTGGCAATTAGTTGGTGTAGTTCGTCTCGGTTTATAAATTTGGTAGCCAGTTTTTAATTAATGACACGCTTTTCTTAAATTATTAAATCTACGAGATTACTTTGTTAGTAGGCAATAGTTTAATATGTGTTATTAATAAGTTTTAATTTATAGATGTGGATGACTCTCTTGGATTTTTCTGTCGCTGGTCATTCCGAGACTTATCCTTCCAGATGGCATCCTTTGTTCCGATCGAGGCAAGACGAAGCTGTTCTGGACTCTCTATCCATCATTCCTGATGACATGCTTCGTTGGATTCACGTTACATGATGTCTTCTGGACTTGCTCTTTCTCTTGGCGCTGACTTAAAGATATGGAGGAATCATCGAAGCTAGAAGACACAAAATACATCTTTTTACTTGCAATATTTTCATGTAACCACTTAACTTAATTTTTTGCTTGCAAATTTTATTTGTACTACTTATTATTTTTTTGCGTTCAAACTTTAACTTACAAAACTCTTTAATATTTTTTTGTTCGAAATTTTGTAAACACTTCGGTTTTTTTTTGTTTTTATTCAATAAATTTTGCCTTAAACCTCGTTCTTTCTTTTCTTGAATTTTTTTACATACTGGACTTGGTTTCAGTTTTTTTCCTCTGGACTTAGGGGGATATTTTTGACCCCTTTTTAAGCTTTTCCTTAAAAACAAGTAAAAAATACATTAAAAAACAATTGTTTCAAACAATTTTTTTTTACAAAAAAAAATTTTTTTTTGAAAATTTATTAAAAAATAAAAAAATTATTAAAAAAACAATAAAAAAGCATCAAAAAAGGTCAAAAAAACTACCCTAAGTGTTTTTCGACTATTTTTGTTCCTTCCCCAATATCGAAACTTTAGATTTAAACTTAAGCTACCACCCCCAAGGTAAGCCTTGCGAGCCCAATTTAAATTTAACAAGTCCCTGGTTAACTCGGGAATTATTAAATTTAAACTAAAGCCCGCTGTGGAGCCCCCAAAACAAGAAACTTCGTCCTTAGCATGGGATTCCAATGAAAGTCCACTCGATGATTGAATTCCTCCACTCGATGATTGAATTCCTCCACTCGATGATTGAATTCCTCCACTCGATGATTGAATTCCTCCACTCGATGATTGAATTCCTCCACTCGATGATGAATTCCTCCACTCGATGATGAATTCCTCGCTCGATGATTGAATTCCTCCACTGGAGAGAATGTTCTGCGCAAGAGAAATTCTTATTAATATTTAGAGAAAATGGAACATGCATAACTTCAAATTAAATTACCTTAATATGAAAATCCACTGAATATTCTTGCATGATGTAACGTAAAATGTTCGGGCAGAAGACAAATTATTATTATTTGACATAAATAGCACACTCTAACATTAAACTCAATACCTTAGTACGGGGAAGTAAAATAATACCATAAAAACCTAAGCCTTGATTTAAAACGCTCAAAATCGTGTTTATTTTTAAAGGACAAAGCGTATAAGCAACCTTCTACCTTAAACATAAATCATAAATTTATTTAGATCCTACAAAACTCCCTCAACGAGTTGCCAAACGCTTTTCCCCTAAAAATATTTATAATTAAAATCATAAAGTAGATGCATTAATACCGCAAAGGGAATCTCACCCTTAAAATCCTGATTACGCGTTCATTATTCTTAAAAGGGAGGGCTAGGACCAGTTTTCACCTATTCCGTATTTCAGCATTTTATTCATGTCCTGGCGAAAAAAATCCCTAAAAGAGAAGGACACAAGCTCTTTCCTTCTAAGAATAAATATAATAATAATAAATAATAAACTAAATACCCCAATAATTGCCTACAATGTTACAGGCTGTCGAAATAGTCTTTTTTGCTAATGAGATTCCCTTTAAACGGATAAAATCAAAGTGTAGACCTGAATTGAGAATGGAATTGTCCTGTTAATATTGCTAAAATTACTATTAATAAGATTTAATTACTTCACTGAGAGCCTAAAATATCTAAATTGTTTTCCTAGTGAGATTCAGTTTCAACGGATAAAATCAAAGTGTAGACCCGAAATTGTAATGGGTTCATTGATCTGATTAATATAGGGTGTATTTTGTCAAATAATAATAATTCATTCTAGAATCCAACATAAATTTCTCCTTTGGAAACAGATGATAGCTAAAAAATAAAACCTGTTCAATTCAAACAATCTAATACAAAATTAAAATTATTGTCAAAATAAACTTATAAATTCTTTCCAAGAAGCCATTTGGATACGGCTAACTTGTAACTACACAAATATTACGGTGAAAACAAATGCGCTTGACACCCACAGGGCCGGAAATGAGGAAACTTTCATATAGAACATCTGTCCCCTCCTTCGACTAGAAAATTTATAGGACCTTGTCCACTAGTGTGTGCAAAAACTCCGCGTATCTCTAGTAGAACCATAGTTATGAGCCTTCAAAGTTGGGTGTAATTATGGTAGGATGCGGGGGGCAAATAGGACTATAACATAGTCAAAGGACACCCCCATATCTCTAGTAGAACCATAGTTATGAGCCTTCATAGTTGGGTTTAATTATGGTGGGATGGTGGGGGGGGGCAAACAGGACTACAACATAGTCAAAGGACATCCCCATATCTCTAATAGAACCAGAGTTATGAGCCTTCAAAGTTGGGTGTAATTATGGTGGGGCAAATAGGACTATAACATAGTCAAAGGACACCCCCACATCTCTAGTAGAACCAGAGTTATAAACCCCCAAAAGTTGGGTGGAATGCTATTCCTATCGAGGGGGTATGTTTGGTGGGATGGGCGGGGGGGGGCAAAACGGACTATAACATAGTCAAAGGACACCCCCATATTTCTAGTAGAACTACAGTTATGAGCCTTCATAGTTGGGTGTAATTACGGTGGGATGGGCGGGGGGGGGAGCAAAACGGACTATAACATAGTCAAAGGACACCCCCATATTTCTATTAGAACTACAGTTATGAGCCTTCATAGTTGGGTGTAATTACGGTGGGATTGGGGGGGGGCAAACAGGACTATAACATAGTCAAAGGACATCCCCATATCTCTAATAGAACCAGAGTTATGAGCCTTCAAAGTCGGGTGTAATTATGGTGGGATGGGGGGGCAAATAGGACAATAAGATACTCAAAGGGCATCATCCCATATCTAGTAGAAACAGAGTTATGAACCACCAAAGTTGGGTAATACTATTCCTATGGAGGGTCTGTTTATGAACATTTTTCTCAATTACTCGATCCCCAAGATTTTAGTATGGTTGGATTGAGGGGGGGGGCAAATAGGACAGTAAGATACTGAAAGGGCATCACCCCATATCTAGTAGAACCAGAGTTATGAACCACCAAAGTTGGGTAATACTATTCCTATGGAGGGTCTGTTTATGAACATTTTTCTCAATTACTCGATCCCCAAGATTTTAGTATGGTTGGATGGGGGGGGGCAAATAGGACAATAAGATACTCAAAGGGCATCATCCCATATCTAGTAGAAACAGAGTTATGAACCACCAAAGTTGGGTAATACTATTCCTATGGAGGGTCTGTTTATGAACATTTTTCTCAATTACTCGATCCCCAAGATTTTAGTATGGTTGGATTGAGGGGGGGGGGCAAATAGGACAGTAAGATACTGAAAGGGCATCACCCCATACCTAGTAGAACCAGAGTTATGAACCACCAAAGTTGGGTAATACTATTCCTATGGAGGGTCTGTTTATGAACATTTTTCTCAATTACTCGATCCCCAAGATTTTAGTATGGTTGGATGGGGGGGGGGCAAATAGGACAGTAAGATACTCAAAGGGCATCATCCCATATCTAGTAGAACCAGAGTTATGAACCACCAAAATTGGGTAATACTATTCCTATGGAGGGTCTGTTTATGAACATTTTTCTCAATTACTCGATCCCCAAGATTTTAGTATGGTTGGATTGAGGGGGGGGGCAAATAGGACAGTAAGATACTGAAAGGGCATCACCCCATACCTAGTAGAACCAGAGTTATGAACCACCAAAGTTGGGTAATACTATTCCTATGGAGGGTCTGTTTATGAACATTTTTCTCAATTACTCGATCCCCAAGATTTTAGTATGGTTGGATGGGGGGGGGGGGCAAATAGGACAGTAAGATACTCAAAGGGCATCATCCCATATCTAGTAGAACCAGAGTTATGAACCACCAAAATTGGGTAATACTATTCCTATGGAGGGTCTGTTTATGAACATTTTTCTCAATTACTCGATCCCCAAGATTTTAGTATGGTTGGATGGGGGGGGGCAAATAGGACAGTAAGATACTCAAAGGGCATCATCCCATATCTAGTAGAACCAGAGTTATGAACCACCAAAGTTGGGTAATACTATTCCTATGGAGGGTCTGTTTATGGACATTTTTCTCAATTACTCGAGCCCCAAGATTTTAGTATGGTTGGATGGGGGGGAGCAAATAGGACAATAAGATAGTCAAAGGGCATCATCCCATATCTAGTAGAACCAGAGTTATGAACCACCAAAGTTGGGTAATACTATTCCTATGGAGGGTCTGTTTATGAACATTTTTCTCAATTACTCGATCCCCAAGATTTTAGTATGGTTGGATTGGAGAGGGGGCAAATAGGACAGTAAGATACTCAAAGGGCATCATCCCATATCTAGTAGAACCAGAGTTATGAACCACCAAAGTTGGGTAATACTATTCCTATGGAGGGTCTGTTTATGAACATTTTTCTCAATTACTCGATCCCCAAGATTTTAGTATGGTTGGATTGGGGGGGGGGGGCAAATAGGACAGTAAGATACTCAAAGGGCATCATCCCATATCTAGTAGAACCAGAGTTATGAACCACCAAAGTTGGGTAATACTATTCCTATGGAGGGTCTGTTTATGAACATTTTTCTCAATTACTCGATCCCCAAGATTTTAGTGTGGTTGGATTGGGGGGGGGCAAATCAAATAGGACAATAAGATACTCAAAGGGCATCATCCCATATCTAGTAGAACCAGAGTTATGAACCACCAAAGTTGGGTAATACTATTCCTATGGAGGGTCTGTTATTGGACATTTTTCTCAATTACTCGATCCCCAAGATTTTAGTATGGTTGGATTGGGGGGGGGGCAAATAGGACAGTAAGATACTCAAAGGGCATCATCCCATATCTAGTAGAACCAGAGTTATGAGTCTTCAAAGTTGGGTGTAATTATGGTGGGATGAGGGGGGGGTAAATAGGACTATAACATAGTCAAAGGCCACCCCCATATCTCTAGTAGAACCAGAGTTATGAACCCCTAAAGTTGGGTGGAATGCTATTCCTATGGAGAGGGTATGTTTGTGAACATTCCCTTACCGAAAATACCACCTCTAAAACACGTCTTAGGTTGGGCTGAAGACGTTTTTTAGAGGGTTTTTTTTCAGTAAGGGTTTTGCTTAATTACTAGGCCCCTGTTTGCCGTAACCCTGGGTTTCTAATATGGTTGGATGGGGGGCAAATAGGACTATAACATACTCAAAGGACAAAAACGACTTAACTCCTTTGACTAGAAAATTTATAGGACATTGTCCACTAGAGTGTGCAAAAATAGTATCGCGTGTTCATGGTTAAGCTATCAAAACTTTGGGAAAATTTATTGGTCAAACCGGCCTTAGTTTTTAAAAATAGTATGGGACATTTTAAAATGTTATTGGACAATGTGTCCTGTGCTTATCTCCGGCCCTAGACACCCATATTTACACAAATAGATTAGTTAATTGAAAACATTTTAGAGAACTACAGTTACTTAAAAAGCTCACTTCGGCGTTAATACACAACTGTTGTTAAAGGTTTTCTACTCGCTTCAGTTAAGGGCAATATACAGCCAATAACCAAAGCAACAAAAGTGCATTAGTTATTTAGAACTATGGAGTTCCAAATAACTACCATTATGTTTGGTAACCAATATATAAAATCAACTAAGGCTATGTTTTCTTCAAACAGACAATGGTTGTAATTAACAAACCTATTTGGCACGGTTAAGATACATTTTCTATTTGTAACGCTTAATTTCCATTCGGTTGCGATAAAACTTTGGTATTTAATCTAAATTAGCCCTTAAAATATAAATAAAATATTTACCTGGAAAGATCTCTTATACCACTACTGAAAGAGGCAACAGCTTCCTTGAATCCGTGGTGCCAACGTGGTCCCGTAAGCCTTGGTAATAGTAGCACCAGCCAGTGGTGCCAACCAACGTGGTCCCGTAAGCCTTGGTCGTAATTAACAAACGTATTTTGGCACGGTTGACCATAAATTTTCCACTTCCAACGCTTAATTTCCGATCGGTTGCGATAAAACTTTGTTATTTAATCAAAATTAACCCTTAAAATATAAATAAAATCAAAATATTTACCAGCAAAGATCGGACAGAAAATCGCAGCAGCCAGTTCTCACGGAAAACGACCCCAAAAAGAACCCAGAAAGAATACGCTTATTGGCTCCAAACACGGACCGCTAGATGGCGCTGCTGAAGTTAGGCTGCGGCAGACTTCAAAATATGGCGGGAGCGTGCGTTTCAATTTTATTGTTTCTATTTTCTAATATAATTAATAATTTAGTCAATAATGTCTTCTAAACGGCCCAAAACACTTTTCTCCACTTTTAAAAAGTGGTACTGGAGTTTATGGATTCCTGCAGCTGGAAAAACCACCTTATAAACGTGTTTGTCTAATAGGTCGAAACCTGAAATCATAGTAATTAAACTAATTCCTATGAAAGTTAATTCATTTTACAGGGGACCCAGTTTTACGTTGATCTAGATCAAATAAATGTTCTGAAATTAAAAGTGTAACATATTCCAAAATCTTTGTTTGTTTTTGGCCTAATTATTCCTGTTCTTAATTAGAAAATTACTAAAATAAAAAAGTAATGAAGAAAGAAGATGCTATGCCCAATAAAGAGGGTGTCCTGTAAGAATAATCGGGTTGCAATACACGTCAAAATGCTATAAGAAATTCCACCTAAAATGGTTCAATCGCGAGAGATGCGAGTCTTCCCTCCAGTAATGACAATGGACAATAATACTAAGGTTAGTTTCCCCGACATGTGCGCTAGCTCAAACGTTACAGCGAAAGCGTTCCTTGGTTTCTTGAGGTAAAACTAATTAATTATGGGCTAGACAATCTGGTAAAATCTTGTATAATCTAAAAGGCATGTTTTGGACAAGGAGGATGGGGTTGGGTTTTTTATCTTGGAGACTTGGAAAACGGTTATAAGTACTGAATTTACAATTTTGACATTGGAAATTAATTTTTATTAAAAAACTCTATCGACTCTAAAAGCTTGAATTCTTTGTAGAATAATAAAACACGTCAAAACAAAAGTCTCATTAAAATTTCAGGTCATTTGGATGCATAGGACAAAGGATCTGTCCAAAAACCTACCTCCTCCCATAGAACTTAATGTTAATTTTGGGTTCCTTCGAACTCCCCGCCGATAGTCAAAAAGTCGCATTTTTTGTCCTATTGAATGGGCTTCTATAGAGCTATTTCAGAGGGGGTAATGGCTACGTCACCAATGCTATTTGCCCATAGAGAAACCCTCACAAAATGGCCGCCCTCTACACTCAAAGGCAGGCCCAATTTTCGTAGCAGACGAAATTTTTCCCCCACTGAAATAGCTCTATAGCGCAAGCAGCTTGCGTTGTCGAGTGCGTGATCGAGTGGGCTATGACTAAAGTTTTGTAAAGGGTGTATTTTTTCTTATACGGCAATAAAGAAACCTTGAAACCTTGTATTATATTGGCTATTGTTCTTGTCTATACTCTAGAATGAGTCTCTTGAAGTCGACAGCCTAGAGCCATGCTGCGACTCTGACCACTGGTGTAAAGTAAACTTTCCCGTGCTTCTACACTGTACACCCCAGTTTTAAATGACCTTCGTGAAAGTGTTTAAAAATTGCTGATTTGTTTGTCAATTTTAAATTGTTTTATACATTTTTGCCGACCCTTTTATAAATAATTAAGCAGATATATAATTATATTGTGAGCTAGCATCATTACGTACGTAGTTCAAAGGTCAAATGGGATGACTTCCGGTTTTCTCGCGCCCACCCTCTCTAGAGTCTCTAGACAAGGCCATAGCCCACCCCACTGACAAGGCAGAAGAAGAGGTACATTAAAGATCCGGATTCCAGCTTGATGCACGCACGATCGCGAGGAAGTTGCTCCGGGAGGCTGGAGCTGGGGGTTCAGGGATCGCAAACAAATTACTACGAACAAAGGCGTCGGCCCTAATTTCATTTTTAAAGTGTTAGATATGAAGATAAAGTCGAGTTACTATCGCGTTAAGACGAGGAAGGCAAATCCTTAAGTTTTATGTTTACCAGGAAAGAGAGTGAAGTGCGTGTGATATCGAAATAATTATCTTTATAAAGATTGTGTGTCATCATCAATCGAGTCAAATGTCAAGGCTTAGGATCACAAGGAGTGGAGGATATTTTTGGTAGGATGTAACGAAAAAAAACTGTTGCTCCACTGTTGACTGTTGTCTCCCATGTTTTGTGGTCTTCCTTTAGGGTAAAAATCTACATATTTAATTGTTTTTTAGGTTATTTACTTCGTGATTTATGTCTTGTCTAGTGTACTTTGTGTTGTTCTCGTTAACATTTGTTGTAAAACACATTGCTTAAAAATATTTTAGGTGTATAGTAATATAGGAGATGGCTGCTGCCAAAAAAGCTAGTTTCGCATCAAAACAACTTAAAGCTGGGCCAGCACCCTTAGCATCTTTTGAAGATCTTCCTTCCGATGAAATGGACAGTCCTAATTCAAGTCGGGATGATCCAGACCAAGATAGTCTCTATTTAATGTCTTCCAATTTGGATGATTTAAATCTCGATAGTACAACACCGGGAACCATGACTTGCTCCCCAATTTCAGCGTTACAAATTGACATTTCGCAAGATTACGATAATGAATCTCAACACACTTTAACACCTTGTAATCCTGAGGATAAAGAAATTATTCCTAGTGTTATACCAGTTTGCGTGGTGGAACCCGAATCTGCCATATCTACGGAAACTGTACTAGATCAACCTAAAAGTCCAACCTTAGCGAATCCTGATGAATTGCAAGTAAATATATCAAAAAATGGACGAAAAGGTTCTTGGACTGATATATTTAGATCAAGAAGTCATAGTGGCAGTAGATCCCCGCAACCTTCTCCTCAATCTCCGCGTAAAGCTTTACCAGAATTACCCATTGATGATACCAAATCTGGGGAAGGTAAAAAGAGCAAGAAGAAATCTGGAATTTTAAGTGTTTTTCATTTTCATGGAAAAAAGTCGGATAAACACGCTAAATCACCAGTTAGCCCAGTTCCTCCTTCAATTGATGTTCCTTCGGATCCCTTCCCTATGCCTTCGCCTTCGAGTTTCAAACCAGAGACTTCGCTCATTGTAGAATCTAAGAATACAAATGCAAAAATAAAAGAAATAAGTGAAACTATAGTCGCGTCGTCAACGTTAGGCAGCCAAAATGTGGAACCTTTCCCAAATGTTAAAAAAGAGGAAACGCTTATCACTGAATCGAGTCCCGTAAATAATAACAAGGGGGACGAATTTGAAGCTTTTACGCATCCGGAGCTTAAAGCGAAGCTGAGTTTGGAGAGGAAATCTAAAAGCTTAGATCACGAACCAATTGTTAGAGAAGGGAATGATGATTTTAAAGGTTCCTCCGAATCGGAACTGGCTCCCGAAGAACCTGTTGAAAAGAAGGATGATGAGGAGATAGATTTTGAAGCTGAAACTTTGCTAAACCAAGATTCAGTTGAATACGATGAAAGTTTGATTAGCGAATCTTCTTTGTTGGAAGTTGTTAAAGTTGAAACAAAAAGCCAACCAAGACGACAGAGACTTGAAATAACTACAGTTCCAATTGATAGACCACGTAGTACAACCCCAATCAGTGTAGCTCCCTTTGAAGCGTTCATTCAGTCGGCCCAACAAACTCAAACGGTGGATCCCAGTGTTGAAAAACTGAAAGTTCTCCTTCCCGGTGAACAATTTTGCGCTCGTCTCAAAAGTCCCAAGAAGAATTTGCAACAAAAAAGCTGGCAAGATTTTTGTCAATCTGGCCTACACAGCCCCCGAATAGCCAAGAGACCCTCAAATGAGGTCTTTGATAATGAGCTAAGCCCTCCTCCTGGTTCCACTTTTAACAACGAATTTGGGAATTCAAATATAGAGGATAATTTTGGCCAAAAATGGGAAACTTTTGACTTTGGTAAAAAAGGATCTTCAAACAATATTTCAGACGCGATTGTTAACTCTGATCAAAGTTCTTCTAAAACGGCAACGGCGGATTGCGATAATTCTAGTCAAGCTTTTAGTTTTAAAAAAGAGAATCTAAAACTCTCCTTTAGTTCGAGTTTATCGTCAGACTCAAATAATGTTAGTCAGGAAAATGACTCTTTTGATGTTCAAATTAACACTCAACAAGATAATTGGTAGCGATCATTCTAAACTCACCTTATTCTAAATTGATAACTATTTTAACATATCGAAGGTCCAATCAATATCTTTCATTTTATTGATATAATTCGCCTTAATTTTAGGTCTGATTTAATTTTATTAAAAGTACTTAGTTTTATTAAAGGGAGGGTGAAGTGGAAAATCAAGTGATTTTTTATCGATTCTTCTACTAATTATAAGACCAGTCTGCACAGTGAAACATTCAGGAAATACTTCCGAATGATTTTAAAATTCAAATTAGTTTCCGATTTTAAGGATAATTTTAAACAAGGACCTCCGACCAATCGCGTAACGCCCTGCCTTTTTGTTAACAAAATTCTCGTGGCACGCGCCATGTCTAAAGAAATTTATCACGAGACATGGAGCGTGCCACGATAATTTTGTTAATAAGAAGGCAGGGCGTTGCGCGATTGGTCGGCAGTCCTTGTTTAAAATTATCCTTAAAATCTGAACCAAATTTGAAATAATTTTAAAATCATTCGGAGCTGGTATTTCCTGAATGTTTCACTATGCGGACTGGTCTTATAATTAGTAGAAGAATCGATAAAAAATCACTTGATTTTCTACTTCACCCTCCCTTTAAATAATGTAAAGAACAACTTCAGCGTAAGATAAACTTCGTACCATTCCTAGCTGGTGTAATTTTTTTTTCTTATTTTTTTTTTAATGGTTGTGATATACGGTACCAAATGTGAAACTTTGACAAACTAGTGTTGCTATTATATCTTATTTTTGGTAGAAACAACTTTTCCACCCTTTGAAATAAGAGTCTCGTGAGAATTTAAGTAATTCTACCTGATTAGAGTTACCACACACGATACCGAGAATTAAAACTGAATTAAGATTTAATTCTTTTAATTTTCACCTTACAGTTAGTTACATAATAAACAAATTTTTACCAGGCTTGTTGTTTTATTCACGTGGTTAAATAAATTGGTGGTACAAATACAAATAGTATTTACAATTAAACATTTCGGTGCAAAAATGTCAAAAAGTTATATAAAGTTGCGAAGAAATGTCTTCCACTTTGTGAAACTCCTGTTTTGGTTGGTTATACTCAATGGTTCTAAAAGGTTGTTTACTTTCCCCCCTTTTCAAGATGGATGATAAAACATTTGTAACTATTGAAGATTTCCATAATAATATCGTTGAAAGTACGATGATGATATAAAGTTGTGTCTCTAGTGTTTTGATCGACTCTTAATCATTAATTATCACGATACACTTCCATTATTTAGCCGTTAGTGATGCGCTAAACTTTAGCGAAATTTCAAATTTGTTAAATACTGCACCCAAAAAACTCGTACCTTCGTAAAGATGTTAATTATTTTGATGTTTTTAGTAGAAACTTAGCCAAAGATTCTTTTAAAATAAACGCGAGTCATATCATCTTAATGTACAAAGTAAAAACCTCAATCTCTAAAAGTTAAAGATAAAACTTGTCGCAAAATTTTTAGCAATATGTATAGTGATTTCTTAAAATTCTAGTCTCAATTTAATTAATTATTAAATGTTATAAATATTACTACAGCCCTATGAATAATGGAACTGCAACAATCTTTAATTGTATTGTAACATTTTTCGCTTTATCCGCGATTTTCACAAGGATCTTCTTAAAACTATGAAAATCTTCAATTCGACAAATTTAAGGTTTTTGTTTTTGAAGTTTTTGCGCTGCGCATTTTAATGTCTGAGAAATCTGGTAGATTTTAGTTTTGATATTGTAAAAAAAACTTTATAAATTAACAGCTAAATACCAATATTGTCTTGTTTGTATTTACCATTTAAATGACATTGTATGCAAATTTGTCGGGTAATACACTATTTATATGGAAAAATGGGAACTAATATGTAATAGTTGTTTTATAATCTTAATTTTCTAAAAAAAATACAAAACAGAATGGTTTGTGCTTATTTTTAAAGTGCTTAGATTTTAAGTAACTAATTTTTTGTTTGCGTGAGACGTTACTGAAACAGTTGTTAACTCCTGGTTTATTATTGACCTTTCTTAAAGGAAAAGTTCAGGTAACATAACGTTATACCTTAAAGGGAGCCACCGGAGGGTATGCTAGCCAGTCTGCCTATTCGTTTCAAATTTCGACGCTGCACTTTTGTGGCGCTGAATCTGCACGTCCAACTTTGTTTCAGTTTTCTGTGGGAGAAGCCTGGTTCTAGGTGGCCATGGGGGGATACTTTCTATTCACTCCCCTCGTAGCTAGAAGAGGGCTCGGAAATCCGCGGGAGGGAAATGCAAACCCTCCGATGGCTCCCTTTAAAAGAACAGCCTTTTTCTAAATATAAAAGGAAAAATATATGTACAAAAGATAAATGATCTCTTATTAAAAAATAATTAGCATTTAATTAGTCTTAAAATCGAGGACTACCAGTACCACGCCATCCGCCATTGGTTTAGTGGCGTCTGCTAAATTGAACCTCTCTCAGCCTCTGAAAATTCAACCAATACAGTAAGAGTAAGTGGTTCGCTTTAGCAGACGCCACTATACCAATGGCGGATGGCGCAGTAGTCCTTGATTATTTTTAAGTCTAATTAAATGCTAATTATATTGTAATAAGAGATCATTTATCTTTTGTACATATATTTTTCCTTTATATTTAGAAAAATGCCGTTCTTTTAAGGTATAATGTTATGTTACCCGAACTTTTCCTTTAAGTCTAGTTAATTACTTCTTTAACCATTTTCAAGATACAGTTAATCATTTAAAACCCGGAAATACTGTATAACTGGAAACTGAAAATGATTTAAATTCAAAACTTAATCTAATAATAGTTGGATTTATAATGTAAACGTTCAAGTATATCAATTTTGCAAACACTTAATTTTGTTTCGCTGTGACGTAATACTCTATATGTGGTTGGATTTTTTTTTTTTTAACATCTGGAGCAAATGCGGCTTTAAAATAGTAAAGAGAGTAAGTCTATGTTGTATCTATGGTAAAAAAAGCCCATGAATATTTTTTGAAATGAATCGCTACAAATTTGTTAAAAGAATTCAAATTTTTATTCGGACCTTCAGCTGTAAATAATTAAAGCAAAAAATTAATAATTGAGAGATATGGATCGAACAAAGGCAGATTGAAATAAATTAGTGGGAAAAGTGGTTGAATGCTTTTACATGTAAATTTGTAAAATTTTGAGAGAAATCCCTCATCTATTTTGCGAAGGAAATGATAATGTATGATTATGAAAAAGAGTTTTTAAATTTTAAAAGGTAATAAATTGAACGCTCTTGTTAAAAAAAAACGATAAAAATTGTCATGATTGAGAAAAAATATTGTACTTCTGTTAAAAAGTTGATTTCTTAATTGATTTGTAACATTTGGTTTTTATTGATGACCCCCAAATTTCATAAGCCAAAATTAAAGGGAGGGTGAAGTAGAAAATCAAGTGATTTTTTATCGATTCTTCTACTAATTATAAGACCAGTCTGCATAGTCAAACATTCAGGAAATACCAGCTCCGAATGATTTTAAAATTCAAATTAGGTTCAGATTTTAAGGATAATTTTAAAGAAGCCCCTCCGACCAATCGCGTAACGCCCTGCCTTTTTATTAACAAAATTCTCGTGGCACGCATGCTCCGTGTCGAATGAAATTTAGCGCGAGATTTGATAAAATTTGCGCGCGACGTGATAATCGTGGCGCGAGACATGGAACGTGCCACGAGAATTTTGTTAACAAAAAGGCAGGGCCTTACGCCATTGGTCGGAAGACCTTCTTTAAAATTATCCTTAAATCATTCGGAAGTATTTCCTGAATGTTTCACTATGCAGACTGGTCTTATAATTAGTAGAAGAATCGATAAAAAATCACTTGATTTTCTACTTCACCCTCCCTTTAAATGGTTATAAATTTCAACTTTTAATGTAAAAATTTTTAAGGAATTTTTTTGTCATTCTGAAATTTATACAAATTTTGTTTATTGCGCCCCCCCCCCCCGAGTTATTAGTGTTTGTATAAAAAAAAATATTATAGGCGTTTTATTGCCAAATTTAAAACGACCACCAAGAAATTAGTATTGCTAATTACTTATTAATCATCTTATTTTATAATATAAAAGTGTATATATATAGGTAATAACTCCGATAAAAATTATTGGTCTAGAAAAAATAGGCTATTAGTGAGGTAGATGATCTCAAAACCAATTCATTTTGTCTCCTAGACCTGATTTAATAAGTATTATTAGTTAGAATTAAGCTTTAATTTAGATAAGTATTTCTTATGTAACTTTGTTTCGTTGAAAAAAATATTAAGTATTGTATAACGTACTAAGATATATTTTTAGTGTTCCTTCCAGATTGTGCCATTTTTGCCTAATTAAAAAAAATTTAAGAGCTTAAAATGCTATTTCAATTCGAATGTTTTAATACAAAAAAATAACACCTTGGTAAAAATGGAACATTTTCCGTGTATTGTAATATTTATTAAATACTTTAAAACGCTTTAATTACGCTTATTGTCATTAAGTTTAAATAGTTCCGAAAGGAATGGTCATTGACCTTTATGAGGTCATTGACTTTGCACCACGTGATTGCACCCAAAGGTCATGAAAAAGGTAAGGCTGGCGAAATGACATATTACGGCTATGCATAGAAGTATGCCTGAAATACATTTAATTTCTCGTTCCTAAAATGCATTTAATTTCAATAGTTCCGAAAGGAATGGTCATTGACCTTTATGAGGTCATTGACTTTGCACCACGTGATTTTGCACCCAAAGGTCATCAAAAAGGTAAGGCGCTCGAAATGACTATGCATAGAAGTATGCCTGAAATACATTTAATTTCTCGTTCCTAAAATGTATTTAATTTCTAGGCATAATTTCTCGTCCAAATAAACTAAAGAATCCATGGACCATGGTTAGAAACCAAGGTCGTTTTTTCTCCTGCGGTCTTTAAAGCCCGGTGCGTTCGATGTTATGTACCAAAATCCAGCGATCTCTCCGATCCATTATATTTGAGTCTATTTTTAATCATTGTCAAGACTTGATGCATTGCACTGAACGACACTACCCCTATAGGCAGCTTCCCGCCTGGCTTCCGTAGTCTTTCAGCCTTGTTTTTGCTGCCTTCACTTTCTCGCACGCCGACTAATCCCATTCAAAGTCGAAAATGGCTCAAACATTGAAGAAAATTTGCGTAAGTTTTTTAACTTGCGTAGTTAATTAACGGAAAAGTTTCCTCATTGTGAATTGATTACGATATTTTGATATATCTTTTCCTCTACTGTGGTAAAGGAAACATATTATGAGGAATATATTATTTCAGGAAAATGTTAATAGTCTAGGGCCTATTTTATTATAAATGACCTAGGCTCGCCAAAAGGTCATGCAAGGGTCTTCCTCCCGCCTCCTCTAATCATCTAGCGCTAGATTGAGATTAAATATTTTGAGCCGAAACTAATTTTATCATAATTTATGCTTAGTTTTCACATTTTAATCACATCTGAAGGAATTATCTGATTATTCCTAGGTTTTGGGAGCAAAGAGCACCAAAAAACTTCCACTGAAGAACTTGAGCTTTATTAGGCATGGTAGTAGCAATGTTAGAACTGTAACTTTGATTCCTGGCGATGGTATTGGACCTGAAATTTCATCTGCAGTGCAGAAAATCTTTGAGGCGGCTAGTGTAAGTGTATTTTTTTGAGAAATTAATGCAATATGGTCAGTGATAATAAATGTATCTTGTATTAGGTACCAATTCAATGGGAGGCTGTGGATGTTACCCCTGTAAAGGGTCCAGATGGGAAATTTGGCATACCTCAAAAAGCTATTGATTCTATGAATAAGAACAAAATTGGCTTAAAAGGACCCTTGGCAACACCTATTGGAAAAGGACATAGATCTCTTAATTTAACTATTAGGCAGTAAGTACCTTTAATCTAGAACTTGACCCCCTTATGACTTATAATGGTCAATGTTTTGAAAAATGGGAGTTCAAGCTGTCATTTCATCCCCCACCTTACTTAATTTTCAGATCAGGGTTCATACAAACCTGGAAAACCGGGAAAACCTGGAAAAATCAGGGAAATAAATAGTTGACAAAAAACTCAGGGAAATTTAGAATTTTTAGTAAAATTCAGGGAAATTTGCGTCAAACAGGGGCCGAGTAATTAAGCAAAATGTTCGTAAACATCCCCTCCATAGGATTAACGTTACACTAAACTTTGGAGGCTCATAACTGTGGTTATATTAGAGATACAGGGATGTCCTTTGAGTATATTATAGTCCTCTTTATCCGCCATCTAACCATACTAAAAACTTAGGGCTACGACAAACAGGGGCCGAGTAATTAAGCAAAATGTTCGTGAACATTCCCTCCATAGGATTAACATTACACTAAACTTTGGAGGCTCGTAACTCTGGTTCTACTAGAGATAGGGGGATGCCCTTTGAGTATATTATAGTCCTCTTTATCCCCCATCTAACCATACTAAAATCTTATGGCTACGACAAACAGGGGCCGAGTAATTAAGCAAAACGTTCAATAACATGCCCTCCATAGGATTAACATTACACTACACTTTGGAGGCTCATAACTCTGGTTATATTAGAGATACAGGGATGTCCTTTGATTATTTAATAGTCCAATTTGCCCCCCCCCCCTCCTTCGTTAACATTTGCTCCATAGGATACTCCACATACAGGGAAAACCTGGAAAATTCAGGGAAATATATGGGGAAAAACCTGGAAAATTCAGGAAAATTTGTTTTCCAAAAGTTGTATGAACCCTGTCAGATAATTATATCTAATTAATTCAATTGCTTTTTGTAGAGTTTTTAGTCTTTATGCAAACGTACGACCCTGCAGATCTATCGAGGGTTTTGAAACAGTTTACAAAGATGTAGATGTGGTAACTATTCGTGAAAATACTGAAGGAGAATACAGTGGCATTGAGCATGAAGTAATTAATGCATTATTAATTAATATTAATATTAATATCACTTGATCTAATTTTAATACATTTAAAAAAGATTGTTCCTGGTGTTGTCCAAAGTATCAAGTTGATTACTGAAAAGGCTTCCATGAAAATTGCCGAGTACGCTTTTGGATATGCCAAAGCTTTGGGTCGAAGCAAGATCACGGCTGTACACAAAGCTAACATTATGAGAATGTCTGATGGCCTCTTTTTGCAATGTTGTCGAGATGTAGCTGAAAAACATCCGGAAATTAAATACAATGAAATGTATTTAGATACAGTATGCCTTAACGTAAGATTTAATATTTGAATTTAATGTTTAAAGGGAGGGTGAAGTAGAAAATCAAGTGATTTTTTTTATCGATTTTTCTACTAATTGTAAGACCAGTCTGCATAGTGAAACACTCAGGAAATACTTCCGAATGATTTTAAAATTCAAATTAGGTTCAGATTTTAAGGATAATTTTAAATAAGCCCCTCCGACCAATCGCCTAACGCCCTGCCTTTTTATTAACAAAATTCTCGCGGCATGTTACGTGTCGAATGAAATTTATCACGAGATTTGATAAAATTAGGCGCGCGACGTGACAATCGTGGCGCGAGACACGGAGCGTGCCACGAGAAATTTGTTAAGAAAAAGGCAGGGCGTTACGCGATTGGTCGGAGGACCTTGTTTAAAATTATCCTTAAAATCTGAAGCTAATTTGAATTTTAAAATCATTCGGAGCTGGTATTTCCTGAATGTTTCACTATGCAGACTGGTCTTATAATTAGTAGAAGAATCGATAAAAAAAATCACTTGATTTTCTACTTCACCCTCCCTTTAAGGGGTTGTGGGAACTAATTAAATTCTTATTCTATCAATAGATGGTTCAAGATCCTTCAAAGTTTGATGTCCTAGTCATGCCAAATCTCTATGGTGACATCTTAAGTGATTTGTGCGCTGGTTTGATCGGAGGTTTGGGTGTCACCCCTAGTGGAAATATTGGAAAAGACGGAGCCATTTTTGAATCTGTGCACGGAACTGCTCCCGATATTGCTGGTCAAGATAAAGCCAACCCAACTGCCCTTCTTCTTAGCTCTGTTATGATGCTAAGGTATATGGAATTGAATGAATACGCTGATAGAATAGAGAAGGCTTGCTTCGAAACTATCAAGGAAAAGAAGGTAATTGTTTAAACAGGGTTCATACAAACCTGGAAAACAGGGAAAACCTGGAAAAATCAGGGAAATAAATAGTTGACAAAAAACTCAGGGAAATTTCGAATTTTTAGTAAAATTCAGGGAAATCAGGAAAATTTGAGTCAAACAGGGGCCGAGTAATTAAGCAAAATGTCCGTAAACATACCCCCCTCCATAGGATTAACATTACACTAAACTTTGGAGGCTCATAACTCTGGTTATATTAGAGATATGGGGATGCCCTTTGAGTATATTATAGTCCTCTTTATCCCCCATCTAACCATACTAAAAACGTACGGCTACGACAAACAGGGGCCGAGTAATTAAGCAAAATGTTCATAAACATCCTCTCCATAGGATTAACATTACACCCAACTTTGGAGGCTCATAACTCTGGTTCTACTAGAGATACGGGGATGTCCTTTGAGTACGTTATAGTCCAATTTATCCCCCATCTAACCATACTAAAAACGTACGGCTACGACAAACAGGGGCAGAGTAATTAAGCAAAATGTTCATAAACATCCTCTCCATAGGATTAACATTACACCCAACTTTGGAGGCTCATAACTCTGGTTCTACTAGAGATACGGGGATGTCCTTTGAGTACGTTATAGTCCAATTTATCCCCCATCTAACCATACTAAAAACGTACGGCTACGACAAACAGGGGCCAAGTAATTAAGCAAAATGTTCATAAACATACCCCCCTCCATAGGATTAACATTACACTATACTTTGGAGGCTCATAACTCTGGTTATATCAGAGATAGGGAGATGTCGTTTGACTATATCCCCCTCTATCGATAACATTTGATCCATAGGATACTCCATATACGGGAAAAACCAGGAAAATTCAGGGAAGTATATGGGGAAAAACCTCCCATAAATCTCGGGGAAATTTGTTTTCCAAAATTTGTATGAACCCTGTTAAAGACGTTTAAACAATAAACAAATAGAAAATTTTAATTAATTTGGTTAATTAACTTTTTTTTAATAGAAATTAACAGCTGATTTGGGTGGTCAAGGCACTTGCTCAGAATTCACCGCTGAAATCTGTTCTAAGGTGTCTTAAATTAAATTAAAAAGAATTGTTAGATAAAATGAAAAAAAAAAACAAAAGAGAATATAAAACGTATAATTGTTGCCAACTCTTTAAGAGGAAGTTATAACTAAATGTTTTAGAGCTTTTAGCAGCCACTATAGTATATTTGAAGAGATTGGGGTTAAAAAACCAATTAACCAATTAAATATTAAATTATCAACATCCATTGACACACGCTACACACACTTTCTCTCTCTCTCTCTTTCTCTCTCAAAAATTAGTTTAATTCAATTAAATTAAAGGAAAATAATCTTAATCTTCATTCATAGAAAAGTGCTCTTGAAAGAAATATCGCTATATTTTCCTGCTCATCATTGTTCTAATTATTTTTTTTGGAAAATTTGTTTTATTAGAATTAATATATGGTGTGAAAAATTATTTATTAGGCAGCAGATTTCAGAAAATTTCATATTATACTCAGATATTGACGTTTTTAGATTTATTTATTAAAACTGAGAATCTATAGATTGAAATTAAAACCAGTGTTTTCAGGGAGTTTAATTAAAATGACCCCATTTCGTTGTATCTGGATTTAGTTGCACTGACATTTTTCTTTAGGTTTCATTCATAAGGATAACCAGGGTTCATACAAACCTGGATAACTCATGGTAATAGATAGTTGACAAAAAACTCAAGTTAATTGTCCATATGTCTAATCAGCGCCACTAGCGGATGGTCTGAGAACTACTCCCATAGAGACTAGGTATATTTAAGAGGGTTTGTAGAATCATAGCCAGGTGGCTCGAACGCCGCGCCATCTGACGGAAATTCTGCAAACCCGCTTAAATATACCTAGACTCTATGGGAGTAGTTTTCAGACCATCCGCTAGTGGCGCTGATTAGACATATGGCCAATGTGAGGTTTGAGTAAGTTTGCTCTGTATTGGTTGCTTCAACTTTAGAAAACGATTCCTGTTGTTATTACTCCATATATCGGGAAAAGCATGGAAAACCTAGGGAAATATATGGGGAAGTCGGTTTTCCAAAAGTTGTATGAACCCTGATAAAAGTTGGGACGTTCTTTCAACAGTGTTGCCATATTATTTTTTGGGACAGAAGGTTACATTTTGACAAGTAACTGCATTCTCAATATCTTGGAAAGCGTATGTAATGTTGAAACTTGTTTCATTCGGTATTTTTATTCATCACAGGTGTGAAGAAATCCTTTTAATTAGAAAAAAATATCATGATTTGGCGGGAAAATTTCGAATTTCGCGCCAATTCTAATTTGGCGCGAAAACATCACGAGAACCGGTTCTTTTTAAATGCACTTCATTGCGGGGGGGGGGGTTACGGGGATAAACAAAATAAAATCTGGCTCGATTATGCAAATTTCTTTCCCCTTTATTTTATACCCCAAAAATCCCTATCTTTTCCCATGTTTGGCCTCTTTTTCCCTCCTCCTGCGAGCTTTGCTCTTAGCTTCCTCGGGGGTGTTTTTGTCATTTCAGCTTCGTGAGCGCTGAGGTACTAGGTTGGCTAGGGGAGTTTCATACAGCCTGAGCCAGACACGGACGGCTTCAAAGTTCAGGCAGTGTGTCTTAGGTTCGTGGCGGAGGTAATTGTGCAATTAAAGTGATGAAAATCATCGTGGAATAAACGTTAATTTGTAAACGCGGAAAAGTGCCAGTGTTATTAGGTTTAATATACACTTTATATGGAGGTTATCCGCATGAAAAAGTGGAAAAATGCACTTCTCAATCCCTGATACAAGGGACATCAAAGAAGAAACTGGTTCTCCATACGTGGTAAGAAGCCAAGGCTACTTCCGTTGTTTTCTATATTAAATTTCCACAAAATAGTACGTACCTTTGTTTGTACATACATTCGGTATACATTTTATCTGTCAGGGCTTCCCTGTCATGTTATAAACCATCATTGTAAGCTTCATGTTAGGATCAATCATGCCCTATTTGCATTGTTTGTTGAACTGTTTATGCTCGAGGTATTTTGTTAGTAGAAAAATTAGAAATTAATTTCATAGTAGCTGCCCGATATGTCCTTATTTATAGTATACACGACGCATTACATTCCTGTGTTGGGATTTGGTAATTTTTAGGCTTATAATATCCACGTAAATGGAACGTTTCACTGCACCGTGCGTTACCGACAATTGCACAATTTGCATGACCAGTTGAAAAGGGAGTTTGGACAACACGCTCTTCCGTCGTTTCCACCAAAGAAAATCCTTCCACTCACTCCGTTGCAAACGGAAGAAAGAAGAGCCCAGTTAGAGAAATATATTCAACTTGGTGGGCAATTGAGCGTTGTTTTATCTGTTAGGTCGTAGTTACGCTATATTAACGTAAGATATTGGAAAAATTTAGTGAGTCAAGACCCTAGGATTGTAAATAGCGATGTATTTAATGGTTTCTTGCTGAGTGCTCAACAAGAATCCCTTAATGTCACTGAAACTGATGTTGAAGTACAAGTTT
The DNA here is from genome assembly GCA_019434445.1 of Phalangium opilio. Taxonomy (NCBI): domain Eukaryota; kingdom Metazoa; phylum Arthropoda; class Arachnida; order Opiliones; family Phalangiidae; genus Phalangium; species Phalangium opilio. The sequence continues at coordinate 29,292 of JAEQBA010001261.1, forward strand.
ATTTGATGAACTGGCAAAAACTGACTGTTTCTGTCAAGTCCAATGCACCAAGCTCACATGTTCTTGAGGTGATGTGATTTTTGGTGATTTATACATACAGTACGCCAGGGTTGCTACATTACCTAAGATTAATGATTAATAGGATCGAGCTAACAGTTCTGAACCTGAAACGTCACACCCTTCTATCTCTTACTGGAGTTTCATCCCCCCTAACGGTTGGATTCTTGGCCCATGGTTGGAAACAGTATTCTACGCGCAAAAATGCCAACCAGAGAGGGGCTGCGTGACGTCAGACTATCTCTTCCCCCTAGCCAGTTGTTAGCTCCCTATTAAAAAGAAATAATGTGATTTAGATGGGCCCTGATTTTTAAGGAAAAACACATGCCTTTAAGATTACAACTGGGTTAAAAATTGTGTGGTTTAAATAACTGCTAAAGATTTGTTATGGAGTTAAAAGAAAATTAAATTGGGTACAGTTTGTCTAGGGAAAATATGAAAATTTAAAAAATACGCATAATACGTTGTTGAGAAAAGGGGGGATCTAGAGACGTCTGTAAAATTGTTAGTCTGAATTGTCAAAGAGACATTTTCTTGAGAAATGTTGTTCAAAATCAGGTCAAGCGTGTTTACAAAAAGATGTACATAGATTTCCGAATTGGGAGATTTGGAAATATCAGAAGTTAGTTGTATTTTCTGATTTTAAAGGAAAAGTTCAGGTGTGAGACGTTACTGAAACAGTTGTTAACTCCTGGTTTATTTTTGACGTTTCTTAAAGGAAAAGTTCAGGTAACATAGCATTATACCAGAAGTAATATAAGAAACCTCCCTACCTCCCGAAGGGAGGTTTCTTATATTACTTTTGATTATACCTTAAAAGAACGGCCTTTTTCTAAATATAAAAGGAAAAATATTTGTATAAAAAATAATTAGTATTTAAATAGTCTTAAAAATAATCAAGGACTACTGCGCCATCCGCCATTGGTTTAGTGGCGTCTGCTAGCCAGAACCTATTTACCTCTAACTTACCCTTACCTATCTCAGCCTGTGAGAATTCAACCAATACTGTAAGAGTAAGAGGTTCTGGCTAGCAGACGCCACTAAACCAATGGCGGATTTCGCAGTAGTCCTTGATTATTTTTAAGACTAATTAAATGCTAATTATTTTGTAGTAAGAGATAATTTATTTTCATTTAATATTTTTCATTTTATATTCAGAAAAAGACCATTCTTTTAAGGTATAATGTTATGTTACCTGAACTTTTCCTTTAATTTTGGGAAATTTGGAAATATCAGAAGATGGGTGTTTTTTTCTGATTTTAAGTCAAGGATTTATGTGAGATTTGTAGCAACCCTGAAGAAAAATAAGTCAATATCTCGTAAAAAACTGAATTTTCGTTTTTATTCTCACAGGCAGTTTCTACTTCACTTTCTCTTTCCCCTGACTTGACCTGCTATTTTTGTCTTTATCTTGTTCACAAAGATAACAACAAAGTCACGAGTAATTACATTTTTTTTCCTTTAACGAATAACAGGGAGCCCACCGGTCCTATAATTCCTATAAATTCCTATATTTTTGAGCCTGTCCTATATTATCCTATAATTTCATGAAAGGTCCTATAATATCCTATATTTTTGACTTAGTCGAAGTTTTCGTATAGTTTAGCATCAAATTTATCAAAATTTAGCTGTTTTTTTTATCGAGATCACATTTGAATAGACACCGAAATTGTGGAGCTCGCTTAGGATTTTTTATATATTATATTATGTTATATTTTAATTAAGTTCTTCTGAGTTTTCAAAGTAAAATCCAATTTGTTATTTTTTATTTTTTGGGATTTTTCTACATAGTTTAAGCCCAAAATTGTATTATATTAGAGCATTTTTAGTCCTATATTTTCCTATAAAAGCACATTTTTTCTCCTATAAAATCCTATAATTCCGGGAAAAAAATTCCTATTTTTCCTATAAGGAATTTAAATTTAAGAGTGGGCTCCCTGGAATAACCATCAATCAAAAAGTTTCCTCGATCACCTTCTTTACTACTTACCTTTGCAATTTCTAAAGTTCAAAGACGAATGGAAGACTTTGAAGCTCCATACATGACATTAAAAACAGCGGGTGCAAATCATTTTCTCGTTATTAGAAAAAGGTTCAATTTGTTTTAATTTTAAATTAAATTAATCTCTTCGGGTTTTTGATTGGGAATTTTAAAATTGAATAAAATCGGGGTAATATTTGTTTAGCTATTGGGATTCATCTTACGATGATGAGGTTATAGATGACAGGACAGCGCTCAATCTTTTATACGTACAAGCTCTTAGTGATGTAGAGTTAGGTTGGGTTTCCGCCACAAAAGAAATCCAGCGTCAACTGACCGCTCTTCAGTCCAGGGGATCAAAAAAAGAAGTAATCTTTTTTTAGTTTAGTGAAATAGAAAGTGTTGAACACGTCAAAATACAAACACCTCTCTTCTTAAATGAAAAGTTCAGATAATACAACGTTATGCCTTAAAAGAAAGGCCTTTTTCTAAATATAAAAAGAAAAAATAAACGATCTCTTATTACAATATGATAATTAGCATTTAATTAGTCTTCAAAATAATCAAGGACTACTGCGCCATCCGCCATTGGTTTAGTGACGTCTGCTAGCCCGAACCTCTCACCCCTTACCTCTCTCAGCCTGTGAGAATTAAACCAATCCCGTAGGAGTAAGAGGTTCTGACTAGCAGACGCCACTAAACCAATGGCGGATGGCGCAGTAGTCCTTGATTATTTTGAAGACTAATTAAATGCTAATTATTTTGAAATAAGAATTAGTTTTAAAAACAATCAAGGACTAGTGCGCCATCCGCCATTGCTTTAGTGGCGTCTGCTAAATCGAACCTCTTACCCCTTACCTCTCTCAGCCTGTGAGAATTCAACCAATCCCGTAGGAGTAAGAGGTTCTGACTAGCAGACGCCACTAAACCAATGGCGGATGGCGCAGTAGTCCTTGATTATTTTTAAGACTAATTAAATGCTAATTATTTTGTAATAAAAATTAGTCTTAAAAACAATCAAGGACTACTGCGCCATCCGCCATTGCTTTAGTGGCGTCTGCTAAATCGAACCTCTTACCCCTTACCTCTCAGTCTGTGAGAATTCAACCAATCCCGTAGGAGTAAGCGGTTCTGGCTAGCAGACGCCATGCACTAAACCAATGGCGGATGGCGCGGCAGTCCTTGATTATTTTTAAGACTAATTAAATGCAAACTAATTATTTTGTAATAAGAGATCATTTATTTTTTCTTTTATATTTAGAAAAAGGCCCTTCTTTTAAATTAAGGTGTAATGTTATGTTACCTGAACATTTCCTATAAATTATCACCCAAAATTCTACATCAAAATTTGAAAATCTGTCTTTTACTCTTTTATCAAAATGTAACGTGTTCAACCTCTTTGGAATAATATCTCGTAGACTTAACCATATTTAATATGTATTCTTCGGTAACGTACGTGTTTTTCACCGCACTTTTTCGTAGTATATTCAATTAGCTAGAACTTTGAAATACTATGGCTACCTACAATTCAAACCATGTACGTGCGACTATCCTCAACCTGGCTCCAAAGTTCTTATTTCAGTGGGTGGGAAAGAATTGAATTTCAGGGTTCAAATGCCAACAGGGGTAAGTAAAAAGAGTTATAGACGTAATGTCAGACAAACAGATTAGTGAGGAGAAATTTAATATTTATAGGACCAAATTAAAGAAATGAGTTTTAGAGTGACGAGAATAAGATGTTGGAGGATTACAACTTCCGTAATTATTCATTTGTTTCTAATTTTATTGATTGGAATTTAGGTCATTTTACATTTTAATTAATTAAATTCTTAGCACCAAGATACTTGTGCCAATGGAAACTGCACCGGAGATGGAAATGTTCGTCTAGAATTATCTTTCGAGTATTTGGTTAGCAAAGATAAACTACAGTGGATTGCTATCACTAGCAATCAGGTCTGTATAACAATTCATATTATTTTTTTCTTTATTCGATTTAATCGGGATTTCATAATTAGATGGGCGTCTTTGTATATAATGTAATCTAACCTTTAAAGATTAGAAATTGATTGTTTATTAAAAATTTTAACTTATTGTAGTTCTAAAATATTATTTTTTAATTTTTTTACTCCGTGTGGTTATGTAATAACAAACGGAGTTATGCGCTGATACCAAGTTGGTTAGTTAGTTATTTAGTGGGTGTGGTGCACGCGATTCCATGGATAATTCCATTGAGTTGAGAAAATTACCACTAGAGTGGCCTTTGCGTTAACCTGCCTATTGGGGGAAACGCGGGACACTGTTAAAACAACGGGACGGACGGACAGCCACCAAGTTTATCAAACGATGGTGTCGCCATCTAGAAAACGAACTTGAATTTCGGCCATTTACATGTATTCTTGAAATTCGTCAAATTTCCCGCCTTTTCGTTTAGTTCCCTTTTTTGCACCGGGATGGCGCCACAAGCGCGTGATAAAGTTCATTTGGTCTATAGCCTTGTGGATGAAAGGCCACTCTAGTGGTAATTTTCTCAACTCAATGGATAATTCAATTGTAAAGGGAACTGGTAAACATTACAGCTTTGATAGTTCAAAAATTGTGGCGCGAGGACGGTTTTGAAGTTCAGTATAAAGCTGGGGTTCTGAAGAGAATTGTGAAACGTATCTTATAAGAGTATGTAGTATTGTAGAATAATTTTTAAACTCTTCCTGGAAAGAAGAATTTCCTATTGTTTGATAGTCCCATATGAGTATATATTATCCCTGACCCACCAGTTTTGTTTTACTTATACATGTGTAGAAAGCCTTCCCTCACTGGGAGGCGATTAGTCGTGTGGGTTTCTTTTCGAAATACCATAGACATCGGGGACACCTTCAATAGACCACTAAGTTTTTTTTTCTTCTGAAATTTGTCACTGCAAGGGTTTATTTATGATTGTGTTGCTTTTCTACAATTTTCTGATAGAGAAAAATGTATGCTAAACTAGAAACGGCGCCTTATAGTGTCGGGTCACTGTATCCCGCGAGTATTGAATTGGGCAGACATTTCTCTAGTATATGTGGGGCTCTTTATTGATAACGTTATAGTGTATGTGAGACACTGTATCGCCTTTTATCATTGTTGGGTGCTGTACAACCTTAATTAGCACATTTTAAACCACACGTAGCATTGCAAAATGATTTTTGCCCTTGTTTTTAAGGGGTGCTGGCAACAATAATCAAATGTTTTTCGGAACAAGTAACTTTACTGTTTTTGGTTTATTTATTTATCAGGCCATTTTGATGAGCGTGTGCCTTCAAGCCATGGTAGAAGAGCTACTCATGAAGAGAAGTGGCACGCAGTTTCGAAAGTCTCAAGAACAGCAAAGATGGGGGGTTAGTAACGGTAACGCCGGAATTTCTTCTAATAGGAGAGGATCTTGGAGTTACATGAAACGTGACGGTAGTAGTCATCAAATTTCAATCAGTCGTTCCGTTTCCACCGATGGAATTGTTAATAACGCCACAACTCCACAGGTTAAGCGCCTTGTAGGCAATATGTTCTTGTGAAACTTCAATTGAGTTCATTATATTGTTTCTTTTCATAGATGGAGCATCCCAAAAATAGTATTACAGGAAAATCCACTGATGTTAAAAAGGTTGCTGTAAGTTGTCATATATTTTCTTTACCATTCAGTAGTGATGTTCAGCTGCTTTTTTACTTTTATTAGCAGCAGTTTAGCTATTCTTTTAGTAGTAGAGTTGGCATTTGCATCACTTAGTAGCATAGTAGAAGCTGTAATTGAGTATTATTCTGAAGGTTAAACTGACGCCACAATAATTTGCTGATACCCTTAAAGCAAGGCGCAGGTCACGTCGTTAACCTACAAACAGCAGTTTAGCTATTCTTTTAGTAATACAGATGGCATAGTAGAAGCTGTAATTGAGCATTATACTTGAAGGTTAAAGGGACACCACATTAATTGGAAGACTCAGTCACATGATACCCTTACAGCGAAGCGCGGGTCACGTGGTTCCTCAACAAGTTGAACTCGACTTTCCTTAAGGACTCCAGTTTTGCCTTGGCTTTTGTGGGCAGTATTTATAAGTGCACTATAAAATTGGAGTTTGTGAGGAAAGGCAACTTGTAGAGGAAAAATGTGACCATTGACCAGTCAGAACTTGTCCATGAGGGCGGAGCTAAAACTAGCCTTTGCTAAGCTTAGAGGACCAGTCAACTCCCCCCCCCCTTGATTATAGAACAGGGTTCATACAAAACTGGAAAACCGGGAAAACCTGGAAAAATCAGGGAAATAAATAGTTGACAAAGCTTCAGGGAAAACTCAGGGAAATTTCGAATTTTTAGTAAAATTCAGAGAAATCAGGGAAATTTCCGTCAAACAGGGGCCGAGTAATTAAGCAAAATGTTCAATATAACACATCCTCCATAGGATTAACATTACTCTAAACTTTGGGGGCTCATAACTCTGGTTATATTAGAGATACGGGGATGTCCTGTGATTATGTTATAGTCATATTTGCCCCTCCCCCCCACCCTCCTTCGTTAACATTTGCTCCAAAAACCTGGAAAATTCAGGGAAGTATATGGGGAAAAACCTGGAAAATTCAGGGAAGTATATGGGGAAAAACCTGGAAATCTCAGGGAAATTTGTTTTCCAAAAGTTGTATGAACCCTGTAGAAGCATTAAGTGACATTTGTTTAAACTAAAACCACATGCGAGACTTACTTTAATGCCTAGTTATAGCTTAGTATCAGAGTTTAATTTGCTTTACGAAGCTTTGCACACAAATAGACATTAGTCTATTACACTTTCACATTGAAATTCTCACATTACTCAAAACACATTAGGAAAAATTGGCATCTGTGTCCATCAAACCGTCCAATAAAGGAGGCAGCGTTTCATCCGCTCGTGCATTGGTTGAAAACGATGCTTTCGAAGGGATTGGTGACGATGACCTTTGATTCTAAAACACGTACTCCTTTTTTCCCCCATGTGGGTATTGAAAAGATAATAAGATTTTTAGATGCGGGACTGTTTTAAAAAGTAATCGACCTGACTAAGATGACATTCCTATAAGAAGTTTTCCCGTCAACGAGGAAATGGTTTATATCTTTTTGACTAAAACTTTACTACAATTTTTTTATTTAATATTTTAATTTTATTAGAAATTGTTTGGATCATAAGGTGACAGAAACGTAAAAAAAATTAAATCGTGAAAGCAAAGATATAATTCTATTTTGCCAAAATTGAAAATACACAACAGTTTTTATTTCATACGTATAAAATAAGAAAAATTATGGTATTTTATAAATTTGCTTCAAATATAAATATATATATAGGAATGTTTATAAATTTGTTGCCATAAATAATAATTATGCAGTAGTTAAAATAATTCCGTCTTCTATTTACAATTGTTCTTTTTTATTTTTATTATTACTATTATTAATTATTATTATTAATAGTTTAGGAATTCTTTTATGCCATTTTTTTTAATTTTATTTTTATCAGCGAATTGTAAGCTTCAGCCTTGTTGAATTGAATCTAGGAAAGTATTTTAATTTAATATTGACAGATACAAAATAAATAAATAAATATATAAGTTAGTAAATGTTGGAGGTGAATTGATCCTTATGACCTAGATAAAATGCCAAAAGATTATATGCCTCTAACGCTCCATATATATGAAACATACATATGGTAGTGATTCATGAAAGGTAAAAGGTCACTGCTAATTTTGCTTGAAATTTATTTAAATTGGAATAAAAGTTTGTTAAATTTCCGCACGATGGCGTAACTCGTCGTTCTACATTACTACTGTCGCCATCTGTTTAGTAAACAATCATTTATTCCTCTTTAAATATAACTTAATTATTTAATTTCTAATAATTAAGTTTCTAAAACCGATGACGGAAAGGTCCACAATTAAGTTAATTTCGATTAATTTTGTGGGTATTGGAATAAAAGTTTTAAAAATTTCGTACTAGATGGCGGAAATGGTCTTTCTATATTACTAGTGTCGCCATCTATTGTCAAAACAATCTTTAGTATCTAAACCCGATGACAGAAAGGTCCACAATTAAGTTAATTTCGATTAATTTTGTGGGTATTGGAGTAAAAGTTTTAAAAATTGCGTACTAGATGGCGGAACTGGTTTTTCTGTATTACTAGTGTCGCCATCTATTGTCAAAACAATCTTTAGTATCTAAACCCGATGACAGAAAGGTCCACAATTAAGTTAATTTCGATTAATTTTGTGGGTATTGGAATAAAAGTTTTAAAAATTGCGTACTAGATGGCGGAACTGGTCTTTCTATATTACTAGTGTCGCCATCTATTGTCAAAACAATCTTTAGTATCTAAACCCAATGACAGAAAGGTCCACAATTAAGTTAATTCCGATTAATTTTGTAGGTATTGGAATAAAAGTTTTAAAAATTGCGTACTAGATGGCGGAACTGGTCTTTCTATATTACTAGTGTCGCCATCTATTGTCAAAACAATCTTTTATTCTCATTTACATCTACTCTTAATTATTTTCTAATTCGGATTACAGAAAGGTTCACAATTAAATTTTTGGCTATTTAAATTGGAATAAACGTTTGGAAATACGGCACAAGATGGCGTAACTAGTCTTTACACATTACTAGTGTCGCCATCTGTTTTGTAAACAATCTTTTATTCCTCTTTAAGGTCTTAATTAATTATTTAATTGTTTTTAACAAATGAGTTTTTTGGCTGAATACGACAATGAGAATGTTAAAAGAAATTAAATTACCAGTATTAGGATGACTGGTATGGTATCATTCCTTCCCAGCCCCATTTTCGCCCCCCCCCCATTTGAACGGTGGTTATAGGTTACAAAACGTTAAATAAAAAAAAAATAAAAAGAATTAAGGTGTTAAGTCCGTACAAAAATGGTTGCTCAGTAGTAAAGCGTCTACAACTTACGGAGTAAATTTAAAAAAATAGAATATATATGCATATATAGTAAATTAAAATTTAAAAAAAGGCTGGGTACTGTGTTTTTCAGGCTTTGTAAATAGCGTTGTAACGAAAAAGGAGAAAAAAAGTACGATGTATTATGTATGTAGTATGAACCAATGAACTATTACTTTTGTAGAAGAGTTTGTTTATTCTATATATTGTTTTGGGCTAAAGAAAAATTAAGAAAAACTGAAGTAGCGGCGGCGGCGACTATTGAAATGACCTTCCCATTTCATTTCAAAGTAGATCGAGTTTTAATCTCAATCCCATTTAGACCCCTAGTGTATAGTTTTTGGTAAAAAAAAAAAATTATAAAATAGGTAGAGAGAAACGTTGCCACCCCATTTTGTGTAAGAGGTCCTTCTCACAGTTTGTATCCCTCCGCCACAATGACGTTTTCCTTCCCCCCCCCCCCCCTTGTAGACCATTTCGGGAATTACATACAGAGAAACCAACATATAGGGACGAGACCACCATGGGGGTATTTTCTCCCCCTCTCGCCAAGAAGCACGGCTAAGGGCAATACAATTTGATTAGCCTCCCGCGTGTAGGGCTCCATCTGCCGTTCCTTCATGGCGCGAGGGTGATTACCCTAATGCTGGCCTCGCCCCTGTGTGTTGGTTTCTCTGTATGTAATTCCGAAATGGTCTATATCAATCATAAATTGGTGATGCATAGAGAGCTTTTGGTTAGGGGAGGAGCTAAGATTCGTAACATGATAATTTACACTGACATACTTGTGAGGGAAATGTGAAAACTGCCAGTATGGCTACCAAAACTTAGGAGGGTGTGGCGTACAACTCACCCAAACGGGAGCTCGCTATTTCTTCACTTGCTAATTAGTAACAGCAGGAGTTCATAATAACCCCCCTTCGGGGGGGGAAGTATGAAACCGGCCATAGAGCTAAAGGTAAAAATCGCGAACAACAAGATTCTGTCGTTGCGCATAGAAAGGATGAGCCTCTTTATGGACATACAACCTTACAGTATATCGTAGTGGTATGTATGCTCCTTGGTTTTCGTTCCAAAACTTCCGTTGGCTGGGATCTCCGTCGAAAAGAAAAATGGCGATATGGTGGACGTAGAAACACATTGCAATTCTTATATTAAAGATACTGGAGATAAATTTGTCCAAACCGTTTTAATTTAACCACGGAATTCTCACTCACACATATCACAACAAAACATCATTGACGATCGTTTAAATGTTTTGTAGAAAACTAGAAACTCCCACTAAAAGCCAACTTCTTAGCCAAGGCTTAATTTACACCGTTCCGACAGAAGCAAATGTGAGCCATTTTCGCTCCCAAAATCACAAGATAAAAATAGTGCTAAACCGGAAGTGTGTAAGTTAATGCGCGTGGGCGCTAAAAATGGGGTAACTATTTCTTTGGGAGTTCAGCGGTGTATGAATCCGCTGAGCTTTACGGCGAAACTTTGTTGTTACGGGCTTTTTAACCAGTTTCGTACTTCGGGTTATTATGAACTCCTGGTAACAGACCCATTTCCAAGGTCGGGGTAAAGTAGAGACTGCTGTTCGACCGTCTTGTTTTGTTAAAGGGGCTGTTCGGACCGTGGGACAAGCGACGATCTTCTTCAGAGAGCTTAGCATAGCGGGTGGGTAAAAAAGGAGACGGGGGTCGGACAGCCTCTTTAAGACACAACATTGATGGGTATATTAACAACAAAGATATTAGTTATGGCTTCAAACATAACTACTTTGGTGGACTGGTAACTTTGAAGCCCTCTCTATTGTCTTTATTGTCCACATACCGGATGTTCCATCTTAACTCTATCAAGCAGACGAACCATACTGCCCAAGGGTCCATAGAGAGATTTCAGTTGGAGGAGGAGCTAAGTCTCAGGAATGAAACTGAGACCACCCAATGTGGCTACCAAAACAGCGGTAAGACTTGGGAGAGTGTGACGTACTACCATCCCATCTGAAAGCTCTCTATAGCGCACCCTAGACATTGCCCACGACCAGTCTAACTTATAGTTGATATTTTGGTATATTACGTAATTAATGAATCGGTTTAATTGCTAGAAATTATAAAAAGGATAACTAGAAAATGTTATTACAAACGGAGTTATGCCCTGATACCAAGTTGGTTAGTTAGTTATTTAGTGGGTGTGGTGCACGCGATTCCATGGATAATTCAATTGTAAAGGGAACTGGTAAACATGACAGCTTTGATAGTTCAAAAATTGTGGCGCGAGGACGGTGTTGTTGCTCAGTATAAAGCTGGGAGTACTACCATCCCATCTGAAAGCTCTCTATAGCGCACCCTAGACATTGCCCACGACCAGTCTAACTTATAGTTGATATTTTGGTATATTACGTAATTAATGAATCAGTTTAATTGCTAGAAATTATAAAAAGGATAACTAGAAAACAAAACAAATTTTCTCTAAGATATAAAGAAAGTATATTTGGGTATTTTGTAAGTTAATAATAATGATAATTAATTAGGGCTTGTAAATGAATTTTTATACGTATATATAAAAATATATAAAGCAAATGCACTCTTTAAAGAAACAGTACTCTTAATTCTAATTATATAATGAATAAATGATATAGTTCGTTTATTAATTATTAAATAAATATGTTAAAAAAATTAACCATACTACGGAATATTATCTAATTATTTTAGGGGAATTCATACTAGGCTTGGTATGAATTTTTCTATAATGTTGCGCGCCGGCCAGACGTGTGGTGTCAAATTGTAATTACTGCGCATGTCAAATTGTAATTACTGCGCGTGTCAAAATTACAGATAAATTGGTATATTACGGAACCAAAATTTTAAGCATCTCTAATTAACTAACTAATCTGAAATCGTTTAATGCTTGTATTTTAATAAAGTATTTTATTTGACAGTATAAAATCATGTTAAAAAATATATGGTATTGGTGTTTAATTTAGGGTTGTTGAAAGCTGGACTAAACAACAGTGTAAATTTAATCCTAGATGAAAATTGACAAATTATAAAATAGATATTAAATGATTTAGTTTTATGCCAATTTTCTTTCCGTTATGCAGTACTACCAACTATTTCTTCTTCTACTACTACTACTACTACTACTACTACTACTACTACTACTACTATTATTTCTACTACTACTACTACTACTACTACAACCACCAAAGGATCAATTATAACGGCATCTTATCGTTTAATTAATTGATATAAGTGAAAAACGTGATGCTATCCAGTAAGTATAAGCGCACCATTCCGTCTAAACGAAGGATCGGACATTATAGCCACAAAACAATCCGAAAGGTTACGCAAGTATTGTTTTTTTTAATTGCCTATTTAAGTCTCAATATGACGTCAGCTGCCCGACCTCTCGGAAGTAGACGTGGGACCTTACTTCCGTCAAAAGTTTTATCACTTCCGATTCGTTAACTTCTTAAAAAATTAGCGATGAAACCAGATGCCATAGAAAATTTACAAGAGGAACTGAATCTTTATAATATAGACCATAAGCGATAATCCTCTTTAAGTGTCTATCATTAGGTGTTTGGTGGAACTTCTCCCCTGTCGTTTACGTCAGCGCCCAAGTGAAATCGGCGCAAAAAATACAAGAGAGATTTTTCTTTCCCTGGTAGCTCCGCTCTTGGCTAAGAGAAGTATAGAGTGGTACTGAGAGGGGAGGAGCTACGGGACATGACGTCAATATTGGTAGTCTCAATTGTATGGCCTGACTCCTGAGCTGACGACTTCCAATATGGTTGCCAAGACCGAGGTAAGAGACAGGAGGGTGTGACGTCACGTGAAAGTTCGTAGTAGCAGCAGACCTTTATGGGGTGGCCTGACTCTTTACGATGGAAGTTTTACTTTTAATACATGGTGCTGTCTCGTATAATAGAGCTATCTCGGTTGAGACGTCAGTGTCTATGTTAATAGTCACGGGCTTAGCTTTGGCAGTGGGCTGCCATGTTTGGTACCGCTTTAGTTCTATGGGCAAGTAGCATGGGTGACGTCACACCAAGGCTTCTGAGACAGCTCTATTTAATACCAGGTTGCGGTGAGACGGATTATAGGCAGCAGGGAACAGACTAGTCCTCTATAGATCCCATTCAGACATAGAAACTTAATGGTAGATTATCAATTTATGTTTTGCGTAAACAATTATCTATAACAACGGCTTCAATACAAATTTTCTTGGGTCATAAAAAACCTTCCATTCCTCAAGTATATTTTCGGTGTTAATAGCTACTAAAAAACTTGATCGCGTGAACCAGTGTAGGGTTGACAACGCCGCTGTTTGCCGCTAGAAGTGAAGAATTTAATATTTCTATTCAAGCTGCTCCGAGTAGTCTACTGTCGTTTAGCGGGAAAAAACATATACTTCAAAGCCAAGTTCAAAACTACGTACGCGTTATACTTCATTAGGTACTGTTACATGGAATTAAATTTCGTTAAAAAAACAATTCGGCCAACGGTTCGAGAATACGACGTGGAAACAACTTCTAGTAGACTCAACAAAAATCAGAATTTTCGCCATGGAAAACGATTCCAGGTTAGTGTACTTTTTTATAGTTCGGTTACGAGGGGAGGGTTAAGTCACTCAGCTTAATCAATGTACAGGGAATTTGAGAATGATTAGCCCCTCGTTCAGTTATTCTTTGTGTTAGTCTTGAACTAGACAAGTTTCATAGGTGACTTGGAGAACTTCAAAAAAATCTGTGGAATTTTAATCGCGGAATTGTTTAAAGAAATTTACAAAATATTATGAAAGAAAACTTATATTGAAGGCGGGGTATTGTCTTTAACGCAATTGCGTCAATTTTGGCTATGACTTTGCATGGATAGTCGTAATTAAATGACGATTAGTTTGGGGATGATGTAACATGGACATATTTCATTCCTACGAAGTTTCTTAAGCCGTGTTTACACGAGAAACTGAAACTTTTTTGAACCATTTTGGAAAGACCTAATCCATTTTTAAAAGTAATAACTGCTTTTTCTCATAAAAGATCTCTATGATTAACAGCAGAAGTGAGATGAGACTAGAAGTGAAGGGCTCTAGCATTGATAGTAGATCCTGGCATTAGTGAACAAATTTGAGGATTTTACGCCGCTTCAATCGCGCCTACGCTAGAGAGAAAAAAATTGGTCGAGTTCCAAAAAATTTCTTACCCTCTTCCCCTCAACCTAAAGCCGCGAAACACGGACGCGGCTGCTTGAATCTAGTTCGGCCGTCTACCGCCACGAGCGTCTCACGTTTTGGAGGGAAAATTCAGAAACCGCTACTAGAGGGCCAACCGCTCTTGTGTTATCAAGAATATTCACCTTCGCCGAGTGAAGAATTTGGTTAGCTCAGTACTTCTGGTCTCATCTCACTTCTGTTAACAGCAAAGTTTTACACTTCGAAAACGGTTTCAAAGTGTCTGGTGTAAACGCGTCTTTAGTGTCAGAGAGTATATTGTGGTTGCGTGACCACCGTATCGCATTCCGTAATATTAATTCGCCATAGAGCCATGAAAGCCAACTGACCGCTCTTGGCTGTTGCTACGGGTTAATAGGCTATATATCACTGGTATACTGTTGATAATAGGCAGACATTTCAGTAAACTTTGTTCGTTTTCTATTTCTATCTCGGGGTAAATAGTAAATTGACATTAGCTCAAAACAGATAATGTATAGGTCAATAACTGTGTGTGCATATACAGGGTGTTTCTGAATGGTCTGCATGTTCTTTGTTCTATTTTGAGTCTAAGATGTAATTTCTATCTCCATTTTTGCCGTCCGGCCCACTGTTTTCGAGTTATGACTTGAGTGTTTTAGGGATGACCCCTTAGTTAATTAGCATTGTCTTCCAGTTTCTTAATTAAATTTAAGCGACCACCCTTAAAATGTTCCAATCTTAACTCGAAAATAGTGACCCTTATGGCAAAATGGTGATAGAAATTACATCTTAGACTCAAAATCGCCCAAAGAACATCCCCCTTAATTTATGACAGACTTATCAGAAACACTCTGTATAAAACCGCCCTCGAGATTTTTCAGGTTTTTGTTGAAAATTAGGTTGTCTAAAATAATCGACTCTTTGTATAAACCAAATTTCAACATCCGAAGGAGTTAAATTACTTATGTCCACTGTCTAACAAGCAATGGAGTGTAAGGTATGAGAGCAATACCTGCATCTCTAACTCCCCAACTTCTACTGTATTGTTTCTTGGTCAGTGAATGAACTTTAAACACAGAATGGCACTTACGAGGCAATCATGCACAATTATTGGCTTTGCTATTAGGAAAAGATTAAAATCTGATAAAGAAGAGTACCCTCTCTTGACATCCACTTATGAAACCCCTCGAATTTTGAGAGAAAAAATATACATTAGACTACAGGTGTTACCAGGGGTGTTACTGATTTCAGAATTTCTTTAATAAGTAGACTAAAAATATGTCTAAAAATACTATGCTTGCTTATTACAAACAGTTGTTTTAACGAAATATTAAGCTATACATACATAAGCGTGGGGAGTTTGCTAAGATACTTGTTACCCTAACCACAATTCATTAAAGAAATAATCATATAATATTCTCCGTAAGTTTGGGTCTGCCGTAGGCATTGGATGCAACACCAAATAATTAAATACTTCTACGCCATCTCCTCCAAACCACAACAGATAGAGGCATTAGCCTACTATAATTTTCCTTCCATGGTATAGATCTATCTCAGAAGCCTTAGTGTGACGTCACCTATACTATAGAGCTATCTCGGTTGTGACGTCAGTGCTCAGGTAGAACGTCACCGGCTTAGCTTTGCCAGTGGACGGCCATGTTTGGTACCGCTTTGGTTCTATGGGAAATAGTGTGGGTCACTAAGGCTTCTGATATATCTCTATTTTCCCATAGAACCAAAGCGGTACCAAACATGGCCGCCCACTTCTAAAGCTAAGCCCGTAACCAGGGCCGGATTAAGCAATTTCGCACCCGGGGGCCGAGATCCGGCCCTGCCCGGCGCCCGCGACGTTTTAAGTAGGCACTGATGTCACAATAGAGATAGTGAACACAGTTGGCGTAGGTTTCTAAACCGTTTCTTCTCCGACAAATCCGCCATTAGTATTAAGTCATTTTGGCCCATCTTTATGGAGAGTATTGTACGGCTATGATGTAAGATGTAACGTTACGCGTGAACACAACTTAACTTTTAAGTTTTAATGGTGTTGCTAAACTTAGCACATCTTATTTTAGAGATGTGGTCTTAGCTTGTAGGAAATAAGTGAGATGGAGTCAAAATATCCATACTTATAACCTTGCCTGTGTACTCCCGTCTAAGGCGTTTCGGTAGGGTCGTGTCAGCAGCCCTCATCCACGATCCTACCTACCTAACTACTTAGTACTATGGGAGACTTTCATTGCCGAGGTCGTCCATCCAACTCTTTTCTCCAAGGTCTTAGAGCGCCTTGATTAACACCGAAAATGCCTATATAATTTTAATGGGATTTTTTTGGTTTAAATAAAGTTACTCAACGAATTAATTTATTTAATTATGCTAATCACGCGTAATGCTACACGGAACTAACGCTTCAAACCTTACAACGTCATACCTATCTATCTCTAACTTCGGTGTCTTCCCCCAACAAGGTAGATAACAGTATTCTCTCCGCAACTACTCCACCTATGGAGGGCTGTATGATGTCAAACTATTTCCAAACTTGACCAACTGTTAGCTCATTATTGGGTATAATTAAGTAGGGGTATTTGAAGGTCAAAATTCCTGCAGTGTTTTACCAATTTTTTGGCAATGGTAGGACCATGGGTAAATAATCATGGCTAAACACAGGTCTAGGATAGTTTAGTGAAATATATTTAAGAGTGCTTTATAATTTATGCAAAGACCATTTAGAGTTTATTAGACTATCATCATTTCATCATTAAGGTTTTTTACCCATAGTTTTCCTCATTGGAAAATCCCCACAAAACATTCCTGGTCTAGAGTAATAAAAATTGCCTTCCTTGGAATAAATTCTTCCCCATTTAAGCAAATAAGCTTAAACAGTAATACATACAGCTACTAGGAATCATTTCGCAATCATTTTCTCAACGTATCTGGGCGGATTTGTTAGTTAGTCTAGTAATGATTAATTTTTTGGCTAATGTTTTGCCAGACTCGGGTAAATTTGCAATGAACCAGAATACTTATCACTATACTAACTAATGTGAGGGAAAGCTAGAGCATTCCGCTAAAATAACTTAGCTATAAATAGTTATCGTTTATGTCATTCTAAATTGCGATCATTCTGACAGGATCAAGCGTAGCATTTTTGTCTAGAAAAATTCTATAAATCTTCCTAAAACCTCGTGAGTAATAAATGTATAAATGTTTGAATTGGTATATCAAGGTCGGAAAAAAGTAACTTAAATTAAGTTTAACAGAATATTTTTTTGAAGGAAATGGTTGAGCAACTTTTAAGGATAAGAAGAAAAGAATGTGTTTGTGCTGATAATAAGTACATTTTGAGGGTCAATATAATATCAAAACATTTTACGGGAATAATACTTAGCGATATGAAAACTGTATCTGCTCATCTTCAAAAACGGGAGATTCAGAAAAAGATTAACTCGAAGTTAAAAATAATACGTAATCTACGTTACCTACCGATTAACAAAACTACTTACATTGGATGCTGAAGAAAATTACGTAGTAGTTACGCGGCAAGAAAGTCTTTCCTAGTGCATGGTCATGTTGTAAATAAAATGCCGCCAAATGTACAAGGTGTTGTGTACGGTTAGGACCTATATCAAGCTTATCTTCCATCAAAGAGAGCTCAACTAGGCATGCGTGGATTTCTTTGAGTTCTCGGTGCATTAGAAATAGACCCTTTCAAATGAAAAAAAGTGGTAGTCAACCCTCAGTATCGGGATGTACAAGGGGGTGATCCCTTGCCGTCTCTGTGCACTCTCATGACACCCCAAGCCTACAGCGAGATGGAATGCAAAGTTTTATCCCCATGTGTTTCCCTCTTAGTTACATCAAGAAGTGATATCTGGTTTATTAGGGAGAAGTTATTATAAGTTGCCTAAGTATTCGCGCGCTTAGTAAAGGCCCGTTCACATTACCCAACTTTTGTCAGCTGACAAAGCCGATCTGACCAGTCGGGCCAGATTGTCAGGCAATATGAACGTTTCACCCAACCGTACTATTGTCAGGTTCAAGCTCGGATTTTAATCGGGTAGGTAGGCGATTGGAGTCGGGCCGACTAAAGTCAGAGAGGGAGCAAACCAATCACATAAGCCTTGGCTATTACGTCATGGGACACGTGCTGGTTTTTCTTTCAGCTCGAGAGAGAGAACCGAGAGTCTCGGCCATTATTTAATTGTCGAAGAAAGCCTGAAAAATGATTTCGGGCCTTGGCCATTTTTTAACATGGGTTAATTATTACGTTTTGATGGTTGTTCCTCATTGAATATTGAAGTTTCCTATATTTCTTCTGATATTATTGACCTTTATTATGTTCTGAACTGCAGAAATTTAGTGGGAATAGCTTTGATGCTCGTAAAGTAGTCGAATTTATTCGAGAATATGAGTTCATTTATAATCCAAAACAAATCACTCCAATTAATATGTACCGCTTTGTACGCCCTCTTGTCGGCCCGACTGGTTGGGTGGTGTGAGCGAGTGACCTGACTAGACTAAATTGGGTGACAAGTCGGCCTGACAAGTCTATGATTTGTCAGCTGACTAAAGTTGGGTAATGTGAACGGGCCTTAATGCAGACCAAGAAGCGATATCTAGTTTACTAGGGAGTAGGTATAAGATGCCTAAGTATTCGCGCGCCATAGTCCCAGTCCTCCTTTCAAAATACAAGGGGGGACGTAAAAGTAGGCCGGGCTATTTCGCCTCTCCTCAGTCCGAAAATACGTAATTTTCGTCGTTCGCGTCGCGCTGACGTGAGTTTTCAAGAACCAATGAGATGCTGGATGTAATTTAGAGGCGGGGATTAACTCCGGACTTACGTTTGGACTGGAGATAATGCTGGAAATGTGACGAATTTATACCTTCCCCCTAATAAACTAGATATCACTTCTTGGTTACATCATATATTTATATGATATGTTCCATATGTTTGTCACTGGTTACTGAGAGCTTGTTGTGAAGTGACGTAGTTGAAACGTCATAGATTCTCCTAAAGCGAAGCCTGATGAGTCACGGCCCTTTCAGTCACTACTACTTCAAAACATAGTTCTTGAAACTTCCCAACATAACGCATTGTAGCCTACATCCCTTTAAAAGCTTATGGATCTACGACCGCAAGTTTCAACCGCTTAAGTGACTTTGGTTTGGTTAACGTTTTGTAACATCTTCAGTTTAATTTTCTTCTGGTGAATACGTAAAAACTTGACATATATTATCAAGTGAGGCGTGATAGCAAAATATCGTCGGCGAAAAGAGGGGGAGATGAAATCGGATTCAGTCTGACTTTTGTAGTTCACGGTATTTGTGTTAAGGATTTCGCTGTATAAAGCAATATGCAAATGAGATACTTTATTTGTTTATTACTAGTATTGTGAACACTTTTATACTGTTTAAATGCATCAAACTTCGCGTGAAATTAAATTAAATTAAATTAAATTGAATGTAATTATTTCTAATATTTTAAATAGAGTATAACCATTCTTGATAGTACGGTTTTCACCATGATTAAACATAATACTTATAAGGTGCGTTGTGTTTAGTTGTTTATGGTTAACTTTTGAAGGACTTTGAGGTTTTATTCAAATTGAAGTTCAATCCATTTCATCCGTGATTTTTATTGACTGTTTTTGAAGAGTTGTAAATCAATTTAATAGTCTTTTTGAAAATTTTATTACTATCATCAGAAACGTCTATTGGTTTCTTGAACTGTGAATGAAATTTTAAAAATGTAATATTAACCAACGTTTTGTAAATATTTTAATTTCAGTTTTTCCGCAAATGTTGGAGGAGAGCGTTGGGTTTTGCCCTTCCGATACTTCTACTACCTTTACCTCTTTATTACCAGACGCAGGTAAAAATGTATTACTTTACCTTCTAGCTATATATGTATCAGTTTCCATTTAGTACACCCAAGAAGAGATATCTTGTTTATTAGGGAGAAGGTATAAGATGCCTAAGTATTCGCGCGCCATAGTCCTAGTCCCCCTTTCAAAATATAAGGGGGGACCTAAAAGGAGGCCGGGATATTTCGCCTCTCCTCAGTCGGAAAATATGTAATTTTCGTCATTCGCGTCGCGCTGCGCTGACATGAGTTTTCAAGAACCAGTGAAATGATGGTTGTAATTTAGAGGCGGGGATTAACTCCGGACCTACGTTTGGTCTGGAGATAAAGCTAGAAATGTGGCGAATTTAAATCTTCTCCCTAATAAACTAGATATCACTTCTTGATACATCCAAGAAATTCTTAGAAATTAAAATCTTGACATTAATGACTTGTCACCTTCGGGCATGGTTAACTTTGATAAAGAAGAGTTTATATGTAAATGTATTCAGGAATGCATGCAGCTAATAGGAATCATTATGATCCCGTAATATCTCCAACCATAATTTCTATGCGGGGTTTGTGGGCCGGACTTGAGAACTTACTATCCGTCACACCTTATATTTCTGACGTCTTTCTCACAGTTCTTTCTTTCATTGGTTGATAGCAACGCGAGGCCAGGCACGTGCTATGTGCAACGCGCATATAGTCTTCATATTTTGTTGCAATTAATAGCTTATTGACAATATCTTTTAATTATTAGTAAGAGAAGGGGATAATAGAAGGATGACACTCCGTATCCCCTTTTGTTTGCTCTTGTATTGGTCATCAAAATTCAGATGGGCATCGCACTGTGGGGTGAATTATTTAACTGTTTGGTTCTAAATTCTCAGCAATCAACCCACAAAGCTCGTCTTGATGTGGGACAAAAATTGACAAGCGCGCCTTGGCAAATAGTTAAGCCCTAATAGAGTAATGATAAGGGAACTATTTATCGCGTGTGTGATTCGGTTTAGTAACTTTGCTCCAAATGTTCTGATGTTGGGAAAAATCATGTTACAATTACCCCTCTTAGTCGTACACTTCTCTCGAAGAGAAGTATTATATACTTCTGTTTATAATGAATTAATTCTTTAATAGTAACCATTTATTGCAGGTGGCAAAATGTTCCTATATCATAATCTTAACGGTTTCCTATTGGATTGTGGAACCAGTTGGAGTTCCGGTCTCCGCTTTGATACCAGTGTTTCTTTTCCCCATGATGTCTATTCTGGACACCTCGGTGGCTTGCAAAGCTATGATGAAGGTTTGTATGTCTCTTTTCCTACAGTGTGCCTATTTTACACCTAAACTTAACTCTTGACATAGGACCCCGTCATGAACTATATGGGCTGCTTCGCACTTGGAATTGCCATAGAAGAAAGTGGCCTACACAAAAGAATCGCTTATAAGCTTCTGTTGTCAATTGGAACAAGTATACGAAGGTAAGCAGACACGCCGTAATCAGAAGGGGATAATAGAAGAAGGATGACACTCTGTATCCTCTTAATACTTCAGTTATGTAACATGATTCTTCCCAGACTCAAGTACCCTTTTTGTTTGCTCTTCTGCACATCAAACTAAGTTCAAATGGGCATCGCACCGGGCTGTAACGACTTTTTATATTAATTAACCAACATTTCCCTATCCCTTTAAAATATGTTCATTATCCCTTTAAAATATTTATTTCCCTGATTATTCACAGTGCCTCAAAAATAAATTCCCCTTTGACCCTTTTGTAAAGGCCTTAACGCTGGTCGTTGGCTGACAACGAAAAGGTCATCTTCCCTTAGCTAGCTTTCTTTAGGCCAGGAGAAAAGCGATGCTACATTCAAATTATTAAAACCGTGAAGTTACCCCCCCCCCCCCATGTTTATCTACTGGGTTCATAGCATCCCCCGAAAAGAATATTATTCTTAAACACCACATTGAGAGTTGCCAAGTGTATTTTTGTAAAGTGTATTCTATTGTATAAAGTTAAAATATCGAAAGCAATGTATATAGAAATAGTAACAAGCGCGAAGATGGGTTTTTAACCATCAATACGAAAAGCAAAGAAGAAGCTCGCGAAACCACGAACACCTGACGAAGAGGTGAAAAGAGGACAATACTCTCAGGCGACCTACGTCACAAATACCCTAGCAAGCCACAAAAGATTTGGCCAACGATATAAGCCCAAGATTTTCTATAGATCGTAGTCTTTTAATTTCGGTCGTTAAAGCCAGAGGTTATGCCCAATACCCTCCAGCCGAAGGATACACAGACTCTGCCGGACGCTACTCGCTAATGCCGATGCTGGACAGACTCTGCCGGACGCTACTCGCTAATGCCGATGCTGGACAGACTCTGCCGGACGCTACTCGCTAATGCCGATGCTGGACAGACTCTGCCGGACTCTACTCGCTAATGCCGATGCTGGACGCTAATTTCTAATGCCGATACCGTACACCGCATTACAATTCCGCTGCCGTATGCCGACCAAAAACCTCGGAGCTCGGACGCCAGAGTGTTCCCCAAGAGGGCCCTCTAAAAACCGTTAGTCGTAAACCATTCGCGCTAACCCGAACCACGCGTCCCGCGTACCGTTCCCGCCAAAAAGACGTTTCGTTCCTTGTTAAGGAAGCGCGCATCGTAAGATGGACTTCTAAAAGGCTACGTGCCTCGCGCTAACCCGAACCACGCGTCCCGTGTGCCGCTCCCGCCAAAAAGAGCACTCATCGTAAGATGGACTTCTAAAAGGCTATGAGCCTCGTGCCACCGTTTTTCGTACTCTGGACTCTACGTCTCACGTATCGTTATGATTTATTTTAATTTACTATTTCATTATTTTTACTATACCATTATGTTAATTATTATTTCATTATTTAAATGTCGGAGAACATAATCTTGTTAATTTAGTTTTAAGTTATTGTTAGGTTAGTTTTAAGTTATTGTTAGGTTAAAAGTTAAGGTCATGACCAGTAGAATTATTATTAGCTTAGGTTTATTATTTTATGGTTAACAATAATTAAATGATTAATCTTGGTAACTCTCAAACCAGTAGTTTTTATTCACTATAAAATCCCCTAGACACAACTGACCACGTGATTAATTTATACGCTATGCCTATGGGCAACCGAACCGGACCAACCTATTATTTAATTCCAATTTTGTAGCTAGTTTTCCTTGGTTTAAAGTTATGCTAAACCGCATTGGTTTTAGTCACCCAACCCAACGTTAAGAACGAATAAGAAAAAACGCTACAGGGCTAGGATGAATCCCATAACTGTTTGGTACTAAATCCTCAATAATCAACCCACAAACCTCTTCTTGACGTGGAACCAAAATCCACACGCGCATGCGCCTTGGCAAATAGTTAAGCGCTTATAGCGTAATGATGAGGGAGCTATTTATCGCGTATGCGATACGGTTTAGTAGCCTTGCTTTAAATGTAAAATGATGTTGGGAAGGATCATGTTACAATTACCCCGCTTTGTGACACACTTCTCTCGAAGAGAAGTATAATATACTTCGGCCATTATCTATTGACTTCGTTCAACCAAAGTGCAATCTTTCAGGTTGACGTTTGGTTGTATGCTGGTGACCATGCTAATGTCAATGTGGTTAAACAATCTCACTGCAACCATGTCCATGGTACCCATAGTTGAAACTCTTCTTCGTGAACTGAAGTTCGACATCGACCCGGAAGTCGGTGACGAAAAGGCTGATATGATGGTGAAAATAACCGCCATTAATGACGGAAAAGTAGAGTTACTTCGAACCCAAAGTATTTTATTTGAAATAAACACCGATTTACACCGCAGTTTCTATCGAATTGTAATTGTACTCAACATTTCAGTCGTACGTTCATCCAGTAAAGGACAAAAGAAGAGAATTAAATTAGCCCTGATGTTGAGTTTAACATACGGAGCGTCCTTTGGTGGAATAGCGACGCTCAATGGTAGTGGTCCTAACTTTGTTTTCAAGGGAATTATGGAGGAGTAAGATGATTTAATCAAAATTTTCGTGAATGTTTCTGAAACAGTAGTTTAATTCAAGGTTATATCCTAACCACGAAGAACCGACTTACGCAACATGGATGTTGTGTCACATTCCTGTTGCTGTTATATGCACTCTTTTGTCCTCATTTTTCTTACAAATAGTGTATTTAGGCTTAGGGTGAGTGACAGAGTTCATTTACTATGGATTATTACATTTGAATCGTACACATACAATCATAAGTTCATTAGATATGCTCCATAAGTTTGTGACTGGCTTCTGAGAGCTTGCTTTGAAGTGACGTAGGTCAGATTCTCGGAAAGCGATGCCTGATGAGGCGCTGTCAAAGGCTTAGTACAGAATAAATAGAAAGATGGACTGCAGGTCTCGCGTCGTTCTCCGACTAGCTCTCATCTATCATTTTGAAGTTTAGGTAGTGTCATACTTATGGAACATATCTTATAAACTTATGATACACTGGCATTCCAAGTGTAACGCTCTATTGTATTCTTGGATATAATTAATTTCGAGTTTATACTTTTTGCTGTTACAGTATTTTAAAATCTACGGATTCGGAAATAAGAACCGAAAAGTCCATAGCAAATGTTTTGAAGAAAAAGTATGAGCAGTTGGGCAGTTTCACTTTCCGGGAAGGCGCCGTTTTGTTCTTGCTTTCCTTTCTGGTTGTGATATGGTTTATGCGTGAACCGAAATTTATTCCAGGTTGGGGAACTTGGTTGTCGTCCCATGTGTGAGTTTACCGGTAAAATACTATTAGAAACGCGGTACTTTTCCAACGAGGATATAATAATTAATTTCTATCCTTTTTGGATGCATGGTTTAGTCGTATTGAAGATGCTACACCATCCATCGGTGTTGCGCTTTTACTGTTTCTAATACCGTCCGATCCCAAGAACCTTATGACTTCAGTGCCTTTGTTGGATTGGAAAACGTTCCAGAAGAGAATTCCATGGGGTTTGCTCATGCTTGTTGGGTCCGGATTCGTCGTGGCTGAAGGAACTAAGGTACTTGTCGTTATCTGACAACAAACTGATGATTGAAACTTAACGTTTGGGTTAATGACGTAGAAATCTGGATTCTCAGCGTACGTAGCGGAGTCTTTCATGACATTGGAGTATCTAACGCCTGGGGCTATGGCGTTTGTAGTTTGTCTAAGTACAGCCGCTCTCACGGAGTTCTTGAACAATATGGTGGCAACTAGTATGACGCTACCAATTTTGAGCCAGTTGGTATGTAACAGAGTTAGTGTACTCATGGATTAACTAACGCTAGGGATTGTTCACTAACTGGGTTTCTCATGTAATGCTATCGCCAACTACATGTTCCGAATTATTCCTTGATTCCCCTCTTCATTCCCCCAATTTATTGGACCAAAACGGATGTAGATATGGCGCCATCTCTCGGCAAAATAAATCGTTTTAGCCCAATTTAGGCAGTATTTCAATTTTGACGTCATAGACCACGTGATATTTGGTCCAATTTTCTTATAACTTCCTGTTAGGGATAGTAGCTGCTGCTAGGGGGCGTTTGGAACATGCATGCGTTATCTTTTTGGGGGAACGAACTATCCCTAGCGCGTTAGTTAATCCATGGTGTACTTGGGGATGAACGTAAATTTATCTCTATTTTCACGCAGGCACAGTTGAAAAACATCAACCCCCTTTTGTTGATGATACCCGCAACCATTGGAAGTTCATTCGCCTTCATGTTTCCCGTCTCTCAGCCGTCCAATGCCATCGTATTCCAAAGAGGGGAGCTTCGAACATACCAACTGGTAAGGTTTTAGGAAAATAATGCGAAATTATCTTGTAATTGTATTTATCAACTCGAAAATAGATGTTTCCCGGTATTGTTATGAACATTTTATGCTGTTGTGTGGAGGTTTTTATTTTCAATGCATTGGGGTATTACATTTTCGATTTAAAAGACATACCTTGGTGGGCATTACAAGCTCCTGGTGCCTCTTACTCCAGCGTGGCGAACATTTCTAATGAAAATGCCACGAATTTATATTTTACGGGAAATATATCACAATCATCAACACTATTAATTACGTTGTGATAGGAGTTAGTGAATATTAATATAAAAAAGTAGGTTTTAGAACGTTTGTTTATGACTACCACGATACTGCATTTTAACAAGTTAAATTATAAATAAGCAGTTTTTTGGTAAAGTCATATAATGTTGTATCTGGTTGTACAAAATTTATTATTAAACATTTTTTTATTTTATATTTTATGTGAAGATAATTTGAGCGCCACGTGTTGCTTGAACGTTTAAATTTCCCGCTTATATGTTTCGTATGCCCTATCCCATTCGTATCTTCCATGTAGTAATTTTATTGGAGTGATATTAAAGCTTCCCTAATAGTACCATAGATAACAGCTAGCTCTCCTAAAATATTGCTCCAGGAAGAATTGTGTCGAGTTTGTCGACGTAGTTCGTATGGCGTCTGCTACATCAACCGCAGCTCTTTGTGGATGTATATTTTGGATCGTTATTAATTTTTAACTCTAATTTTAAACAGTAACGACGAAGGAAAACTGATTATCATTTTATTCTATAATTAATATCCAACTACTAATTTAAACGTAACAATTTAAGAAGAATATTATAACTAGACAAAGTTTTATGAATAATTAGTTTGCCAAGCCAAGGCTTAACGTTTTAAGGAATAGGAAATTGAAGTCAAATAAGAAAATGTCAAGTGAAGTTGCGGAAAATGACACCAAAAAGGATATAAAACCTTTAATTGAATACAGTTGCTTCTTTACAAACTGTGATAAAATAGAACCATTGACCAAATTAAAAATTAGCGACTCTAGTTTCTTGGATGATGTAGCTGCCCAAAGAGGATGTTGCCCGGAATGTGGCAAATCTCGGAAATATTTCTGTTATAATTGTTGTGTACCCCTTGACAGTATCAAAGATAAACTACCATCACTTAAAGTAAGTTTAAACTTAGTTATTTTTAACCTATGATACATAGAATTAACAGAAAGTAATTGTTTTTTTTTAGTTACCAATAAGCATTGATATCATCAAACACGCTAAAGAAACTGACGGAAAAAGTACAGCAATTCATGCTGCTGTCTTAGCTAGAGATAAAGTCAAAGTTTATATCTATCCAGATGTTCCAGATTATTCTAATGAAAATGTAAGTTTTAATAAATTAAAAGTTACTCAGTAGATTTTGGTGTTATCTTTAATTAATAAAGCTATTAAATTTTATTCTTAGGTATTATTAGTTTTCCCAGGAAAAAATGCAAAACCACTTAAAGATTATTGTGATAAAATTACTAATACTGACTCTGAGATTGAACATCCAAAGTGTCCTTTTGAAAAAGTGGTTTTTATTGACAGGTAAGCTTATTGTTTTTAGATCAAAATAGAACTTGCCACAAAAACAATGGTAGGCCTATTTTCCAAAATAAGTATTCTTTTCCAAAAAAAATATTCTTTTCCAAAAAAAGTATTCTTTTCCAAAAAAAGTATTCTTTTCCAAAAAAGTATTCTTTTCCAAAAAAAGTATTCTTCTGCAAAAAAAGTATTCTTTTCCAAAAAAAGTATTCTTTTCCAAAAAAAGTATTCTTTTCCAAAAAAAGGTATTCTTTTCCAAAAAAAGGTATTCTTTTCCAAAAAAAAGTATTCTTTTCGAAAAAAAAGTATTCTTTTCGAAAAAAAGCATTCTTTTCCAAAAAAAAGTATTCTTTTCCAAAAAAAAGTATTCTTTTCCAAAAAAAGTATTCTTTTCCAAAAAAAAGTATTCTTTTCCAAAAAAAAGTATTCTTTTCGAAAAAAAAGTATTCTTTTCGAAAAATAAGTGTTCTTTTCCAAAAATAAGTGTTCTTTTCCAAAATAAGTATTCTTTCCCAAAAGCTATAAGGTATGTTTTGAACTTAGAATTTATTACAAGTCATTTATGATTAGAACAAGATTCTACAAATAATTTTAATTAAAGCTATAAGGTATGTTTTGAACTTAGAATTTATTACAAGTCATTTATGATTAGAACAAGATTCTACAAATAATTTTAATTAAGTTTATTTCTTCTCTTCTTGGGGTAATTCTCCGCAATCTTTAATTTCAATGACCTTCTTAGTTCTTCCGCTAGAACTCCCCATACTTTCAATGTTTTTAAGAACATCCATTCCTTCAATCACTTTCCCAAAAACAACGTGATTTCCATCTAACCATGATGTTATAGCGGTAGTAATAAAAAATTGAGAGCCATTTGTGTTAGGTCCCGCATTGGCCATAGATAATAAACCAGGTTCTGAATGCTTCAAATTGAAATTTTCATCTTCAAATTTTTCCCCATAGATAGATTTTCCTCCAGTACCATTATGTCTAGTAAAGTCTCCTCCTTGGCACATAAATTTAGGGATAACGCGATGGAAAATGCTTCCTTTGTAGCCAAAACCCTTGTCACCAGTGCATAAAGCGCGGAAATTCTCTGCCGTTTTTGGTACTACGTCAGACCTGAGTTGAAATACTATTCTACCCAAGTCTTTACCATCCGCAGTTACATCAAAATAACATTTGGGCAAAGGTGGGCCAGAGGCGAATAACCTGGGGCTTATGTAATTACAAGAAAATAATTGATTTACTGTTACAAGGCGGCCTATCAATCGCGCGTTTTGAAAGAGCAACATTGTTTTTTGCGAAAACTATTATAGAATGACCAGTAAACACTGCAGTGACCTTTGACCGCCCTAGGCAATTAATAATATCCTCGGTCGTACCTCTATGGCCAAAACTGTGTAGCCACGCGGGAGGTACTAATTTGCAGAACATTTAACTTTTACTAATTTGCAGAACGGTTTCTGCAAACCTTTTTTATAAACTTGCAGAACCATTGAGTATCGTGCCCCTTGAAAACTTTTCAATTTGTAAAAAAGGTCCTGCAATTAGGGTGTGAAATTTCAAACTGTTCGAGGGTTACGATATTCGAAGGTTCTGTAAGTTTGTAAAAAAGGTTTGCAAATAAATGTTCTGCTAATTAGTACCTCCCAGACGCACGTTGCATGCATTGGCTAAAGCTATTTTAAGGGGCTTAGCGCCATCTTTCAGTGCTTTCCTGTAATACTAAAGCCGCGAGTTTCAAATAATTCAAAAGCTGAAACTAAAATTCCCTATTTTAACGAAAGATACTCTCGTTTTAAAACCAAAAGCTAGTGAAATTGAGGGGCTAATCACTCTCAGATTCCCTGTTCATCGAATAGGGATTAACCATAATCATTTTAGCGGCATTTAAAGATTACACGTAACCCCTTTAGTACTGGAAAATGTGCTGCATGTACACCGATAACGCTGAATGATTAGCCCCTCGAATCAAATAATATATAAACAGCCCTAGTCATACCATTTTATTGAATAGTATTTCATAATTTCTCAAATGCTCCTCTGGTATATTATGTCTAATACTTCAGCCTTCTTAAAATTTGGTTATAGTTTCATATCAACCCATTAAAATATTATAGTATTCAAAAATATGCAAATTTATCAAAATTTAATGGTTCTAGGCGATATCATAAGTTTATGAGATATGTTCCATAAGTTTGTCACTGGTTACAAACTGGAGCTTGTCAATGAAGTGACGTAGGTCATAGATTCTCGTAAAGCGACTCCTCGTGAGGCGCTGTCAAAGGCTTAGTACAGACTAAATAGGACTAGATAGACTGCAAAATTAACCGAGTGTAGTCGATTCTCGTTTGTCGTTCTAATTGAACTAGCTCGAGCTGTAAGTCTCTTCCATTACGAAGTATAGGTAGTGTCATACTTATGAATGGAACATATCTTATAAACTTATAGCGATATGAAATCTGAAGTTCCCAGTCCTTTGTCATTGTAAATAATGTTGATCCCTGATATTTTTAAAGCCTAAGAATGTCCCTAATCTTTTGTTAAATTTTTCAATGATTTTCTGAATGTACATCCTTTTGCTTACTCTTAGCACCTGGAGACAAACGAAGCGACTCTACGGGGACGAAAGATTAAACAGTAAGCTACCTACGTCTAATTTATTCCTATCCTCGTTTGCTCTATTCTTCTCTCCTTGAAATTCATTGTTCTTACTGACAAAAGCGAGCTCCTTGTAGTTATTAATGCTACCCGATTCAAAATACTCCCACAAACTACCATAAGTTTATAAGATATGTTCCATAAGTATGACACTGCCTATACTTCGTAGTGCTAGAGACGAACTGAGAGCTAGTTCGAGAGCGACTATACACTCGGTTCGTTTTGCAGGACTTCCATCTTCCTATTTAATCTGTACAAGAAGCGATATCTAGTTTACTAGGGAGAAGATATAAATTCGCCACGTTTCTAGCTTTATCTCCAGTCCAAACGTAGGTCCGGAGTTAATCCCCGCCTCTAAATTATAACCAGCATCTCGGTTCTTGAGAACGTATTTTCCGACTGAGGAGGAGAGGCGAAATTTCCCGGCCTCCTTTTACGTCCCCCCTGGTATTTTGAAAGTGGGACTGGGACTATGATGCGCGAATACTTAGGCATCTTATACCTACTCCCTAGTAAACTAGATATCGCTTCTTGGTCTATACTAAGCCTTTGACAGCTCCTCACCAGGCGTCGCTTGACCTACGTCACTTCATGACAAGCTCCAGTTTGTAAGCAGTGACAAACTTATGGAATATATCTTATGAACTTATGCCCATACTACCTAATAATAGTCTAACATTTTCTCTTTGACACTTCCTAAACATTCATTGTATTTTTCGAGCCAGTTTCACATTGTGTAGGGCAACGACTAATATTTGTAGTTAATTCTATCGCACATTATTCAAACTTGCTTAGAGAACTGTGAACACGCTAATTAGTTTAATCAGCTAGTTTTGGAGGGGTCAGTCATTCCGCGAAATTGATGTACACTCGGTACCTTTGATTGTACAGTGTCTGGGAGTGATTAGCCCCTCGGATAGGTCCTTTTTAGGATTGAAACCGATTGAAACCAATCTGCATCTGGTTGTTGTTTTGTAGAGTGACGTTTATTGTGTACAAAAATTCTAGAGTGTTTTAAGTACTATAATTTTGTGTAGTTTACAACACCGCTGTAAATATATGTTAATTGATCCATTATAGAGTAGTGTCGGTAGAAAGGGGAGTAGACGGTGTATCCCTCCCTCTAGGCGCGCTTTTGTAAGAGGGGATACTGTACGCGCCTGGTAGGGGGTATGACACTGAGCTAAGAGATAGAAGGGTGTGACGTTTGCATACGTAGAACTGACATTACTCTATTGTCAATACAGGCATAGATTCCTGTATTTGGTACGTTTGGTAATAGATCTATTACCAAACGTTTATAGATATAAAAACCAAAAGTACACTTCATTACCAATTCCCTGCCTTTGGCTGTAGACGACATGTAAACTGAGAAGCAAACTACCCTCCTCTCAACCCCCTACACGAACTAACCAATCAGGGAAGTGTTTCTAACGTTAATTTTTGGTACTAGAGCTAGCATCCGCTACTTTATGAGCCTATTCACGGCTTGTTCCCTGCGCGACGGTCGGGAAGGTAATCATACGCATAGGGGGTCGACACTATAGACTAATATCACCCCATGTTATTTCCCCATAGAGCTTAATACAGTCAAAGGCAGAGGGCTGCCATTACCCTATTCTGGGATAAAGGATTTAGGCCTTCTCATATTGCATGGCGCCAGCAAGTTTCAACGAAGTCTACTTTTTGTTTCTATATCTATATACGTTTGCTAGTACCTACCTTGTTTGGCAAGAATGTTCAGTACCTCGTAAGGTTTTTTTTTAATTACCCCGGCTGGAATTTTGATAATTAGTGAGAGTAGATTTTATTGACAAAGTTTCGTCCTTACACACTGTGGAAACAGAGAGATGAAGATTACCGGTGTCACTTCTATAGATTAAGGAATGTCAAAAGTATATAATAATGCTTCTCCTCGAGAGAAGTGTACTAGCGCAAAGCGGGTTAATTGTAACATTATTCTTCCCAACATCCCTTAACATTTTGAGGAAGGTTACTAAACCAAATCACATACGCGATAAATAGTTCCTTCATCATTACTCTATTATCGCTTAACTATTTGCCAAGACGCATTCGCTTGTGCATGGATTTTTGTCCCACGTCAAGACGAGGTTTGAGGGTTGATTGCTGGGGATTTAGTACCGAACAGTTATAGAATTCACCCTGGCACGGTGCGATGCCCATCTGAACTTAGTTTTATGAGCAAGTGTGCAAACAAAAAAGGGCTCCTTCGCCCGGGAAGAATCATGTTACATAACTAAAGTATTGAGAGGATACAGAGTGGCATCAGGGTTCATACGAACATGGAAAACAGGGAAAACCTGGAAATATCAGGGAAATTGGTGTAGAGGAAAAAAATCAGGGAAATATCAGGGAAAATGAAAATTTCTTCGAAAAATCAGGGAAAATAAATTTTTTTCCAAAAAATCAGGGAAATTAAATAAAGTGAAACAAATACACTTCAGTGGGACCCATAATCTAATTTGGTGCACGAAAAAAATCGTCTTATGACGGTTTAAACGCAAAAATAGCGAGATCACAGTTGATCAAAGTCCAAAATCGTGGAGCTCGCTTCGCTCGCTCAGCAAATAGCAAATGTTTAACTTATTATTTAAAATTAATCCAGTTCAAATGAATGTTTTGTTTTTGATTTAAAACGGCATCAATTGCTTTGATTTCTGTAATTGAATTTCGCCGTAGACCTTTTATGAGGTGACCTTTCCTTTGACTGGAATTATCTAAGACCATAGATTGAGCTAAATTACGACACTGACCTTCAAAATATCTTTTAAATCGGTAATCTCTGAAAACATTTCATTTCAAGTGGCCCCTATTTAGTCACTTTTTGCTTACCATTTCTAAATTAATTAGTCACTTATTCAACTAAAATTGAGCGTATTAGTGAGTATCAGCCCTGGTGTATGGAATTCTGTATTTTGGTACTGTCTATTATAACCTAACAAAGAATGGTAAACATATAATATTTATTTCGTAACCAAAGCTACTGGCAACCACAGAGGCATGAGCCTATATAATGTGGTTGTAGGTATAGTCTGGTTACCCTATTTGAAATTATAACACTCCTCCAATGCAAAAAATGCACCTGGAAATTTATAAGAAGTACTCTGGAAAACCTGGAAATATCAGGGAAATTGGGTTTCGAAATTTCGTATGAACCCTGGGCATCCTTCTTCTATTATCCCTTTCTGATATTATACGAAAATTAAACGTCATAATTTTGACCGAAACAATAGTTTTGTACCAATAACCTCAGTTGATTTACATACGAACTTCACTTTGTTTATCAGGACTACCATGCGTTATCCTGAATGACCGTCAGTCTCTATTTTGGCGCCACCAAAGAACAAAACCTATGTCCTACTTGGCCACTATCGAAGCTATTTATTACTTCTTGGTGGAATTCGATGAAATCTTCAACCAAGAACGATTGGAACCTTACGATGGCCGATACGACAACGTCCTCTTCTTCTTTAAGTACATGTACAATAAAATTCGAAAAGTTTACGACCCAAGAATAGTTCAACTCCTAGGAGAACGATCTGAAACTATACCTCCTGAAGACTGAGTGAAAAATTAAGCATGGTGAAACGCGCTCTTTTTGTAAGGTAATAAAATTAATTTTAGGTAAAACCAACAATATTTCATTTCTATGAAATTAATAAGCCAAAATCTCGTGAGATAAATGTAAAATCATTAGCTTAGCTCCAGGAAGAAGTTTTCAAGGCAAAAGGTATCCTTTTTTATTGTTATGAAATTTGATACACTAGAAGCATAAGTTCATAAGATATGTTCCATAAGTTTGACACTGGTTACTTAGAGCTTGTCATCAAGTGACGTAGGTCACAGATTCTCGTAAAGCGACGCTTGGTGAGGTGCTGTCAAAGGTTTAGTACAGATTAAATATGAATGAAGATGGACTGCTAAAATGATTGTAGTCAATTCTCGCTTGTCGTTCTCGAACAAGCTCTCAGTAAGTCTCTTGCATTACGAAGATATTTGTGGAACATATCTTATGAACTTATGCTAAAAGTTATGAAACAGAATCAGTCTTCAGGGCTTTCTTAAAGTGAGAGTAGATTGTAAAATTCATCGCGTCTACCAGGGAGAAAAGAGGTAAGATGGAGCGGTAATGGTGATGGGCCATCTGCTGCAATGAAAGTCTCCCACTGTACCTTGGGCAAGCCCCTACCCTTTGGTTGGCGATTGTTAAGTGCTGCCGCGTAGCGCCATTGTATTTGTAGAAGAACTAGCTACTATTTTTAAGACACAGAGGGCATCCTGGACGTTTCCGTACCGTATGACCCCTACCAAAACGCTGAGGATGCTGGGAGGGCTTCCTTGCCATAGATGGGGGTACAGACTGTAACGTTATAGGTATGGAGGTTACTGCTCCACCCCTCTCTCATTCAAGAGTGTAAGACCAATTTTAAAACCGATCCCTCTCTGAAAATAATTAACAATAACGGTTATCGCCAAGCTTTCGTGTAGAGAGCTCTGTTTATCATTTCTTGGGCGCCATTTTGTCAATGTAACGCGTGGTGGTACTGAAAATTCATTTGCTGGAAGCGTTACGTGATTAACTTTGGTAAGTTATCGATGGAATCTGAATCTATTATAACTTGGAGATATTCTTCGTAGGCCCGGCCCCTATATCACTTTTTTTACATTTCACCCTCCCTTTAAAGATAAAGGTAATTACATTCTAATATGAGCACTTGAAATAAAGATTCAAAGGCTAATATATATGACAAGGGTAATGTCTTTTCACCCAGTTTCTCGTTTATTTATGTTAATGAACGAAAGACACTAACCATGCTTGGTCACTGATCCATTACAATAGATCTTTTCGATGCAAAGAAAGGGGCTGAGTATCAGGGCATACAAGAGGGTTGTTACATTGCCATCCGTCTCTGCGCACTATCATGATTCATGATTCATGATTCAAAGACTACAGCGCAGGTGCCATAAAGCGAGATGAAAGCAAAGTTTTAACCCCGTGTCTTTCCCCTCTGAGTTACATCGAAATGGGCTATAGCAATTTAATAACCTTGGTGACGATAGTATTTGACCTTGAATCGTAGTTCAGTCTTGCTGGGGTCCAGTCATACAGCGTACACTGTGCACACGGTGTAAATTAGACTGTACCAAAGGGAGTAGTACTATGTGCTCTTTTTAAAAAACACCTCTTGACAGTGCTAAAATGATTACGCGTAACCCAGTAATCTGTGTGCATATCTGAGGGTGATTTGTGATTAACCCTTCAAGACCGACACATTTCTCGCGATATCAAAATGATTTAGTTCCACTGTGAAAGTCCTTTCAGTTCCTGGTGAAATATGATAATAGCAAGGGGCTAGTCATTCGCCAAAATTTTGTACACCCGATTACTCATTTCCAAAATTTTATGTGAATTCCGATGAATACTGAACGAATTCCTTGATTTCTATGATAACGATTATTTTCGATGATTTCCATAATCTTTACACTGATTTCCCGTTATTGCCGCTGATTACTTGTGATTCCTGTTTGAATTCCATTGAATTCCGGTGATTTTTTTGGTGAATGCCATGATTACCACTGGATTCTTCGTGAATTTCGATGAATGCAGTGATTATTTCTATTTGAACTAATTACGATTTTTCTTTCGGATTTTCTAATTCCTCGATTGATTACGCGTGCTTATTTCACAAAAGGCGTGATTACCGAGGTGATTACAAAAGATTACTAGTAAATCATGTGATTATTTCTGATTTTCTCAAGATTTCACGTAATTTCCAGTGATTATCGGAGATCTCTGATTACCTTTGATTACCCACAAAAATGATTTTGATTACTGATGATTTTCTAAGAATTCTAGAAATCAAGTAATAAATTTCTGCGGTTTTGTACACCTGATTATTCTAGTGACTAACCCCTCGGATAATAGTTTATAAAACCCAAATTATTTTGGCCTGTAATTGGCATAATTTAGGCTCGACCGTTTTATGAATTGTCAAATTTTTATAGGAATCCGGAAATGTCTCTGTCTTCCAGACAAACCATTCTTTGTTTTTAAATTCGTCGATTTTCTTTTTTTTTTTTTCAATTTATGTCAACAAATAGTTTTGAAAGTACTTACCAACGCCAGAAAGAAAGTTTATTCGAGAATTTTAATGAGATACACTTTCTAAACAATTGACATAAAGCATCCCCATTTTTCGACATCACTGAATATAAGACAATTTGGGACTTAACACCTATTATTCGGTCAAGTGTTTTTCGTTGGAATTGTGTCTTTATACAAATGAAGCATAATTTATTTACTGATTTAGCCAATATCTATCGGATTTTGACTTAATTGAGCAAATCGTCAGACATCTTAGAGCAGCAAAAATGGAATACGCTATGAGTGTTTACAGGAATACATACGGATAATGGGAATCATTGCTTCGCTATTTTCTCAACATATCTAGGCGGATTTTGTAGATAGATATGACGAATTTTATCTCGATAATAATATATTTCGCTAGCTCTGCCTAGGAACCCGCGTTGCTTCTAACCAATGAAATTACAGTTAGACAGACATCATAATTATGAACCGTGACTAATAATACTCAAGCCAGGCCCACAAACCGCGCGGTGATATTACGAAGGGAATTATGGGGCCGCATTGATTCCTATTAGTTGTATGTATTCCTGTTGTTTACCCGAACGTACTTGATCACGTTCGTCCCATACTTAGCCTTGCTCTACGCGTGTAATGGTCCTAATGGATGCACTCCTCTCATTTGCAAGAAGTGAATTTCAATGCCCTTATTGAGATAGAAACTATAAGTTTAAGTAAATTACGATTAAAAGACGAAATAATCTCATAATAATATCCTTCAATACACAAGTAAATATACTGCAGCAATGGTTTTATAGACCGAAAGAAGTCAAACAGCGTTCGCTTCCTTTGCCTAAGTCGGAAGAGATCCCCAATTAAAACAGCTCGTTATTACCCCCCTGATTTATATTCTTTTCAATGCCATTAATTAATTTAATGGAAATTAACTTCGTGTTTGTTGGAATTCAATTTAATTAAATTTTACCATAAGTTTATAAGGTATGTTTTCATAAGTATGACACTTCCTATACTGATCGTAATGCTAGAGACTTACAGCTCGAGCTAGTTCGAGAACGACAAGCGAGAATTGATTACACTCGGTTAATTTTGCAGGACTTCCATCTTCCTATTTAGTCTGTACTAAGTCTTTGACAGCGCCTCACCAGACGTCGCTATAAGAGAATCTATGACCTACGTCACTTCATGACAAGCTCCAGTTTGTAAACAGCGACATACTTATGGAACATATCTTATGAACTTATGATAATAGCCTAGAGACACGCACGCTAGCTGTGGACGGTCTTTTTGTATTAGCCTGTAGTCATAACTTCCGGTTGATGGAATTTCTCATTTCCTAGGAAATGGATGGAGTGACACGCCCTTCATTCAGTCGGTCACCTTTACTCAATTTCCAGTTTCCCATTTCCCAAATATAAAACTCCTCCGAACTACGGTTAGTTTTATTCTTCAAGTTGTAAAAGGCTTTGTATAAGTACACATATTTCTGGGTTACTGAAATTTACAACATTTTCCGTAAAAACTTTATGATCCACACGTGTTTGTTTTAAATTTCTTCATTTCGAATGATTCTGATATTGCATGCCTTCTACAAAGTCACGGATGAAGGATGAAAGAAAAGTAGTAATTTAAACGTGAGCCAGGGATTTATAGGTTGTGCCATCCATTTACGTCATGTGAACATTTGAACTGCTAGTCCTTACGGGCAAAATCTAACTCGAGGCTTTCACTCTTGCCTACATCATAAGTTCATAAGATATGTTCCATAAGTTTGTCACTGGTTATTGAGAGCTTGTCATGAAGTGGTAGGTCATAGATTCGAGGTAAAGCGGTACCTGGTGAGGCGCTGTCAAAGGCTTAGTTCAGACTAAATAGGAAGATGGAAGTCCTGCCATTCTCGATGGTCGTTCCCGAACTAGCTCTGAGGGAAGTCTCTGGTATTACGATGTATAGATAGTGTCATACTTATGGAACATATGTTTTAAACTTATGGAACATATGTTTTAAACTTATGCCTACACGTATATTGGTAAAGGTTCTCTAGTAATGAATACATAAAATCCAGTGGAAGGACTATGCTAAATCCAGGGTGTTTTTGATAAGTCTGCCATAAATTAAAAGGTGTGTGTTCTCTGGTGTCAAAATGAGTGTAAAGTGTCAAAGAATATGATAGGGTCTACAATGTTTAGTTACGGAGATGTGGGCTCAAACATTAATTGGACCCTAAAACAAGGAAATAGTCACACATGTGGATGGAGTAAAACATATCAGTCTTGAATCTAGGAATGTTATTAAACCTTTATCTAGCAGAAGTGTAAACTATTAAATGGGTAGAAGTGTGCGTCCGCTGGTAAAGTAAAGCTAATTACTCCACATGTGTGACTATGTCCTTGTTTTAGGGGCCGATCAATGTTGTAGACCCCATGTTCTTTGACACTTTCCACTGAGTTTTACCGAAACAGCGCACCCTTTAATTTATGGCAGACTTATCGAAACACCCTTTATTAAAGGATTTTGCTGGTAATCCTGTAGGCCTAAAATAATCCTGCCGTTGATTTACCTCTCTAATTCTCTGTAGTATTTAAATAATATAGACCTCGTGTCTGAAATGAATGCAACTCGTCGTGTTTGCAAACGCCTAAATAAATATTTGATTAGATCAAGAAGCGATATCTAGTTTACTAGGGAGAAGGTATAAATTCGCCACATTTCCAGCTTTATCTCCCGTCCAAACGTAGATCCGGAGTTAATCCCCGCCTCTAAATTACAACCAGCATCTCATTGGTTCTTGAAAACTCACGTCAGCGTGACGCGAATGACGAAAATTACGTATTTTCCGATTGAGGAGAGGCGAAATAGCCCGGCCTCCTTTTACGTTCGTATTTTGAAAAGGGGACTAGGACTATGGCGCGCGAATACTAAGGCATCTTATACCTTCTCCCTAATAAACTAGATATCGTTTCTTGATTAGATTTAAATACGGCGAGAAAATCTTTCAAAGTTTGGACACTTTTTAAATTTTTATTTCGTCTGCTATAAACTTAAAGTTTAAATAAATACAAAATAAATATTTGATTTAGCGAGAATGCGTCGCCAAGTCAGTCCGTCAATAATTACATATCGCGCTTCAGATCAGGTTCTAAAGAGCTTTTAAGGATTTAATATTAATTATATTTTACTATAAACTTTTTGAAAATTTATACATTGAATTAGCGTTAGCGGAACTGTTCTAATTTAATCTGAATTTTGACAACGTTTCCCCAAAAATTTAATTATTTAATTAATTAATACTGAATGCGTTTTGGTTAGGGTTTATTATTATTCTCGATTTAAATACTTGTTTCTGAATATTGGTGAATATTTTTCACTACTTTTATAAACTCCTTTTTAACAGAGTTTTCTTGGAAATTGGTAACAATTGGTTTTTAAGTTTTTATCTAAATCTTTTATACAGCTTAGGAAAAACCGAAACAATTATTAGATTATGACAAACCACATTTTGTTGTTTTTGTTTTCTCGAAAGAGTTCATTCATATTAATTAACTTAATTTCTTGACTTCGAATACACAACAATAATTTGGTAACCTAGCTACAGTTTTTATTTTCATATCTTTTTTCGAGGTAGTTCCTCAGTTGTCAACTTGGTCTCTATATTCTAAAGAAATTGAAAATGTATATTTAAACATCTATTTTCTCTACAAGAAAAACAATGGGGCAGGTCAAACTAAGAGCCTCATCGAAGATGTACATCATACGATGTGGCTAACAAACGGGCTGCGTTATAGACCCTATAGAGAGCTTTCAGTTGGAGGAGGAGCTGAGTCTCGTGACATGATTTACGCTGCCATATTGGTGGGTTTAAAGCAGGGAATGAGCCTGAGACCACCCAATATGGCTATCAGAACAGCGGTAAGACTTGGGAGGGTGTGACGTACT
Source organism: Phalangium opilio (assembly GCA_019434445.1). Classification (NCBI taxonomy): domain Eukaryota; kingdom Metazoa; phylum Arthropoda; class Arachnida; order Opiliones; family Phalangiidae; genus Phalangium; species Phalangium opilio. Next base: position 69,409 of record JAEQBA010001261.1, read on the forward strand.
ACTATCCCATCTGAAAGCTCTCTATAGTGGTACTGAAAGGGGAGGAGCTACATGGACGTGTCGTCAATATCGGTAGAATAAATTGTATGGTCTGAGCTGACGACTTCCAATATGGTCGACAAAACCGAGGTAAGAGATAGGAGGGTGTGACTTCACGAAAAAGTTCGTGACTATTCCATTAATTACTAATAGAGAAACCAACACACAGGCGGGTTAATTCCCTCGCATCAAAAGACAACGCCAGGCAGAGCCTTTGGCTAGCCAACTCGTGCTGCCTCTAGCGGTGCTTCTTGGTGCGAAGGAAATAACCTAAGCATTCGGTCTCATCCCTGTGATGTTTGCTTTTCTGCTAGAATTAAGAATGGGCTAAAGCAGTAACATTTTGCGACACGAGAACAGTGAGATTAGGGGAATGCATCTCGTTGGATTCCCCCCTTCTTCAGCCCCATGCTTTAATCAGTGCCTAAACTCCCCTAGCTCGTGCCACATTTTTTAGCGCCAAATCTTGGAGGAAAGAAGTGAGATGGAGTAGGAATGTTGGTGGGCCTTCTGCGGCAATAAAAATCTCCCAGAGTACCTCGCGTACGCCCCTACCTTTGGAAGGGGATTGTTAAGTGCTGCCGTGTAACGCCATTTAAAAATAGAAGCTAGTTCTCATGAATTAGCTTCTAGTTTTAAGACACAGGGTTTTTTTTCCACCTACAACACTAGTGCTTAGCCGTTAGGCCTTGAGCACCAGGAAGAATTGAGCGGGAGACCCTACGCGGCCCAGCACTGACGGGGGCCGTTAGGGCTTATGTGTATAAGCAGGGAAGGAAATGAGGTTTACTTGGGAGGTGACGGAAGGTGGAATTGGGGTAAGTCACCTCCGGCGGACACGGGACAGTCGGCACCTATAGGGTAGGATCGCCGACATGTGTCGTATTCCCTCAAACTTTGCCGCCCAGAAGCTTGGCTTACAGGAGTGCGCCACACTCCCGGCCACAGGGAGCATTGTTGACGTTTTCGTACCGTACCACCCTACCAAAGCTCCCATCGAGGATGCTGGGAGGAATTTGTTGCCATGGGGTTAAGATTTCTACTCCATCTCACCTCTCGTCTTGCAGGTCATACTAAGGTTACAAAAAAAAACTTGGGCAACTTACTTTTTATCAAAATGTGAAATACTCGTCCCCCCGTTTTTTTGAAAGAATTCTACTAAAAAACATTTCAGTCGAATGAGATAGTCGGGCGCGATTCAACTTGAGAGGTCGGAGGTCATGGAGTTTCAGGGAGAGTGATGAGAACGTTTTTTTCGCTAATAGTAATCGGGAACGCTTCTTTTGCCCTTATCAGCCAATATTCTTTCATTGTGCCTAAGTATTTCCTCTTTAGCTTGGTGCCTCCTCCTAGCTTTTTCCCAGAGTTTGCTCTGTCTGAGTACTTCTAAAGGTCCCACGATGGACAGTGTCGGTCCGGAACTCTTCATTTCCCTGACGTGAGCACCGGCGTAGTGATCCGAACTCTGTTGACTTCCGGCCCCGTTTCGTATTTGACTTTGAAACCTTCGATTGAACAAGTCCCGATAGTTCGTTGGGAATGTCAGACTAGGGTTCTTTTTCACCATTTCCGGTATGAACGTGTCTTCGTTCGTCGGAACCTCTTTGACCACGTGGTCGGCCTCGTTGTCGTTGGAAGTCCCACTACCGCTCGAAGCCTTGTTCCTCAAGACACCGAGGATCCTAAGCGGCTTGGGTACGACAAGTTTGTCTTCTTCTTCATCATCATCGTTATCTTCGTACCAGTCCGTGGATTCGTCGCTGGTACTAACCGGTTCGAAGCTTGATAAGTCGAAGTTGAAGGATTGCCGAGGGATTTGTCTGGGAAGACGAGTTTCTTCAGTACGGATTAAGGATGGTTTGTTTGAAGTGTTTTCGTCTCGTGGATGCCGGAAGGGGAACGCCGGACTGGAATCGATTGCTATGACTAAGAAGGCCGTGGCCAACAAGTAGCGGTACATCCTAACACGTATCCTGAAACGATGCAAAAGACAAGGCCTAGTTAGAATGGCGATTAATTCAAAGATTGAAAGGTAGGATCATTTCTATTAAATTTATGTTAATGACTGGCTAGTAAGAATACTCCCTGATATGGTCACTAAATAATTTGAATATCTGAGCCTGTTTCGTTCAGATAAAAAATATTTGAAGAGTTTTATTCATAACTAGCAGCAAAGGCTTAAAAATTAGAACAGTCTCTTCAAGTCTGCTTATTATTGAAAGGGAATATATATGGCCCAAGTCTTTCTTTATGTAGGACCCCCCTGCCCCCTAATACTTATCAGCGCCCTAAATGGCTTCCTTTGTGGATGACCCTAGCTACAGTACAACACACCACTATAAGTCGCTTCAAAATCATGCAAAACCAAAAGATGCTGGCAGTTTTGAACTTTAAAGAACCGAGTTCAAAATTATAAATATTGTCTAGTTATGTCATGAATGCGAAAAACACCGTATCAGATATCTTGTTGATAGAATGAGTAGTTTTTGGATAAATTGCAGTGCAGGGTATTCCCTAATCTAGTAGTATATTTAAACCCAGTCTAAATCCTCTTTGTGAAATGTTCCATTTATTCTACGGTACTTTCAATGTTTGGACTTTGGTGAAGTTTATATGCCAAACGCGGAATTTTCAAATGAATGGAGGCTTTGTATTAATAATATTGATATAACGGTGATGAAGCGTAGAATAGTTGGGACATCATAATCTCGACCCTTATCCCTTGAATAACATTCCTCGAAAGACGACGTACAAAATTTCAATCTCATTAGTCTGGAATCCTTTGAAGCGAGGTTAAACAAACTTGTCTAGAAACGAGAACGCGTCACGTGTGCTTGACCTATCTTGTGTATAGAATTCAATGTTCCAATCAGCCCGAATCTAGTTACGTTGAAACCGATAATAAACCTTGTAAAACAACGTTTTCGGACCCGGTGGGTGACCTCACGTGGAAAAATTATGTATATATTAGTCATTGATTTTGGTCATTTTGTAAAGTTCAGTAGTCCGCGAGTCTTGGTTTAACAATAACTGACGTAGAGGATAGCAAAACAATGTATAGTTGCTATACTGGGACCCACATTTTGGCACGAAAACCAATTAATGATTTCACCCAATATCCTTATTATATCTATTCCCACTTGACCCTATGTGGCAACAAAATTCGAAGGGTTAACACCCACCAGTCCTAATGCCCAGCACAATTAACATTGGCCTCAATTGTGTCACGACGATTACCAATAGGGTCGCTCTTCTTAAAAATCATGACTTGACCCCACATGGCAACAAATTGACTTGAAGGATTAACATAATTAACATTGATGCCAAATTGGTACAACGATTACCACTATCGTCACTAGCTCTTCTTTTAAAAATTATAACTTGACCCCAATTATGGCCACTTGACCCTACATGACATCAAATTAACTCAAATAGTTAAGGCTACACCATGTCTGTATGCCCAACCCAATTTACATTAACCCCAACTGTGTCTCAACGATTACCACTAGGGTCACTCTTCTTAAAAATTATGACTTGGCCCCAATTAAGGTCACTTGACCCTACTTGACATCAAATTAACTCCTCATGCCCAACACAATTAACATTGACCTCAATTATGTCACAAACATTAGAACTAGGGTCAATCTTATTAAAAATTATGGGTTGAACCCAATTATGGTCACTTGACCCTGTATGACTTCAAATTAACTCAAAGGGTTAAGGCTCCACTAAGTCACCATGCCCACCATAATTAAAATTGACCCCAATTGTGTCACAAACATTAGCACTAGGGTCATGCTTCTTAAAAACTCCGATTTGACCCCAAGATTGACCCCATATGACCTCAACGTTATATTTCCACCATGTCCACCTGTTCAACATAATTTACATTGAAGCCAGTTGCGTCTAAAGTATTATGACTGTAAGGTCACTCACGCTTCCTAAGAATACGACTTGACCCCAAAGAATGTTTTGCTTCGAAGATCGCTTCTGTATCGAGGTTTTGAGGGGATCTCCGTAAATATAATTAATTTGGTACCTATCATAAAAACGCTCTCTGTTCCCCAAAAGAAAGAAAATTGAAACTTCACTTGGGAGTTTCAAATGATTTATAGTTCGGTAAGAAGTTAGTGAATGCTTCCTTTACCATGCAGTGTAGTTTTGTTGTATCAGACAGTGATAAAACCGAAGATATCAGAAATTTGTTAACTTAGACGCTTAATTCCAATTCATTTATGAGATCAAATAACAATGAATCTATTACAATAACCCAGCCCTGATTAGGACTACTTTAGACCAACGCGGAAAGACCAAACCCAAGTTGACCAATCATCTTTTTAAAACTGAAATATCTTCAAAAATGATGGATTGACATATACGTATAATACCTCGAAAAATAAACCAACCTGCTCTTCCTGAATTTGAATTTCCTGATGGATCCAAAGGCGTTTAATTCTGAAATACAGGGTGTTCCAAAAAGGGTGGTACGACCAAAGTACAGTGAGTTCTATGAACGATTTTGACTCGAAAATGTACTAGGACCTTTTGGCCCAAAACTTTCGAACTTGCAAACGGTGGTGACCCTTTGGTCAAAAGGTTATAGAATATTTTCAACTCAAAATGATTGGTAGAACCCACTAGCTGTTCTTCGGTTCTAATACACTTTTTTGGAGCACCCTGTATAAATACACCTTCACAAGCGAGGGGTCGGACATTCTCACAAAATACGGAGATAAAATTAAAAATACAAATTTTGTTGAAAATTGCACCGAAACTGACTAATATTATTGCAAATTTTGAGAGTAATTAGTGATTATCTTAGTAAATTATCTAAGATTTAAAATTTTTTCCTTAAAACTATCTTTCTCGCTCACCTTGTTTACGAACAAATGTGAGATGTTTTCGAGGGGCTAGTCACTATCAACGTCCCTGTACACCGATTACGGACTACATGTAATTATTTTAGCACTATCAAGGGCACGCTTATTAAAGATAACGCGTAATCCTTGCAGTACAGTCAAAGGTCCAACCATGCACGTACACATATTTCGCTAATTGACTAGCCCCTCAGTTACTTCTTTCTACAAATACTATGAAACATTGATAGTTTACAGTTAATCTACTTCTGGATACCTCAATATAAGCGAATTTTCGGTGTTTCTGTTACATAAAAATGTTTTATATCGATGCCACATCAAGAAGCCATAGCAAAGGAGGATATAATGTTATTGGGGAAGGCCCTTTTAGATCTAGACCCCCAAATTGGATGTAGGTAGTTTAAAAGGGGCCCTATGTATATAGCTATATCGCTTTTAACTATATATACTTGTACCAGAAGTGAGATGAGACTAGAAGTACTGAGCTAACCAAATTCTTCACTCGGCGAAAGTGAATATTCTTGATAACACACCAACGGTTGGCCCTCTAGTGGCGGTTTCTGAATTTCCCCTCCAAAACGTGAGACGCTCGCGGTGGTAGACCGCCGAACTAGATTCAAGCACCCCGTCCGTGTTTCGCCGCTTTAGGTTGAGGGGAAGGGGGTAAGAAATATTTTTGGAACTCGACCAATTTTTTTCTCTCTAGCGTAGGCGCGTGGGAAGCGGCATAAAATCCTCAAATTTGTTCACTAATGCCATGATCTATTACCAATGCTAGAGCCCTTCACTTCTAGTCTCATCTCACTTCTGCTTGTACGTTAATTTTGGGGCGTTGTACGCCTTGTTTCGACCAACTATACTCGATTAAATGCAGTTTCAACTTGACCTAAACTGGCTAGAAGCGGTCCCGATGGAGGCTCTAATATTTTTACTTAAGTATAACTAAGTTAAAACGCTCGATTTATGCCTGTGGATCTATGAATTTATTCTGCAAGAGTTTAGAATTCTGTTATAGCGAGAGAGAGAAAAAAATGTCAATGGGTAAATAAATTACTGGTGATCCTTCTGGGAAATAAGAATTTGTTTTTTAAGCTAGTTCTTGGTACCAGTGAACCCCCTAGCTTTCCTATATATATTTGCAATTAATAAACTGGTTACAAGGACCAGTAATCCCTAGTTCAGGAATATAAAAACTAGTCCTAATCAAAATCATTTAATAAACTGGTTTTGAACCATACTACATGTGCTGTGTCCCAAACTGCAATTGATATATACTAAATAGGTAGAAATGTTAAAAGTATTAGGTTAATTTTGAATTAATGGACTAACTTACTGGATCATAAGTTTATAAAAATGTTCTATAAGTATGACACTACTTGTACTTCGTAATGCTAGAGGCTTACTGCTCGAGTTAGTTCGAGAACGACAAGCGAGAATTGACTACACTCGGTTTTGCAGTTCATCTTCCTATTTAGTCTATACTAAGCCTTTGACAGAACCTCACCAGGCGTTACTTTACGAGAATCTATGACGTACGTCACTTCATGACAAGCACTCAGTAACCGGTGACAAACTTATGGAATATATTTTATGAACTTATGCTGGACTGAAACATCGCTCGCTGAATCAGCGGATCATTTCATCGTGAAATTTGATGACTTAAATTTCAAAATCAGTTTGAAAATATGAGAAAGTTTACGGACATATAGGCAAAATAAGTATAAATTTGGGGAAAGATTGTATAATAGACAAGAATTGGGAATTTTCCGCAAAATTGATTGTCAGAATCACGAGAAATCATAACGGAAACACCGTGCGAGAGAAACACAAAATAAACTGCACGTAATTGACTTGAATGGAAATGCGAACGAGGCTAAAAAGACTTCGAAACAATGGAATTATTTATCAAAACTTCCAAGGCTAGAATTTTATTTATATTTAATTGGGCAAACTTTCTATTGCTCCCGTAAAATAGTTTTTTTTTTTTCCTGCGGCATCCGAAATTTAACGAAGTCTCTGGGGATTTCAAAGTAAAGCCTTTTACCTTTTTTTCTTGAAGTATTGAAACGCTTTTAATCAAATACAAATAGAACTGACAATAAACTGAGGCAGTAAGAAGAGCGTATAGTCGACTTACACTGAACAATGTTTGTCTGAGAGAGATTTTAAACGGTAGCGTAATAAGCCTCTTCGATGCAACTTAAGAGGGAAAGACACAGGGGGTAAAACATTGCCTTCCAACTCGCTTTTCTGCGCCTGCGCTCTAGGCGCATTGGGTCGAGAGAGTGCGTAGAGACGGCTATGGTTCAACCACCTCTCATGTCTCTCTGCCCTTTTTTACACTAAATGAGGCTTATATTAAAGAAGAGCTCTTATTGGTCGAGTAGAGAAGCTTGTGAGAAAGAGATCGAGTCTTGGGATGGTTCATATCATACTGGGCACTACAGAAAACTTTCATTCACTGTAGTGCCAAATTTCTTTCTATTCACCTTTGTCTTTAATAAAATGAAAAAGGATTAACTATCAATGAAGATGAGCTATTATACGTTAAGTTGGTTGGAAACGTACTTTTTTTCTTTTTCATTATTTAGTTAAATGACCGCTAAAATAAATCCTTTCAATGGTTTTGAGTCTTTCGAGAATGGAATGTTTAATTTTGAAATTGCTTCAAAAATTTATTTTTAAATTTTTTGATTTTTCATAAAGTTCTTATTATATTGAAAGTTACGGAATTTAATTTAAAATAATAGCTAGGTATTTTTGAATAGTACGAAATATTTATTGCCCCAATATCTCTACGATACACGTAATAAACGTGTATAGTTTTCAGATTGATACCATTTACACCAGGAGGCCAGGCTTATTGGCGTTCAAACTGAAGTACCAAGTAGCCAGCCTGGACTCCTGGTGTAAATGGTATTAATCCTCCTAGTTTGAAAAATATGTATACAAAATGTCAGTGAAACGATGGATGTTTGTCGCGTTAGGAAAGGTTCAGTTACTTTTCTGACCGCCATAGTTCAAAATGACCGCGGAGAGGATAAATTGGCCAATCATTGACATTTAAATTTAATCTGTTAAAGTTTACGAAGGTTGTTAGGAATGGATGTAGCTGTAGTTTCATTTAAAAACGAAAAGCAAATGTTTTGAAATCCTGTTTAATCTGCTTACAAAAAGGGATGATTAAATTCCTTTCTTGGTCTGTTTGTTGACCAAATAAAATTGAAACTTCCGAAAGGAAAGTTCGGAACTTAAGTCGAGTCTTTCAAGAATACCTATTGAAGAAGCGATTTTTTTTTCTTGGCTCTTAGTTTTCGTATAAGTTTATAAGATATACTCTGTAAGTGTACACACTTCCTAAAACGATGCCAGAATAAGCCTCATCCATGTAACTAAGAGGGAAAGACATGGGGGTAAAACATTGCCTGCTCTCTAGGCGCTTTGGGTTCAGAGAGTACGCGGAGACGGCTTGGGTCAACCCCTTTCCATGTCTCGATACTGAGGGTTGCCTACGTAGTGGCTATATGTTCCATAAGTATGACTCTACCTATACTTCGTAATACTGAGAGTTAGTTCGAGAACAACAAGCGAAAATTGACTACATTCGGTTGATTTTGCAGTTCATCTTCCTATTTAGTCTGTACGAAGCCTTTAACAGCGTCTCTCTAGGCGTCGCTTTACCTCGAATCTATGACCTACGTCACTTCATGACAAGCTCCAGTTTGTAACCAGTGACAAACTTATGGAACATATCTTATGAACCTATACTCCCAGTAACAAGTGTCGAACTTATGGTTTTTAGTTTAACCGAGGGGGATATAATATCAGAAAATATATTTTGTCTACATCAGTACATCCTTGGAGAGTTCTCCTACTGTTGAAAGTATTTTACAAAATGAAACCGAAGCGAAAAGGTAAAAAAAAAATCTCCTGGGCCATCTTTCCGGGAACACAAACTTTAGATTCCCATTTCTCCTTGATCAGAGATGGATAGAGGATAAGTCTCGGTATAGGCAGACATTTACAAATGGAAAACAAGTGCAAGAATCGTGTCAATATTGATTGATATACGAGCGGGGTTTTTAGTATAACCAGAAGAGGATAATAGAAGAAGGATGGCACTCTGTATACTCGTAATACTTTAGTTATGTAACATGGTTCTTCCCAGGGTCATGCACCTTTTTGTTTGCTCTCCCGCTCATCAAAATTTAGATGGGCATCGCACCGTGCTAGGTTGAATTCTATAATTGTTTGGCACTAAATGCCCAGCAATCAACCCACAAACCTCGGTTGTCTTGACGTGAGACAAAATGGCTGAAGCGTATGCGCCTTGGCAAATAATTAAGCCCTAGTAGGGATTGGTTTATTTTAGAAGTAGGAATGGAGAACGATTTACTTCAGTCCGACTCATAGCCCGGTATAGAGCCCTCCCTCCAAGAATACGTATTTCCTTTTTACCTCTGTCGCTATGACCCGCCTCTTCTTTCATACCCCCGTGGAAGGGGGTCCGGGACTATGACGCGCGCCCATTACTCTGATCTCCATTCCTGCTTCTAAAATTAAATCTATGCCAGGCCCTATAGAGTAATGATGAGGGAGCTTTTTATCGCGTATGTGATTAGGTTTAGTAACCTTGCTCCAAATGTTCTGCTGTTGGGAAGAATCGTGTTACAATTACCCCGCATTGTGGTACACTTCTTTCACGAAGAGAAGTATTATATGCTTCTGGTATAACTGAAATCCCCGAAGATCCGAAGACTGCTCCGACTTAGTCCGGCTGTTGGTCCAGGGTTAGGTGTATTTTTGGTTTTGTCGTGCGCGTTTCTATACATCTTGACCTCTCGGAATCTATAGACTGCGGACCCAAATTCCCTGAAGTGACTCCAGGAGTCCAGGGAGTAAGTAGGCAAAATACATTACCCGCTTTCAACTTCCTCTATTCCAATGCATCATCCTTGTATACCTTTCTGTCAATTTATGTTGGGATATTTTGAAATGATATATTTTAGAACAGGTATCGCATCTTGAAGAGGTAAATCCCTAAATGACATTTTAGACCAATATAATTTTACTCTCGACTCAAAGTTTGCTATTTTCTATTCAGCTTGGTTTAACCATAAGTTTATCAGATATGTTCAATAAGCATGACACTACCTATACTTCGTAATGAAATTCCTGTATTATAAGTAGTATTAAACTGCCCAGTTTTGTTGTTATGTGCGTACAAAACTACAACACATTTTTTTAACGACTACAACCAGAAGAGGCTGATAATAACGAAACAATTAATTCCTAAGTATATAGAATCATAAGTTTATAAGATAATTTCCGAAGTATGACACTTCCTATACTTTGTAATGCTAGAGACTTACTGAGAGCTAATTCGAAAACGACAAGCAAGAATTGCAGGCTACACTCGGTTAGTTTTGAAGTCCATCTTCCTATTTAGTCTGTACTAAGCCTTTGACAGCGCCTCACCAGGCGTCGCTTTACGAGAATCTGACCTACGTCACTTCAGACAAGCTCTCAGTAACCAGTGACAAACTTATGGAGCATATCTTACTAACTTATGGTTTAACCTGTAAAAATTTCAATTTAGAAATAATGCGGTTAAACTATTGTTATTTGTTCGCTTTATTTCAAATCTAACTTAACCTTTCTATGAAATGGATAATTATTATCGGCACGCTTTCAATATGCTCGTTTTCCCCGATAGTCTTTTATAGCTGAGTTACAACCTTTTCGAAGTCAAAGGAGTGTATCAACTCGTGGGAATATAGATCCATTTATGTTTATTTCGCGTCATGCACCTTTCACGGTGTGCGGTGTGTTGGTAGCTTTTGTTTTTGCTTTCGGACACTTGGGACGGTGAGAAAGAAACATACTCTATTTGTCCGTGACCCGAGTAATAGAATTCGGTTGTACTGTAACTGACTGGAACTCAATGCAACGACCGCGAAACCGTACTTGGAAGGTTATCATCAACGTACGAAGTCAAAGGTGAACTTAAGTTAATCATGAATGCTCGATTTTTACAATCCTGAAGGGAATGCCAGCTTTTGTGCATAATGTTTCGAAACCCGATTGTCATGTAAGGTTTCCCTCTGTTAAGGCCAATGCTTTTCTCTATAATTTTCTGGCTTCAACGCGAGTCAACCTCTTAAAAAGGATTCAATTAGTGTATTCAATTAAATTGGGCTTACTATAACCATAACCGAACTGGAGATCACAAATTTAGATGAATTATACAGTTGAAGGTTACGTTCTTTAGTACGTTAGATTTCCAATCTTTCATTCTACCGTGTACCTTTCTTATATTTATGTTTCATTCATTCACTAGAGCCGCGCAGGAATATGTCTCGATCAAAACAATACGACTTAATTTTAATCGCGATTCAAACAAAGGCCAAGATTCAAAAAAGCGAAAAGTCTACGATTGAAATTTTCTCGTCTGTTTCCCGCGGATCTTTTTCCTCTCCCTTTTATGGTGGTCGCCATAGTGTGGCCCCCAATGAATATCACCTTGTCACCTTACTCACCTACCGTTACTATCAAACTCTTCCGTGTTTATCTCATGATGTATGGAAGATTCTTTCATACCCCTAGCAACGGATGATATCGGTATAGAATTTTGCTAATGCGGAAATTTTCGACGCCAGAAAGCGAGTGCTTCTATTTTCCATCAGAATCTTGGATATTTTTAGGGTAATATTCCATAGAAGAATCTAACAAACAACTTAATTAAAAATTAACCCCAATTTAATTTATCTATATTATCTTCTTGTATTGTGGGCGGGCTGCAATCGCGTGTTCTGCACGCGCCAATGGTGCGTTCACGTGCTGAGTACGAAGTCTTCAGAAGTCCTCCATATACAGGGTGTTTCTGATAAGTCTGTCATAAATTAAGGGGGATGTTCTTTGGGTAATTTTGAGTCCAAAATGTAATTTCTATGACATTTTGTCGTCCGGGTCACTGTTTTAGAGTTATGATTTGAGTATTTTAGAGATGGCCCCTTAAATTTAATTAAGAAACTTAAAGACAACGATTTCTAATTTAATTAAGGGGTGATCCCTAAAACACTCAAATCATAACTCGAAAACAGTGTGGCCCTGACGCCAAAATGTCATAGAACTTTGACGACTAAAAATCGCCCTAATAAGAACATCCCCTTAAATGCCAGACTTATCAGAAACACTCTGTTTTATAGACCCATTTGTTTGTCTTCAAGCAACTCAGTTGCGAGTATTAAGACCCTTAGCTACCATTAACTACAATTAGTTTTGGACAGTTTATTTTTATTGTTAAATAGACTTCCACCTTTCAAGGAAAACTACCTCCTAGGCTGACTGGACTTGAACGCGAGTAAATAAAATAATGAAAAGAATGATGAAGAGACACAATGATCTTCCATTTAATGGTCATTAGCTTGGCGGTTGGTTATTTCTTATGGCATAAGATATGTTTAATTCCATAAGTATGACACTATCTATACTTCGTAATGCTACTGAGAGCTTGTTCGAGAACGACAAATTGACTACACTCGGTTAATTTGGCAGGACTTCCATCTTCCTACTTAGTCTGTACTAAGCCTTTGACAGCGCCTCACCAGGCGTCGCTTTACCTCGAATCTATGACCTACGTCACTTCGTGACAAGCTCCAGTTTGTAACTAGTGACAAACTTATTGAACATACCTTATGAACTTATGGTTATGGTTTATAAAAGAATGGGTAGGGGTCCCTTTGTATCTGGCTCGGTTCAATGTTCGTTCGTAAATAAAAATAATATTGCATAAAATAGTTTCTATAAAGACAGAAATTTCTTTCCTTAATTTGAATTCTAATTAGATAACGATGTCAAAGGTCATGATTGGTCGAATTCCACGGATTTCATTCTATTATTCATTGGCTGTAAGCCCCTCGTTTTGTTTAAAAATCTTGGTATTAGATAAAAAAACAAACACAAAAACAATTTACTTAATTATAATTTGAATCACGTCCATCCATTAATTTACAAAGATTACTGGTAAAGAAATTATTAATTGGCTATTAAATCTTGGGCTTTAGCTTCAGTTTAAAAGAAAAGCTATTAGTCTCCCTTCTTAGTTCCGAAGCGTGTCCTTAATTCCCTAATTTGAATACACAAGCAAATTAATACCACTTAAGATTTCAAGCAAGACGGGAAGAGATAACCCTGGCTAGGTTCCTTCGCTTTTCTTTATTGGCTATCATTTATTTTATCCACATTTTGATGGTTCTATATAAAAGTTGCTAACCCGTACGAAAATATTCTATAAAAAAAACGGGAAATAGCATACATAGAATACTTATAGAAATATCTATGGAGTATGAAATAGAGCCAAATATGGGATTTCTATAGAGATTCTGTGAACTTTTGGGCCAAAATTCTATAGAAGTTTTAGGTAAATTTAGCGTTAAAGTCTATAGACACTTAATATAAATTCTATTGATTTTCAAAATATATGTTATAGATATTTATTGTCCGTCTATAGAAAAATACTTAACTTTTTATAGATATTCAATATTATTTCTATAGAAAGTTAATATTATTTCTATAGCCATTTAATATTTCAATAGACATATAATATTAAATTTCTGTAGACATTTAATATTATTTCTATAGATATTTAATGTTAAATCTATAGATATTTAAATTATGTCTATAGATATTTAATATTATTTCTATAGATATTTAATATTATTTCTAAAGATATTTAAAATTAAATCTATAGACATTTAATATTACGTCTATAGATATTTAATATTATTTCTATAGATATTTAATAATAAATCTATAGACAGTTAATATTATGTTTATAGACATTTAATATTATGTTTATAGACATTTAATATTATGTTTATAGACATTTAATATTATGTCTATAGACATATTCTATAGACATTTAATATTATGCCTATAGACATTTAATATTATGCCTATAGACATTTAATACTATTTCCATAGACGTTTAATATTAAATAATAATATGCCTATAGACATTTAATATTGTTTCCAATAGATATTTAACGTATATTCTACAGATACTTAAAGCCTAACTAAAGTTACTATAGACATTCAGGTCAATATATTATGTTAGTATTCCTCCGCCATAGCTTCCGATTTACTAAAAATTCAGGGTTTCTGTTCTTCATGTTGAAGACTTCAAAAGAGTATCAAACAAACTTAGTTTTATTTTTTATTTGGTAAACTGAAAGACATTGTTTAAAAAAGTGGGAAAAGTTTATACAGTTGTTTCATCTCTGGTTTGAATTTCTTTTATTTTATTCGCCAAACTCTCCATAATTCTTCTTTTCCCAGATCCGGAATACTTTTTCAGTGTGTAAGCTACAAATTTTAATTGTTAATAACTAGGCCTAGTTAAATGATTAACCAACTCATGGCACACGTTTGCTTGTGAAATACTTTTTTCTTACCAATAATGGCATTAACTCTTTTTGAGTCCAATGCAGGTTTTGTCGAAGCGTCTTTTTTAGCATTACATTTTTTACCGGTTAGGGATGAACCTATTATTTCATCCTTTTCGAATAGATGTGTTAATAAGGATCGGGCAAACGTAGTGCATGAAATTGAGGATCGAAGCAACACCATTAAATCCGATTTGTCCACAAAAACATCCGCTCCAATTTCAACTTTCTGTCAAATTAAATAATTTCCAAGATTATTTTAGAAAGTCGAATTCGTTTTAGATAGTTATAAAACAAAACAAGCAGACAAAAACTATGAAAATTCAAATTAGAAAATATAAAATTTAGGATGATTGTACATACCTATATAGAGTAACTTGAGCAGAGATGAGAGACGACAGTGTATCCCTCCCTCTAAGCGGGCTTTTGTGAGAGGGCATTCCATTCGCGTCTGTTAGGGGGGATGACACTATAAGCTTAGAGATAGAAGGGATTCAGGGAGTGACGTTGCTATAGGGAGCTAACAACTGGCTAGGGGGAGAGATAGTCTGACGTCACGCAGCCCCTCTCTGGTTGGAATTTTAGCGCGTAGAATACTGTTTTCAACCGTTGGGGGGATGAAACTCCAGTAAGAGATAGAAGGGTGTGACGTTTCAGGGTCAGAACTGTTAGGCTTGTTAGCTCCCTATACGTAGCACTGATATTACACTATACTGGTTAATTCGGCTAGGAGAAAATAACTTAAAATAATTTATCCAGTGCAAGTTGATTAATATTTGTAAAATAGAATTTAGCTTATTTTATTTTTTAAATGGAGGATGAAAATTCAAATATTTTTTTTTATTTTGATTTTACTACTAAAAATAATGCCTCTTTGTTAGTATAAATTATTTCAGTTCAGTTTCATCCCCCTAGTTAGGGCTTGTTACAATCCTTCTTACAAAGCGCATCCATTAGGAGGGATACACTGTCTTATTCTACTCTCTTTTCTACTTTATTACTTACAGAACTTTTAGCTCCATTGTAAAAATAAGTAAAAACATTTTACCTACCTATAAAATTTGAAAATTCAGCAAGTCGCTGATCTTGAACACTTTGATTGTGAGCGTTTACTAGTTTCAAAGCTAGTGATAACTATAACAGGCGCTTTTCTGCGCGCGCGAAGATAAAACAATTCGCGAGACAATTAGCTTAGGAAAAGGTTTAGAACGCGGAGACTGCAAGCTAGATATTTCCTAGTCTTCCGAACTTTCTACGGTCTACCGTACAGTAAATGTAACGTTGGAATATCGATTCCCTCGCAATCCTGGTTATTTTCCATGCTCGATGGCTTCTCGCTAGTTTTGGAGATTTTCCATCGTTCTTAAAAACCCACACCTGAGGAGCGAGGGGCTAACTAGAGCTTTACAATAGAGATAGAAAGAAACTGATGTTATCGTAAAAACGGTCAACGCCGGGAGCAAGGGAATGAAGGGGTTGAACCAATAAAAGCATTCCTGTACTAGGCCTTTACACTTTCCTTTTTATAGTTAACAATGTCGTCAGAGGCTAGGAGGAGGGAAATTGAAGGCACTCTTAGACTTTGGTAGTGGTGACAGTGAAAACGTGTAGTTATTCACTGTTGCACTCTTGGGATTTAAGATCGACGCTAGAATAAATGCATTTCATGTCTTAAATTCTAAGCACCTTCAGAAAAATTTATTTTATTAACAATTAAGTGAAGTAAAATTAACCTACTTAATTTAAAATTGAATATATTAATACATTAAAAGTCATGTCGACCAATGTATATAAAAATTATTTAGAAAAGGAAATTCCACGCCGTACTGAATACAGACTAAAGAGTGAAATTAAAAACCAGCACAATAATTTAGTTGAGACTGGTGACGATAGTGGTAGCCTTAGTTCGGATACGAATGAAAGTTTAACTGCCATAAATTTAAGTGTACAAAAGGAGTCCGACTTTTCTAATTCTGATATTGAACGTGAGCCCCTGAACGTAGAAGATGGTGTATTTAATTTAAATAAAAGACGTCGAGTTGATAATGATGGATTTTACAGTGTTAATAGTTGCGCGTGTGTCGGACTATGTGCTTGTAAGGAAAATTTTTTTGTCTTTGTGAAGACACTAGTTAGATGTATTACCGGCCATATGTCAGGGAAAAGGTTAATTGCAGTAAAAAAACAAATCAATTAATGGCTATGCCAGTAACGGATATAATCGGAAAAATTGAAATTTTGTCTGATATTGGTTGCAATGGGGGGAAAATATTTGTTGCTGAACTTCCAAACCTAATTGAATGTGATTAGTTCTTAATTCTGTTTAAATTAGGCAATTACATATCAAAATATCCTTATAGCATTAAATATAAAACCAAAAAAAAAGATACTCTTAAAGAATTACTATGTACACGCACTATTTTTAAATCCTAATGAAAGGAATATAATTTCAAAAATTAACAGTTATTAGAGTATAAACTGCATTGTAGAGTTTCAAATAAAGGCTTGTAGAAAACCGTGGATCATGCATAAGTTGCTTTAAAAATGTATATAAAATACTTCTTTAGAAAATTAGTATTGGCAACTTAAAGAATGATAATTAAATGCATGCACTATATGATTTATAAAATTTAGATTACCCCCTTCTAATGAATATAAACGGATCAATTATATAAGACGAATATGAAATGCATGCAGTGTGTTTCGTAAAATTTATATTACCTCCCTCTATAGAATGTTAGAAGAATACTTATATAAGACGAATATAAAATGCATGTAGTATGTTTTATATAATTTATATTACCTCCCTCTATAGAATGTTAGAAGAATACTTATATAAGACGAATAGAAAATGCATGTAGTAAGTTTTATAAAATTTATATTACCTCCCACTTTAGAATATTAGTAGAATACTTATATAAGACGAATATAAAATGCATGTAGTATGTTTTATACAATTTATATTACCTCCCTCTATAGAATGTTAGTAGAATACGTATACAAGACGAATAGAAAATGCATGTAGTAAGTTTTATAAAATTTATATTACTTCCCTCCTTATAATATTAGTAGAATACTTATATAAGACGAATAGAAAATGAATGTAGTAAGTTTTATACAATTTATATTACCTCGTGCTATAGAATAGTAATAGAATACTTATATAAGACGAATAGAAAATACATGTAGTATGTTTTATAAAATTCATATTACATCCTTCTATAGAATATTATAGAATGCTTACAGAAAGCTAATAGAAAATACTAATAGTAAGTTTTATGAAATTTCTATAAAGAACAGATATAGACATTTTATAGAAAGTTCTATAGAAATACCGAGATTTAATAGACCCCCTTGAGTACTCTATTGAATTCTATACAATTGTATAGAAATTTCATAGAATATTTTCGTACGGGAAGCCTATCTACTAGAAATTAATCTTTTCTCTATCAGTGTTTCTGTCGAGGTGTTGGACAATGAATGGTTTTCTTCTCAGCTTCAACTTCAGTGCTCAGCCAACTTTATTGCGTATCACAAAGCGGGGTAATTGTAATATGATTGTTTCCAACATCAGAGCATTTGAAGCAAGGTTAATTACTAAACGGAATCACATACGCGATTAATAGTTCCCTCATAATTTCTCTATTATCGCTTAACTATTTGCCAAGGCGCATGCGCTTGTGCAGGATTTTTGTCCCACGTCAATACAATCAAGGTTTTTATGGGTTTATTGCTGAGGATTTAGTAGCAAGCAGTTATAGAATTTACCCTAGGAGGGTGCGATGC
The DNA here is from genome assembly GCA_019434445.1 of Phalangium opilio. Taxonomy (NCBI): domain Eukaryota; kingdom Metazoa; phylum Arthropoda; class Arachnida; order Opiliones; family Phalangiidae; genus Phalangium; species Phalangium opilio. The sequence goes on from JAEQBA010001261.1 coordinate 87,557, forward strand.
CCATCTGAACCAAAAATAAATAGGGGAAAGTGTCGGACTCTCTCCTTCGTCTGTGACATGCATTTGGAGGGGTGAATGCATACTCGCGAAATCTGTTTCATCCCCCTCGCCCATTCACCACGTACCTAAGACAATTTGTGATATTGCGCGTGAAGAAATAGTGCGGTTTTATTTTACATTAGCTGCTTTTGACATAGGCTAACCGTGGCCACTGCAGTTTATCGCCACAATTTAATTTGATGATGTACATGATTGTATTAATTTAGTTTGTTAATATAGATGTTATTTACCAATTCGGGGTAGGATCGCCAGCTGAAAAAGCCAGCTCCTAATCCCTTAGACTAAGCCAGGGTACCGAGAACGAAATGCTCTTGCCCCTAGCGAAGTCTCCTCCGTACGGGAGCTCTCCGCGTACCGTCGCGTTCACGGGTCGAACATCTCCGTCCGTCCAAGGCTTAGTTTCCTACGGCCTATTGTCATTGTATATTTTCCTCTTATCGTTAATAAAATTGTTAAGTTAAAGTTAGAAACTCCGTCTCGGTACTAATTCCTACGTAACAATATTGATGTTATTTACTAATAGAAAAACGTTTTAGCTTATAATGACAACCCAGGGCCCAAGTTTAAACGAAATTCTAAAGGATTTTAACGATGAGTATTTTTGAATTAAATGATGATTCAAGAACATCTGGGGCATTTTTAATTTAATTTCGGCGTGCTAGCGATTTAAACAAACTTTAACCTCGTTCAAACGCGAAAAAATCACTAAAGAAAATAGAACAGAGCGCGCAGGTTGTGACTCTTCCTTGAGATACGCCTATGCCAAATTCTCCCGTTTGGTGGCGTACGAGCGTTATTTTCGGGAAGAATGACATCATCAACTACAAATCTGATTGGTTGATACCATTTCGCGCGCTCGAGCGTCTCGAAATGCATGTCAAGCTAAGGTAAAGGCAGGAAAATTTGGCAGTCCGACACTTTCCCCTATTTATTTTTGTCTGAACTTAGTTTGATGAGCAGGAGAGCAAACAAAAAGGGTCAGCCTGGGAGGAATCATGTTACATAACTAAAGTAATAAGAGGATATATAGTGTCCCTTAATGTCCGACCACTCTGGCTTTTTGAATATAATATATAGGAAGTTATTATAGCTAATACCATGTATAATTAATTCTTACAACCCTCGATCAAGAGAAGTTTACAGCGACTTACTTTCATTCTGAAGTTTATACCTAAACCCACGAATGTTATAGTTTCGCTATGTTTTGCTAATTGCACTTTATAGCAAGAGTGTAGAAGCTTTGCATACGGCGCTTACTAATTAGAAGTCTTCTCATATGGAAGGGATGAGTGTCATTTTATCAATTGTATGATATTTCAGTGACTAAGTAGTCAACCCAAATTTGATCACATAAGCAGAGAGAATTGGTTTTCTATAGAAAGTGTGCAGACAAGTGTTGCCAGTCATTCGTGAGTGCAATTCAACAGAATGAAAGCTTGTAGTTCAGTTCGATTCAGCTTTAAACCCGCAGGAGATGCTCTAATAACAAATGACTGGCAACCCTGAAGCACAGTTTATGAAACGAGGGAGGAAATTTCTCTAATTGCACACCATCTATAGAGTGGTACTGAGAGGGGAGGAGCTACGGAAACGTGACGTCAATATTGATAATCTAAATTGAATGGCCCAGCTGAGCTGACGACTTCCAATATGCTCGCCAAAACCTTGGTAAAAGATACGAGGGTGTGACGTCACGAGAAAGTTCGTGGTAGCAGACTATAAATAGTGCTTATAGTGAATCCACGAGGTGCTTTGAATATTCTAAACTTTCTAAGTTATTAAAAGAAAAATTTTAATATTCAGAGATATTTTTACTGCGAGCGAATTTTGAAACTTTAAAAAACTGAGTAAAAAAGTTGTTCGTTCAAGTGCTACATTAATCTAATTAAACTCTATTAAATCTGAAGAAATTTTAAAACTTTTTTCCAAAAATTTTTGCATAAATTAAGTGTATTTGGCTAAAAATAAGTAAGAAATTGCGGGAAGTGTTTGGTTTAATTGGGAAGAGCCCGTACTGTATAGTGATGGGTTGTTTACAAACCGAGGCGCGTAAATTTTACCAAGTGTGTCGAAATTAAAGGCATTTGCATGATGGGCTAAGTTTCATCGCGTTGCCCCATCTCGCATACTAAAACCCAGGAAGTTGAAAAGAGTAAGCTAAAAATGATTACGTCATCGGGTGTTGAAATTGACCTCTCAAGGAACTTTGAGCACTGCTTTGAGTTTTGCGAGTTTTCGACATTTCGTTCAGTTCTCGCTTCAAAGGCTCTGCAATCACGGTGTACTACACCCCAAATTTAACTTAAACGCGAGTCTTGTACGCGTTCTTAAAAAGTAAAAGAAAACTTTTCAGACTTCAATTAATGAATAATAAGTTAAGAAGAGAGTGAAAACACTCTTTAGAAAACTGAGACGTGGAAATTCGTCCTAAAAAGGCTTCTTCGATTACAACCATCTGTATCTGAAGAGTTAGGCTTGTAGAGATCCGATTGCAGTAGTGAGATTTTGACCATTTTGAGCTATAGTAGAAGTATTTAATGCTTCTCTTCGAGAGAAGTGTACCACAAAGCGGGGTACTTCTAACATGATTCTTCCTAACATCGCTTAACATTTGGAGCAAGGTTACTAAACCGCGCGATAAATAGTTCCCTCATCATTACTCTATTAGCACTTAACTATTTGCCAAGGCGCATTTGCTTGTACATGGATTTTTGCCCCACGTCAAGACAATCAAGGTTTGTGGGTTGATTACGTAGGATTTAGATCATTTAGTACCAAACAGTTATAGAATTCACTCTAGCACGGTGCGATGCCCATCTGAACTTAGTTTGATGAGTGAGATAGCAAACAAAAGGGTGAGCCTGGGAAGAAACATGTTACTTAAGAGGACACATAGTGGCATCGCTCTTCTATTATCCCCTTCTGGCTATTGATGCCACAATGCCAATATAAAAAAAATGGTTTTCAAACCAAATGGACTAAATATTGCGTGAGTATATATGATAAAGGCGCGCTTACTTGACCAGCTTTCATTGAACAAAGTTAACTGTACCGTTCTATATTTACCATTTGGAATACATACACCTATAGGAGATCAGTGTGTACCCGTTTTCTCAACGTATCTTGGCGGATTTTGTGGGAAGTGCTACACTTATCATTGTGTATGACGATTTTTACCTCGCGAATAATCTGTCTCGCTGCACCTTGCGTGAGGTTGACCTAGCGTTGCTACAAACCCATGAAATCACACTTGGAAAGACGCGCGTTTGAGTACTCAAGCCCCGCCCTCAAAACCCGGTTAGAAATTAACAAGGGAGATATGAGGGCGCAATGATTCCAATTAGCTGTATGTATTCCTGAACATCTAAATAGTAAATACGTGGAAAGTGGAAACCCATTTAATCCATTTATCACTGAAAATTTCTTAATTCCGAAAGTCACCTCATCTGGTTACTTTTAATTCAAAATGAATTTTCGAATTTATAATTAGTTTTCCTGGTAGCTAATTTTGTTGAGCCATTAACGCGCTAGACCGAAATAGTTATTTCATCTATAGCGTATGAAATCGAAGTTTCGAGAAATCAATAAGTTTTAAAATCTAGAAACATAATATTTGAAATATATTCGAAACTCTGAAATGGCAAATTGTACTTTAGTAATTTATAATTTTAATAATTCCGAAATAGGCTAAATTACGAGTTTAAAACTAATCAGACTAAAAGCTTTTATAAATTATAGTAAAGAAACATGTTTTAATGACGGCCAATAAATTTCTACACTATGAGATAAGTGGTTTGTTCCGATTGCTGGCAAACTCTTTCACCAATAAATGATTCGTAACCGAGTTCATATTCTCATTTTCCAATTTATCTCTCGTTCTAAATGAACCATCCGATAATTTTTTTCATACGAAAATGTCTTTAATTTAGTCATTATGCAAATTTTGAGGCTTACGTAATGTAATGAAGTTTAGAGATCATGCACCTTTCCAACAAGGGATTCCCTTTACCAATTTATAGTGTAGTGTTCTAATTGAATCACTCACTATACAGGGTGTTTCGGGAACGTCCGTGAGAAATTAAAGGGAAGCCGTATAGTATCGTCTGTTTGACATTGTATGTGAACAACAAAGACCTTAGATAGGGCTTCAAAGTTTCCAGTCCACAAAAGCTCTTTCGTTTGAAGCCATATCTAACGTCTTTGTTGTTCGCATACCCATCAATATTCCGTCTTAAGAAAACAATTCAGGTTTTCAAACAACGAGATGATCTATTCACCAAAATGATCTATTGGGTACAAAGGAGAGTCTACATTTAGATGCCAACCTATTCAGTTCGTTTCTGATAAGTCTGGATCATAAATTAAGGGGGGATGTTCTTTTGGGTAACATTGAGTCGAAAATGTAATTTCTATGACATTATGCCGTCCGAGCCACTGTTTTCAAGTAGAGATTGGAGTATTTTACGGATGACCCCTGAAATTTAATTAAGAACCTGATTTAGACAATGATTTCTAATTTAATTAAGGGGACGTCCCTAAAACACTCAAATCATAACTCGAAAACAGGGGCCCGGACTGCAAAGTGTCATAGAAACTACATTTTCGACTCAAAATTGATTTCACCTATAGAACATCCCCTTAATTAAGGGGGTCACTGTTTTCGAGTTACGATTTGAGTGTTTTAGGGATGACCCCGTAATTAAATTAGAAATCATTGTGTTTCAGTTTCAATTTAAGGGATCAACAGTGAAATACTCCAAACTGAACATGAAAACTGTGGCCCGGACAACATAATGTCATAGAAATTACATTTTCGACTCAAAATTGCCCAAAGAACATCTCCCTTAGTTTCTGACAGACCTTTCAGAAACACCCTGTTTTTAACCCTATGAAAACTCTCCGTTAACCTTGTAACTGAGCATATATGACCTTTGACCCACATTACTTCAGTTAACCCTCAGTAACCAGTATCAAACTTAGCGAAGGTATAAGATGCCTTTGTATTCGCGCGCCATAGTCCCAGTCCCCCTTTCATAATACAAGGGGGGGACGTAAAAGGAGGCGCCGGGCTATTTCGCCTCTCCTCAGTCGGAAAATATGACTGTAATTTTCGTCACTCGCATCGTCGCGCTGACGTGAGTTTTCAAGAACCAATGAGATGCTGGTTGTAATTTAGAGACGGGGATTAACTCCGGACCTACGTTTGGACTGGAGATAAAGCTGGAAATCTGGCGAATTTATACCTTCTCTCTGAGATACTAGATATAACTTCTTGATCAAACTAAATGTAAACTGAAGGCACTTGTTGAAGGGAACAAACAGTGAAAGGAGAGTAAAATTATCCCTAAAATCTTCATCTCGTTCGTCGTTACAATTGCAAGTTAGCAACAATAAAACTTATAGAGAAAAATCACTTAATTATACACTCGTTGGTTTTACGTCATTATGACGAAGCTACGAAACTGCATTTCAGCAATTAATAAAATAAATCTTCACCCCGGGAAGGAAAATGTAGTATTTTCTTGTTAGGCCTAAAACTGCCTAAGAAAAAAAAGGTCGAACAATAAGAATTTAACGAAGAGTAAAAAAAAGCAGTCGAAAGAAGAAAGTATAAGAGTGGAAACAACAATAGAATAATCCCTTTAAAGCGGTCCCAACCGGAATTCCCGAACAGATCCAGTATTGTGCTGGCGACAACGGCTAAACATTTTGCAAAAGTATCTTATTCCAAAGATTTACAAATCCACATAGAGAAATTGGATTAAGTGGAGAGAAAAACTTACTCTATCTTGTTTATGGTTTAAATAATAAGTTTATAAGATTATAAGATATGTTCCATCCATAAGTATAACACTACCTATACTTCGTAATACTAGAGACTTACAGCTCGAGCTAGTTCAAGAACGACAAGCGAACTACACTCGGTTAGATTTGCAGGACTTCCATCTTCCTATTTAGTCTGCATTACTAAGCCTTCGACAGCGCCACACCAGGCGTCGCTTTACAAGAATCTATGACCTAAGACACTTCATGACAAGCTCCAGTTTGTAACCAGTAACAGACTTATGGAACATATCTTATGAACTTATGTTTAAATGAAATTTAGTTGCCGAAATTTTACGAAAATACGATTTTCGAGGTCTCTTCTCTTGTATATTTGTGCTTCACTAAATATTTAGGGCAGCATTGAGGCAAAAAAAAATTGTTTATTTCGCGTTATTTTGTAGATGAAACCATGAACGTATCATTATTGAAGGACCAATACAACAGTTAAATCAAATACTTCTTCTCTTAATCTCTTGTTCTCTTCACAAAGACTTAAGAGCCTCTAGATTATTTTCAGGGTTCATATGAATTTCCAGAAATATGTAGGACTCAACCTTACTAAAGACGAGGGGCCGGTCACTCAGTGTAATCGGTGTACATGACTGTACCATATTGATTACGCGTAATATTTTAAAGCCCTACCCCTTGAGAGTACTAAAATGATTCGGTGTACCGGGACTTTGACAGTGATTAGCCCCTCGATTAAAGAACTGAGGAAATATTGAAATTTCTCTGCACAACGAACGAATTTTTTACTCCTAATTTTACTAACAACAATTTACCAAAATAATTATGTCTTTCCCCCGATAATTTCCAAATATTGTCCAAGGTCTAAAAGACTATTTGATTGATAGTTGCAGGTCTTCCCTCTTCTTTGACCCCTAAATTTGTTTTCTATGAGGTTATACGTCATATAAAAATGCTCGTAACCTTTCGGTAATCGTAAAATCTCTCAGAAATTAAGGGAGTTCTTAGTTCTTACGGCGATTTCGAATCGAAAATGTAATTTCTATCTCCATTTTGCCGCCTGGGCCACTGTTTTCAAGATACGATTTGAGTGTTTTAGGGATGACCCCTTAATTAAATTAGAAATCATTGTCTTTCAGTTTCACGTGTTAAATTTAAGGGGTCATCCGTAAAACACTCCAATCTTAACTTGAAAACGGTATCCCTTAGAACAAAATGTCATAGAAATTACATTATCGACTCGAAATCGTAAGTTCAAAGAACATCCCCTTAATTTCAGAGAGACCTTTCGATATTATTTTATAACTTTATAAAACCTACAAAAAATAAACATTGGAAAGCGTTATTGCGACTTCAATTTTAGTTATTGCTATTGCTTTGAAATGCTTCAAGGCAAAGAAGACCTCATTTCGAAAAGAAAGTTCCTACAAAGCCTAGTTCGACGTTGGTATACGTTCCAGAAAAACACAATTGGAATTGGGATTATTGACAAAATCGGCTTACCTTTGATCTGTGGAAAATTGAATTTCCCACTCTATAAACAAACGTGTTATCTCTGACAAAAAACGGGAATCAAAAGATGAGCGAACTTTTATAATAGTATGTCACTTATTCGCAATCAACGAAATTGAATCCGAACATAAAAACTTAATTTTTTCCTAAGTTATCGTAAGTACTTGATAGTTTTAACTATAATCAAGAAAAAGGAATCGGTCAGACGTGTATCTCAATCTTATCTAAAAATTAACTTATTTCTTGTAATTCCGCTTGATTTAATTTTCCCGCTTTATTCCATCAATTAAGGGACGTTTCCGGAATGTGTAGTGTCACGGGTAACAGGTTGCGTCGAATGTTCCTTCGACTTGGCGTTCGACGGACTTTTAAGCGAGAATATCGTTCCTAGTGTCCTATTGGCAGAAACTTGAGCGTGGGTTGGTTATAGTTGGTGTGTGTGTGAGAGAAAGATGTAGAGAGAGAGAGAGAGAGAGAGAGAGAGAGAGAGAGAGAGAGAGAGAGAGAGAGAGAGAGAGAGAGAGAGAGGACGGAGAGCGGCGCTACTACACCAGAAAGAGAGAAAGATGAAGGTTGTTTATCCACTCGATTGAAGTAGAATTTTTTTTTTTCTTGGTGGAGATGGGGAGGATTTAGAGTAAGAAATCTCCGCATTGTTCTAGAAAAAACAAGAAATTGTAATCTTAGGTTGTAATATCGCAACTTTCGGATGTGGATTATGACGTAAGATTGTCTGGATTTCACCGGAAAAAAGCAGGGATTTTTTTAACGGTATTGGTTCCGAAGGGAAGATGAAACGTAAAATTTTTTTTCACGGTTCTTTAGGTTACCTTAATTAAAGGTAATTTGAGACCACTCGCTTAATTTCTCTCCTAGAACTTGTAAATAGCTGACATCTTGCATAACACCATCGTATTAGTAGAAGCACCTAGAATTGTTTCTGGACAATGTTGCCATTTAGCTTCCCGAAGGTGAGGTGGCGTAGTGGTTATGACAGCATGAGGATCCCCGGTTCGATCCCGGACTGTGGCATCGGGTGAAACCCGTCCGCGTAGAGTTTGCGAGTTTCTACCCACTAAAGGAGTTTTCCTAAGCGGTGTTACCCGGTTTCTCCTTTCCATGAAAACTTGCTGAGGTTAACGGTAATAGTTAGAGTCGAGTGTAGGGCGCACAATCACATCTCTTAAGAAAACCAAATTAGTTCTTTACTATTTAAACAGTAGGTTGGATTTGCTAATATACTCAACCTAAAATCCCAAGATATGATACACTGAAGTCTGGCAGATACATTGGACATATCAAGCTCATCTTTCATCGAATAGAGCTCTACTATAGGAATGCAACACTGCTACCAGAAGGAGATAGTAGAAGAAGGATGACACTCTGCATCCTCTTAAAACTTTATGTAACATGATTCTTCCCAGGCTCATGCACCTTTTTGTTTGCTCTCCCTCTCATCAAATTTCAGATGGACAACGCACCTTGCTAGAGTGAATTCTATAAATGTTTGGTACTAAATCCTCAGCAATCAACCCACAAACCTTGATTGTCTTGACGCGGCCCAATAACGCACAAGCGTATGCATGCGCCTTGGCAAATAGTTAAGCGCTAATAGAGTGATGTTGAGGGAACTATTTATCGCGTATGTGATTCGGTCTAGTAACCTTGCTATAATAAATATAAAATGATGTTGGTTGGGCAGAATCATGTTACAATTACCCCGCTTTGTGCAGTACTACTTCAAAATATAGTTCTTGGCACTACCCTACATAACCGTTTGTTCATCTATTTAATATTGTAACTTTTCTCAAAGTTTATAAAGCTTCACTCTCCCTTTAAAATAATCCTCGTATCATCATAATGCACTTCCCCGCAATGTATTGTTTGATTTTCCGTATAGTTTCGCGCTTTATTTTCAAATCCGTATAGAGTAAGACATTGTTTTCACATTATTTAAATTTTAAAGTTCATCATATTTTACATCAAAATGCACTCTTGTGTTTATTTAACTTTTGGGAAACAGGCGCGTCTAGTTATCAAAAATTGCGCGAGAATGTATAGAGGAGCAACTCCTCTGCGGTAATAAAGTTTCCGTATTTCAGTAATTACGACGAAAGTAAATTAAACTAAAGTTATACGTACAAAGAATTCTGGGACCACACATGGTAAAAGCGTGTATAGATACTGATTGATTGCCTTAATTGGTTTGACTCCATAAACCGGTGTAACATTTGCAATAAGATGATTTCAAAAATATGATTTGGCGGGTGAAAATTTTCTCTAGAGTAATGTCAGTTCTCTTAGCTCAGTGTCATCCCCCCTACCAGGCGCACAGTATCCCCTCTTACAAAAGCGCGCCTAGAGGGAGGGATACACCGTCTACTCCCATCTACCGACACTACTCTATAGTGACCTTGGAAACACTGGAGTATGGCGGTTAGAATGCTTGTATACACATAGATAATAATTATCTATGGTATACATGTGCTTTAGCAGACAGAACTAGTAGAAGCGTCTTAAAGTGTGAACCGAAGCTGTTCATATCGCTTGAAACTGGTAATGAAGACTATTTCAAAACCAGTTCGACACACCGGTTCTGAACCGTTTCCCGTGTAAGTGTGAACATAGCTTAAAGCAAAGGGCCCTTAAAGACGGCTTTTCTACTACACAGTGGCTAAGCTTGGTAAAGGCTAGTTAAGCCAAACGCAGGAACCAATGGGACCTAGTGCATTAGGTCTGATTGGTTCGTGTCCAGAAGATTAGCCAGAATGCTAGGGGTGATAATGGAGCCGCCTGTTACTTTAAGTGAAAAGCAAAAGAGACCAACTTTTGACCAGGTTTAACTGAGCGTTTTCGTTTAATTTTAATTTAAAACTTAATGAAGCTATTAGTCTACGAATTTTATCTCGCAGCTCGCTGCTTGTCACAACTTGGGCGCGCCTGACCTCGCGTTGCTACCAACAAATAAAAACATGCCACTTAGAAGTACGTCCGAAGTACTCAAGCCTGCCCACAAAGCCCTAGTAGAAATTAACAAGGGGCGCAATGATTCCTATTAGCTTTATGCATTCCTGGTCTAAGATAACTATTTAATTTTTTTATGGTTAAATGTTTTAAAATTGGCCATATGTCTAATCAGCGCCACTAGCGGATGGTCTGAAAACTACTCCCATAGAGTCTAGGTATATTTAAGCGGGTTTGCAGAATTTCCGTCAGATGGCGCGGCGTTCGAGCCACCTGGCGGAAATTCTGCAAACCCTCTTAAATATACCTAGTCTCTATGGGAGTAGTTCTAATTATGGGGAACTCGATCTGACAACCGCGACGACTATCGTCGATGGAAACCAGGTGTATTGTCTGGTAAAGGTTTCACCTGTGGGGAGTTGAAAAATCTCAATATTATAATTAGGATGTTTTATCATTATAATTTATGCAAATTTCAGTAAGCTTCGAATTTCACGAGAAGCTTAGTGTATTGTATTAGATTAGAATTCTTCAGATACTTTGTTTGATCAGGCTTTTCTTGAAAGAATTTTAATGTCTTGTTTTTTATAGTAGGATATGGACAAATACGTGTTTGAAACTGTGCACTTTCTTAATTGTTTGAGTTTTTAATTGTCAAAGAAATTATATAGGTGATACGTGTAATCCTAATAGATATCATATTCCTTCAACACAGCCCAAGCGTATAAAGCGTGTATAAAAGTAACAGCCTACTTAGGCAAGCTTAATCTTTATAGACGGGAGACAAAGATTTCCTCTATAATTTTCTTGGCGTAAATTATGCAACCAACAGTAAATATATTTAAGAAATGTGACCAGGCCCATCATAACGCAGAATTTGGCAATTATCAATCCATTATATGCGTTCTACATTTACCTAACCAATATAATCAAGACTATTCTTTATTGTAGATGAATGCGCGTAAAAGACTTAATCAGAATTACTTTAATGGTAGTGAGAATAAATTCAGAACTACTTTTTGTACTTCCTCCCAATTTTGAATTTGTTCTTGGTACAAACTTCTTAATCATAATATAATTTTTATCAAATAGCTTATCAGTAAATTTTCCGGACTTAATATCATAATATGTCTTGAAAGGTCGAGTTCCAACGAAATGGGTTCAAGCAAATTGAAAAGCGAGCATCGAGACTTACAATGGAGCGACCGTAACGATTTTCGAGAAGCATAGGGAGAGGGCGTTTGTCAGGGAGGCAAAGAACATCCGACGTCATTTTATACCTCTACTTAGGGGAGCGTTTGTAGGCGCGATACTGAAATTACCCCGTTAGGGGGATGGAATCGAGGTAAGAGATATAAGCCTATGACGTGGCAAGAATGGGTTTGCCCTCTCCCTATTGTGAGGGGTTCCAGCTAACTGAAAGGCATGCATTGCGGGTTCTAGAGAACTGAAGATAAACAATAGAGTAATGGCAGTACTACGTATGCAAACGTCAGCTTAGTGGAATCCCCTGCTGGGAGCGTACAGTATCCTCTTCCCTCTTACAAGAGGGCGCCCAGAGGGAGGAGTACACCGCCACTAGTCCACAGTCTCTTCATATTTTCCCTTGAAGGAGAGAAGATTGGAGTGGAAACCCCCATACCTATAGCGTTGCCTCTGCACACCCACCTACGGCACCGTAGTCCTCCCAGCATTCTCAACGGTTAGGTAGGGTCTGGTCGTACCGGACGAAATTGTGAAGGACGCTCCCTCTATCTTAAAAATAGAAGCTAGCTCTCATACAAATAAAATGGCGCTACCCGGCAGCACTTAGCAATCACCTACCAAAGGTAGGGGCGTGCGCGAGGTACACTGGGAGAGAAACGGCGCCGCAGGTCGCCCATCATCATTACCAATCCATCTCACCTCCCCGGAAAATCGCCACGGTCACTCCCTTGTTCCTACATTATTTGTTGCTCGGTGCTCGCTATTCTGTTCGCTAGAACCCTTTTCGCTGGATCTCGGCCTTGAAATTTTGTCAAAAGTTTAGTCTACGTGAAAGCACTTTCTTGTTTAAATTATATTTGCATATGTTTCGCCAAGAGTTTAAAAATTGAACCAGGAGCTTGTCTAAGATTATAGGTTAGCGCGTGGTTGCCTGGGTAATAATTCTTTCCTTGGTTTTTTGAATGCAATTTAGATAATGTAATAGCCTTAATTGCTAAGTTGACGGTAAAGCCAATTTAAGAACTTTATCACTTGATAGCTTAGAAATTTCGTTACTTAGAAAAATTGTTTTAAGGTACCTTTAAAAGGTTTGTTGCGTTCAAATACAGGATGTTTCAAAAAGTATGGGTAGGACCCAAATACAATGGGTTCTATGTCAGATTTTGAGTCGAAAATGTAACTTCTATGACATTATGCCCTGAGGGACACCGTTTACAAGTTATAATTGGAGTGGTTTACGGGTGACCCCTTAAATGAAGTAAGAAAGTAAAAGACTATGCTAATTTAATCAAGGGGTCATCCGTAAAACACTGTACCCTGTGTATGGTACTGAATTTCAAGCCTTAGTTTTGGTTGTGAAGTAAATAAAAAAAAATAAAAACAAATACCTATATTTCTAAGGTACATTTATAAGGTTTGTTGGTTTGTGGGACAAAATCGAGGAAATATTTTCTAAAGCACTTTTTAAAATAATTATAGCCTGTTTGTTACCCAATACGTGGGCTTCCCAAAGAGCTCAACATATTTATATTAACGCGAAAGTTCTACCTTGAAAGTTCGAAAGTGTAAAAAATCTAGTCTTTGGAAAGTAATTTTTTTCCTAATGCGTGTTTTGTTGAAAGGATTCCTATCAACCCCTGAAAAGGAAGCTTTAGTTTCGTTGCCATCTAATCCATAAAAAAATATGTAAATTTGCACAACCTTTAATCTTCATATTTACTTGGAATTTGCGTATTGAAACTATGACGAAACATTCGCTTTTCTGTGCATCTACCAAAATGATAGACTAAAGATTAAAAATTACTCTAAATCAACAGTTTATTAATAAACACGTCATGCACTTCAATCGACTGTATTCTGTTTTACCAAGGTAGTGAACAAATTTATGAAAGTAAATACTAAAATTTGTCTTTAAACCTGTGACGTTGCATTTCAACATATAGATCATAAGATATTTTCCATAAGTTTGTTACTGGTTACTGAGAGCTTGTCATGAAGTGACGTAGGTCATAGATTCTCGTAAAGCGACGCCTGGTGAGGCGTTGTCAAAGGCCTAGTACAGACTAAATAGGAAGATGGACTGCAAAACCGAGTGTAGGCAGTTCTCTTGTCGTTCTCGAACTAGCTCTCAGTAAAGGCTCTTTCAGACGATCCAACTTTTTGACTCAGCTCGATGGGTCAAAAAGTTGTATCAACTTGCCCAACTTTTGAAGGAAAAGTGAAATAAATCCTTCCTATTCACACGACTAAACTTTTACCGCCATATGGAACTTTTTAAGCGCCACCTACCTTGGCACTTACGAAATAACCCGCGAAAAAGGCTTTTTCTCTAATTCATTTTGATTGGCTGAAGAAATGAAATTAAAAAGTTGAGTCAGCAAAAATTGGATCAGTGATCCAATTTTTCCTAGCCAACATTTTCGGTGACTCAACTCATCCAGCGTATATTCACACGATCCAACTAGTTGATTCAACTCGAGTTGACCCATCAAGCTGAGTCAAAAAGTTGGATCGTCTGAAAGAGCCTTTAGTCTCTAGCATTAACTTATGATTTCAACTTCTAGAAGGGTCTGCGTCAAAGTCTGGAATACGCTATTATCTATTTCTTAAAATAGATGTACTATATGCGAGGTGAAAAGGTCACTTAAAGGACTTGTAAACGACCAAAATTCCCCTCTGAGCAAACTGTTCTTTTTCAATGGGAATTTAGGCCGGATCGAAGCTTTTAAGTGATTATAGCTGGCTTTATGTTGAGAAAACGATTCACGGCAAAGAATGGATTTAAAGGGTGTTCAACGACAGGAACAGTTGAATAAACAATAGAGTTCATCGCGCTACTGTATACTATACAATGTGGGTCATCACGGGGTCATGTATCAAAACTACTTGAAAGGATGCTCCTTGTACATGCAATAAATCGAGGTCTAAAAATTGAAGGTACGTGTAACTTCCCGTCATCTCAAGATACTGTCTACTTTTCTATAGCTAAAAACAGGGGAAAAGGGTTAAGCATCCGCGGCCATTCTTAGCGCTTCAATTAGGTGTGGGTCTCTTAATTTAGGGACGTTGAAGCTTGTCTCTGCGCCTCGTTCCCTTCAAGTTCTCCAGTCATCGAACCACTCATTATTTTCACCACCGCTGTTGAATGAAAAGCTTTTGTTTTTGCCCCAAGATATTTGGTGCTTCAGTTAAAATATACTGTTATTTTTCGGGAGTTCCTTTTTCACCATGGGCGGGCTTGTAACGGGAGTTGAGAAGACCCCAAAAACAAAGTCAAAAGTCTAGCTCGTTAAGGAGACTGCTTGGCGTCTTGGCGACAAAACGGAACTAGCTCTCATTCTGCGGTTGGCAGTTTTTCTCGAGGATTTCCTCTCGCTTCTCTCGGATCGAGGTTTCCCGTTTCCTTGGAAGAAAGCGTTTGTCTTTCTTCTGTCTACTCTCTCACTCTCTCTTTCTTCGTTAAAACGTAAACGTCAAGCTGAACGTTAGTGCTTGAGAAAAATAGAGAGATTTGTTATGGACGTATAGGGACGTACTGTCCGCTGTTTTTTTTTCTGTGACGTATCTTTCGTTCACTCGTATATCAGGTCAATCAAGAAAGACATCCGGTGAATAGCCTATTAGTCATTCTTGGCTAATTTATAAATCTTAAATTCACTAGGGTTTTCGCAAATCTGGAAAACAGGGAAAAACTTTAATGTTTTTGGAGTGGCAATCTAAAACTAAATCTTATTTAAAATATATCACTAATTGAAGCCAAACATTCCCTCACCCTTTAAAGACTGTGAACGTGTAGACAAGAAATGAACACCAGAAAGTTCAACGTGAAAAACATACAATAGACCTTTTCGACGTAAAAAAAGTGGGTAAACAACCCTCTGTATCGGGACATATACTGCAAGGGAGTTGATACATAGGGAACTCTCAAGATACAAATACACTACAGCGCAGGCGCCAAAAAGCAAGATGTTTTACCCCATATGTCTTGCCCTCTTAGTTACATCGAAATGGTCTATTTCAGACCGCTTTAGACGTTTCTCTAATAGAATATCTTCACACCACCTTTTCGCAAAGTTTCTGTCGATCATCCCTTCCTACTTTAACGTAAATTTCTGGTTTTCTGATAAATCGATAAACATTAGAAATAGCATGGAAATAGTCTGCTACTACGAAGTTTCTCGTGATGGTCACATCCTCCTATCTCTTACCTCGGTTTTGGCAACCATATTGGAAGTCGTCAACTCAGACCATATAATTTACGTCCTAGTAGCTCCTCCCCTGACAGTACCACTCTATACTAGCTAATGATTACAAACTCGGGTATGAATCCTCTGTAAGAGTATACATCAAATTGTTCCTCATTTGGCCTAAACTATATGTACTTTGGTCGTTGTATGTTTAATTAAAGCTTAATTAGTTTAAGACGAGTATGAGTTGGTCTGACCTTGTGTGGTCCCTGTGGTCTTCCGAATCTCGCCAAAATCCTTTCGGAACGAACAAATATCTCTTGCTAATTCGTAAATTCCAGAATAACTAAATAGTCTTAATTTAATAAGTGGTTAAACAAGGCTAAGATTAAACTTAGTTTGGTGAGTTTCAAAAATTAGCTAATTAAGTTTCGAGTTTTCTGAAATTATTAAAATATAAAATTGCTATACGTGCACTATAAGTTCATAAGATATGTTCCATAAGTTTGTCACTGGTTACTGAGAACAAACGTAGGTGAACCGTCATAGATTCTCGCAAAGCGACGCGTGTGAGGCGCTGTTAAAGGCTTAACACAGACTAAATCGGAATATGGACTGCAAAACTGAGTGTAGTCAATTCTCGCTTGTCGTTCTCGAACTAGCTCACAGTAAGCCTCTAGCATTGCGAAGTATAGGGAGTGTCATATTTATGGAACATAGCTTATAAACTTATGGTCCACCCGAGTTTTATCTTGCCTCAAAATACCTTATCTCATTTTAAAGGCTTTCTAAGATCATCCAAGATTCTAAGCTAATGAAAACCGAGCGTGGAACTAACAATGAGCGATCGTGTCCGCACGTGGGAAAATGAAGGGCTGTAAGACAAGGACAAAAATCATTTAGCATTACTCCGTGTGGTTTGCAATGTGCTAAGGTTGTACGGCACCCAACAACGATCTAAGGCGATACAGTATCTCGCACACACCATAAAGTTACGACAAGAAGTTTATATCTAGTTTATTAGGGAGAAGGTATAAAGTCGCCACATTTCCAGCTTTATCTCCAGTCCAAACGTAGGTCCGGAGTTAATCCCCGCCTCTAAATTACAACCAGCATCTCATTTGTTCTTGAAAACCACGTCAGCGCGACGCGAATGACGAAAATTACGTGTTTTCCGACTGAGGAGAAGCGAAATAGCCCGGCCTCCTTTTACGTAAGCCCTTGTATTTTGAAAGGGGGACTGGGACTATGGCGCTCGAATACTTAGGCATCTTATACCTTCTCCCTAATAAACTAGATATCACTTCTTGGTTACGAAAAGTGCTACAAACTTGAGAAATACCTGCCCAATTAAATACTCGCGGGATTAACCTCTTTCGTTTCATACAAAATAGTAATGACCACTCCAATTGAAAGTTTCTACTTTCCCAAAACACAAGTAACTTTGATTGAAGTCGCTACTTGTTCCCTTCAATCTTAGTTTTCATTCTTCCCGTGCCGGGTTTTACTGTATAAAGTTTACCTTGCAACTTGATGCCTGCCATACATGGTGGTTTTACGGCTTTTGCCTGAGAAAAATATGGTTATTATAAGAGTGGCTTCGAAGGCACTGTTTTGGAGCTGTTTTGTTCCTGACTTTCTAATCCCGAAAAGCAGTCTTATTTTATAACCAGAGACGAGTGTACTGTCATAAGTAACATAGCTACAGGTAAGTATGCAAAGAATACCTAAAACGTTATAGAAAACGCCTGAAACGATACAGCCGTGACTTTGAGAATGAGTCTCACCTCAGTTTGTAGGTAAGCTTCTGAAACTATATAGTTTCAGAAGCTTACCTTTGTATATATATATATATATACAAAGAATTTTTATATTTTAACAGATTTTCCGAAATAAAAAAATTCTATCCCAAGGCATTTTAGATGTATAATCAGAAGTGTATAATGCTTCTCTTCGAGAGAAGTGTACCACAAAGCGGGTTAAGATGATTCTTTTCAACATCAGAAAACATTTGGAGCAAGGTTACTAATATTCTATCCCAAGGCATTTTAGATGTATAATTGGAAGTGTATAATGCTTCTCTTCGAGAGAAGTGTACCACAAAGCGGGTGAAGATGATTCTTTTCAACATCAGAAAACATTTGGAGCAAGGTTACTAATCCGAATGAAATACGCGATAAATAATTCCATCATCATTATTCTATTAGCGCTTAGCTATTTGCCAATGCGCATGCGCTTGTGGATGGATTTTTGTCCCACGTCAAGACAATCAAGGTTTGTGGGTTGATTACGGAGGATTTAGTTCCAAACAGTTATAGAAATCACACCACGAAGCGATGCCCACCTGAAGTTTGATGAGCGGGAATGCAAGCAAGAAGGGTGAGCCTGGGATGAATCATGTTACATAACTAAAGTATTAAAAGGATGCAGAGTGTCATCCTTCTTCTATTATCTCCTTCTGATATAACGTAACAAATAGAACATTAAGATACCCTTCCTAATAAATTATTTCGTTTTTCTTCGCCCAAGTATATCCTTTGGAGATTAGAATGAGGAAACTTTACATATACAGGGTGTTTCTGATAGGTCTGTAAGGAATTATGGGAAGGCAGGGTTTTATGGCCGATTTCGAGTCTAAAATGTTCTAGGACATTTTGACCTAAGGGACACGGTTACAAGAACTTCATAATTGGAACGTTTTACCAGAAGTGAGATGAGACTATAGTCTGTCAAACGAAAGAAGAGCCCTGAGAAATTTGTCCAAATTGGTGTCGCCACCATCGACCCCATAGTACTTTATCAACTTGTTTTGTTTTGTCAATAGTCGTCTGTAATATAGTCTGCTATATACAGATACTTTAACTTATGTCATTAAAATATATTGCAATGCTAGTTCAACAAAGATAAAACTGGTGTCTTGTCGTTAATTTTGTTTTATATTCTTTAATACTCGATGATCGTAAAAAACCATGAAACATAAACGTATTAAATATATATTGCAAAATGTATTGGTTCTATTGCGATTAAGCCTATCTGTATATAGCAGACTATATTACAGACGACAATTGACAAAACAAAACAAGTTGATAAAGTACTATGGGGTCGATGGTGGCGACACCAATTTGGACAAATTTCTCAGGGCTCTTCTTTCGTTTGACAGACTATAGAAGTGAAGGGCGCTAGCATTGGTAATAGATCCTGGCATTTTAGTGAACAAATTTGAGGATTTTACGCCGCTTCAATCGCGCCTACGCTAGAGAGAAAAAAATTGGTCGAGTTCCAAAAAAATTTCTTACCCCCTTCCCCTCAACCTAAAGCGGCGAAACACGGACGCGGGTGCTTGAATCTAGTTCGGCCGTCTACCGCCACTAGCGTCTCACGTTTTGGAGGGGAAATTCTGAAACCGCCACTAGAGGGCCAACCGTTGGTGTGTTATCAAGAATATTCACTTTCGCCCAGTGAAGAATTTGGTTAGCTCAGTACTTCTAGTCTGATCTCACTTCTGGTTTTACTGGTAACCCCAAAAATAAAGTAAGAAACTGAAAGGCAATGATTTCCAATTTAATTAAGGGATCATCCGTAAAATACTCTAACCATAACTTCCATAACTTGAAAACGGCAACCCTGACAGAAAAATGTACATAGAACATTTTCGACTCGAAATCACCCAAAAAAAACATCCCTCAGTTTCTGACGACCTTTCATAAACACCCTGTATTTATACTTCGAAACTTACTGTAAAATTTCTAGAACTTGTATAGCTGGTGAAGGAAAATAAGGTTAAAGCAGTTCTCTTCCATTTTTTTTCAACACCTACTCATTCACCATTGCTATACCAAGTCATTGAATATTAACATACTTAATATTTCATAGGTACCTTGCTCTACTATTCACATCTTTAAAGGCCGACTTCCACCGAAAAGGGTTCTTACGAACTGAAGACCGTGCATCGATTCTTAACAATAGAGCGACCGTGCCAATTTTTGAGTCCCCACTGGGGCAAAATTTGGAGGGGTTCTTACGAACTGAAAACCTTGCTATGCGGGTTCTTACGAACTGAAGATAAACAATAGAAAGTCTCTTAAATATTTTATTCCCGATTTTTACGACCCTCTGAAGGAAAATATCTATTGTTTATCTTCAGTTCGTAAGAACCCCCGTATCAAGGTTTTCAGTTCGTAAGAACCCCTCGAAATGTTGTCCAGCGGGGATTCGAAAATCGGCACGGTCGCTCCATTGTTACTCTCGATGCACGGTTTTCAGTTCGTAAGAACCCTTTTCGATAGAAGTCGGCCTTTAAATCTAGTTTAGCTCTCGGGCCACAACGAATATCTATATACAACAGGGATAAATTTAATTTTCGAAGTAGGAATGGAGAAGGGTTAGTATTTACTTTAGTCCGACTCATAGCCCAGTATAGAGCCCCTCCCTCCAACACGAAACGAAAAGTTTAAATTATTTTATTGGCTCACTTAAACTACGTTTTGATGACGTTGCTGATGGGGACGGCGAAAAATACGTTATTCCTTTTTACCTCTGTCGCTATGACCCTCCTCTTCTTTCATTCGCCTCCGTCCCGTAGAAGAGGGTCCGGGACTTCGACGCGCGCCCAGATTACTCTGTTCTCCATTCCTACTTCTAAAATTAAATCTATCCCTGCTATCTACAAAAACAAACCCTTGGATTGATCTTCAAACCCCTTCGCAATCCCGTGTGAAATACAAACTAAGTTATTCAGAGACCTAAAAATATGAAAGTGGGAACGCGACTAAGACGATCAACAAATTCCAATACGGTTTTTTATATATATTCATATATATTCCCGAAATGAATTTATATTATGAAAATCCTTCTGAGACTTGGCTTTAAATTCTTTATTTCTTTGAATCCAGGTTTATCTTTGTAGTAAAAACAGTGAATAATCTACTCCTGCTATGACGAGGGGCTAATCACTCTCAGATTTCTTGTACCTCAAAAAACCGTTTTCAAAAGTCGTGGGATGTATGGGTCAATTGACCACCTTGTTGCCTTAAGACGGAAGGAACATCCGGTATGTGAACAATAAAGACGTTACACATGGATTTTGATTGACTGGTAACGGTGAAGCCCTATTTTACGTTTTTGGATCCATATACCGAATTTTAGATCAAGCAGACGATTCTTTTCGAGAAGAGTTTTATTTGTGTCTGTAAGCCAACATTCTGGGCGACAAAATTTGAGGGAAAACGATACATATAGAGAGCTTTCAGTTGGAGGACGAGCTGAGTCTCGTGACATAATCTACGCTGCCATATTGGTGGGTTTAAAGCAGGAATGAAGCTGAAACCACCCATTATGGCTACCAGAACAGCGGTAAGACTTGGGAGGGTGTGACGTACTACTATCCCATCTGAAAGCTCTCTATTGGCGATCCATACCCTATAGGTGCCGACTGCCTTGTGTCCGCCGGAATTGACTTAACCCTTTCACCCATTCCGTCACCTCCCAAGGAAACCCCTCGTTTCCATCCCTGATCCAGATAACGTACTGAAACCTTATTAATCGTTTCCTTGCCAAGGACCCTTTCAGGGATCTAATTTGCATTAAAACGCATCTATTACGGGTTACGAGTACCCCTTATATGGCACTTTCAGAGTGGGGCTCTAAAGATTGCGCGTAATCCTTTTATAGAACAGTCAAAGGTAAAACTTGTACACCCAGTACGGTGAATGACCAGCCCCTCGGTCGATGGTTTCATGGAACTTACGTACACAATTCCTCGTACAGTCCCTGTAGAATTATGGGAACTTTTAAAGTAAAGAAAAAGGTTTTTCAAAATGTAAAACTACACCCAATGTCAATTTATATTAATAAATTCCTATTGTTTGTTCACTTTCGTCGTGACTATGCATGGTACGGAATGATATTGGAATTAAGTACGGTGTTTATCAAAAGTTTATTATTTGAAGTAAGGCTTACATTTATATAAAATAATATATTCGTCTTGTGAAAATTTGAGGTAAATCCTCACTATCAACTTTCCTATCAGACTTTATGGACATATCTCGTGGAGTGCAGTGATAAAAGATGAATGGATTCAGTTCTTCGATCTTGTAATGAAATATTTAAATTCTTTGAATTTTTATTGAGGACAATCTTATCATGTCTTGTGGGCGTTTGGTGTTATGGGTGTTCTCATCTTAATTTTCCAAAACACATGATGGGAAATATTTTAATGATTTGATTGTCTTTATAATAAAATTCAATAAACAATCTTATCATATTTTAATTTCTGAGAACACAGATGAGTGACAAGTGAAGTATAGTCCTTCATCTTAGTTTGTGAAACATTATGTAACTTTTATCTACCTATACTTTAAGAGACTTACAGCTCGAGCTAGTTCGAGAACGACAAGAGAGAATTGACTACACTCGATTTTGCAGTCCATCTTCCTATTTAGTCTGTACTAAGCCTTTGACAGCGCCTCACCAGGCGTCGCTTTACGAGAATCTATGACGTTTCACCTATAAGATACTTCATGACAAGCTCTCAGTAACCACTGACAAACTTATGAACATATGCTTTTATGTTTTCCAAATAATTGGTGATTTGATGAATATACAATAGGGTTAGGTTAGACGGGGTAATATCAAAAGTTCGTAGAACTACGTACTTAGTTTTACGAACTTTTGATGTTACTTTGGCATTAAGGTTGGTTTTTCCTATTGTTAGAACGTGTCAGGGCTCTTGTCTCGGGGGACGAGGGTCGAGCCTGTCCCAATGGACGGTAGTCAAAGGCTCGAAGCTTTGTTTACGACCAGCAATGCGTGTATAGTTAGCACTCTGAATGAGAGCTGAGTGAGAACTTGTTAAGATCGTGGATGAATCTAAATAACCCTCGTATGCGTAGGTGGCGTGAATGTGACAGGACTCTTTTGGCCTTAAAAAGGAATCCTTGTTTTATTCGAAAACACTCGATAGCTATAACCCTTGCGGTGGTCAATTTGCAAAGGCTCTAGGTTAGGGAGTGTAACATCTATCATAAGTTCATCAGATATGTTCCATAAGTTTTTCACTAGTTACTGAGAGCTTGTAGGTGAAACGTCATAGTTTCTCGTAAAGCGACGCCTGGTGAGGCGCTGTCAAAGGCTTAGTACAGACTAAATAGGAAGATTTGTTTTGCAAAACAGAGTGTAGTCAATTCTTGCTTGTCGTTCTTGAACAAGCTCTCAGTAAGTCTCTAGCATTAAGAAGTATAGAAAGTGTCATACTTATGGGACATTTCTTATAAACTTATGCATCTATTGCTTATTTATGCAAATTGAGGAGGTAGAACCAACGCTACTTTTGTTTATTTGTTAGAGAAAAATGTTCAAATTCTGTTAAAAACCGAGATGTAAGCAAAAGGTTCGTAGAGCGAGTATTATGTACGACTATCTTTCTCTTGGCAGACTGTTAGCTGAATTAGCTCAAATGATCTATCTTCATAAGACGGTATCATGGGAGACAGGACATTAAGGAAAACTGAAACGGCGATGCGACCAGAGGGTGCTATCATGTCCTGTTCCTTAAAATGTCTGAGCAAACGTCTACCAGGGTCAATAGACCAATTTGAAAATTCCTTGGAGAGAAACCAAGACACAGGGGCCAGGCCGTCATTGGGGTATTCTCTTTGGCACCAAGAAGCAACGCCAGACGGAGTCCGGGTTCAGTACACTAGTGAAGCTAGCCAACTCGGACTGCCTTAAGTGGTGCTTCTTGGCGAGAGGGAGAATACCCCAATAGCGGCCTCGCCCCTATGTTGGTTTCTCTGTATGTAATTTCCGAAATGGTCTATAGTATAATATTGAAGGACAACGATTACGGTTCCCTGGCTTCCGTTTGCGGGAAGTTTACCTTACCATCCTTGTTAAAAATAGAAATGGGTTTCCTTTGGACAAACCATCTCGTGTTATGTCATAGTTTCCTTCTAAGAATTCTTTCTCTCTGTATGTTTAGAAACCTTAATCGTCTATAACATCTTTCCTCTCATTCCTGATTCCCTCCCTGCATTCGAAAGACTTGGAAAATACGGTATGTCTGAACGGAGGGGACAGACACTCCGAATCTCTGCATTCGTACATCTGAGGTGGCAAAGTTCAAAGGTTTCGAAATTTAGTGTATTGTTTTTGAGCGACTTGGGTGAGCTTATACGTTATTCCAAAATACAGTTGAAAAATTAGTTTTGTTAAGTTGTGTCTCTTCATTCGGAATCGTTGAGCCATGATGGCATTTCTGGTTAAAGTGCATCGAGTTAAAGCAGAAGTATATAATGCTTCTCTTCGAGAGAAGTGTACCACAAAGCGGGTTAATTGTAACATTATTTTTCCCAACTTCAGAACATTTGGAGCAAGGTTGCTAACCGAATCACATACGCGATAAATAGTTCCCTCACCATAACTCTATTAGCGCTTAGCTATTTGCCAAGGCGAGCTTGTGGATTACTGTCCCATGTCAAGACGAGGTTTTATGAGTTGATAAATGTTGAGATTTTGTACTAAACAGTTATAGAATTCACCCTAGCACGGTGCGATGCCCGTCTGAAGTTTGATGGGCAGGAGAGCAAACAAAAAGGGTGAGCCTGGGAAGAATCATGTTACTTTAACTAAAGTATTAAGATGATACAGAGTGTCATCCTTCTTCTATTATCCTCTTCTGGTTAAAGACATTTTGCACACCTGCGATCTTAGTGTCTCCTCCCCCCCCCCTCGGATCAGAAATGGTATACTTCAAGTTATATTCTACTAAACATATACTGGTAGATAGGTATAGAGCCATCTCACCCCCTAATCGTGGTGAAAGTCATGACTATCCACGAGGGTACATATCTGAGACGTTTAAAGTAATTAAGCTGCCTCAAGTTCTTTTATTAGGGCAAAATTTGTAATAAAAAATTCCACAGAAACGTTTATCAAGGTGATGGGCAAATCACAATTTAACTAATTATAATAAAATTATTTTGAAATCGCGAGAGTGTGTTGTTAATGTCATAGGAATTCGCTCGTCATTCGATTTAAATTCACTTGAAATTTTATTGCGAAGTTTTATAAATGTTTGAAATGTTTTTGCGTCATCCCAAGGTGAACTGTTACGATTTTTGAAGATGTGGCTTACTGCTCCTCTAGTTAAAACGTTATTTTTTTTATATAAAGCGTGGCTACCGTGTAGAGAGGTTTAACTATATCTTTCAATGACGTTCAGTAAATTTGGACCTTTACACGACTTTTCAAGAAATTTGGCTTAACTTCTCTAACCTCTTTATCTCTCTCTCAAATGCTAAAATTCCCCGAACGTCAAACTGTGCCCAACCCACCCATCGACCTGGGACATCACCGAACAACAGCGTGACCCAGTATTGTGGCCTTGAATTTGAGAAAAATAGCATACAATACTGGACCACCTAGTAACCACGGGCACGGCCAAGGGTAACCTTGAGCTCCTGACACACTTCCAGGTGGTCATCGCTGTTCTGTAAACAGTATTTTCTAAAAATAACTTTCAGAGTAGTAGGCCTACTCCTTACTCCCTGCTTCTATTCATTTTAAGTCACAATATTCTGAGTTTGAACAAACAAGAGTGGAAAAATTGGTCAAGGAAAATAACTTGAGATTATCATTCAAAACCTTTAAAAAAATAATAAATGTTGAAATTGAAAATCTATGGGAACCGAGAAATACTTTTTAAATTATTAACCCTAACCAAGGCTTTCAAGTTGGGTTTTTTTTTATTGAAAAACAAAAAACCCCGGATATTATGATAATTTTATCAGAGTTTCCATGACCCCTGATTGCGTGACAAACACTGTTGTTTTTTAAACTAGGAAATGATATTGTGATCTTGACTTTGGTACGCACTCGTTCGTCTAATAAAGTGAATTGAAAGGAGATGTTTCCAAGCTCCTTTAGTACCTTAACTCTTTCTTGGCAATGTTTGAAGTCACCCCAAGGTCTCAACGGGTTGTCACGTGATACAATGCACGCTGAACTCTGGAACCATGTGCTGGAACTGTCACGAGTGCAACGTTAGTTTTCAGTGTCCGTTACCTTGATACAGTCTGTGAACGTTGGACGATAAGTGACACGGTGACCGGTGCGAGTTCCATCGGTTTTAAACTTTTAAATATAATTTAAAGTCGCGATATTTAATAGTTTACTCATTTATCTATATCAGGTTTGTGGACTTTTTATAGTTTTTATTTAGTTAAATTTAAAAATTATCTTTAATAAGTACACATTGCAAAATTTGCGGTTCGTAAATATTATATGGTGATAGTGTTCAAAGCGTCTGTGACACGCGTTCAACTTTTCAAGTAATTTATTTATTAATTAAATGTAATTAATATTAGTCTATAATGATTATAGAGATCAGTTGTGGTAGGTTATTCAATATTGATGAGCTGCTGAACATTTGGGCCGGTTTTTGTTATTGCAAGGTGAATAAATCTCCGCCTTTTCCAAAATATTACAAAATTGGATATGTTTTCCTACCTTTTTCAAATTATTGCTAATTAGCTTGTTTATTGACATCTTTTCAATCATTATTTTAGTTTCTTTATACTCTAAAACTAGACGCATTTTTAGCCACTCTTGGAGATCTAAGCCTATAAAGAAATAAACATTCCCATGGAAACGTGTTTTCTACCCTTTCCGGGTGGGTTTTAACAATGCTTCATTCAAAAGGAGTTCTGGGAACTTCGGTTAGCAAGAGATGGGCTTCACCATAAGTTCATAAGATATGTTCCAAAAGTATGACACTCCCGTGACTCCCTATACTTCGTAATGCTAGAGACTTATTGAGATCTAGTTCGAGAACGACGCCATAGAGAGCTTTTAGTTGGAGGAGGAGCTGAGTTTCGTGACATAATTTACGCAGCCATATTGGTGGGTTTAAAGGAGGAATGATGTTGAGACCACCCAATATGGCTACCAGAACAGCGGTAAGACTTGGGAGGGTGTGACGTACTACTATCCCATCTGGAAGCTCTCTATAATTGACTACACTCGATTCTGCAGTCCACCTTCCTATTTAGCCTGAACTAAGCCTTTGACAGTGCCTCACCAGGCGTCGCCTTACGAGAATCAATGACGTTTCACCTACGTCACTTCATGACAAGCTCTCAGCAACCAGTGACAAACTTATGGGATAATGCTTATGAACTTATGGTTTTCCCTTCTCTTTCAGCTTTAACTTCAGTGCAGTGTTGTCAGTGAGAAGAGTTGACTTACCAACTGCCTGGCAACACTGGGGGAGCGGAAATAACCCCCTTTAGCGTGAGCTATGTGACTATCCAGAAACAAGAAGGGTATTATTCCAATCATACACCCGAATTTTCCCACTCACTTTACAGTTTTTAGTTGGAGCGCTGTACTTAGGGTTTAGCAAACATTTAAAGAGATTATGAATTTATATTAATTAACATTGTAGTTTTCCGATCCAACCTTGGCTTGCGCCAAAGTATAGAATCAAGCAAATTTGGGTTTTTTGGAGATATAGTGACGTACTGTTTATGTTTAGTGCTATTGTCACGGACACTTTGAACTCAAATAAAACAAAACACACTCCATTATCATTAAAATAAAAAAAAATAGATAAAAAGCGCAATTGTGGCTCTCTATTTCTGGCCTGACTTTTTTTCATAATGGTTTCTCTTTCTGTTCTATTGTTTAGGCGTGGATATTACCAGTCTTTGTGATAAATTTTAATCGTTTTAACAATAATTTTCACGGAAGCGACGGCTAATCGCTATGTCACATTGAAAGTGCGATACTGATTACGCAAATCTCCAAATCATGACAAACCGACGTAGAAACAGATTTCGGAGTATCAACTTTTCACAGTTCAATTATGGTATGATCCTCTCGTATTGAACTATGTTTTTGGTTCTAAAATAAAGGCAGAATATGTGGTTTTCTTCCGACATATGGAGGTATTCTGGTAAGCATGAAACCCTTTAGAACCTTAAAAGGATAAGTAACTAAATTCGTTGCTAGAGGTATTAAAACAACTATCGTATGAATTTAGCTGTAAAATATATTGGCTGTTTTTTAGATCTAAAAAATTCACAAGCTTAAAGCTTTATATTTGAGGTTGATTATTCCTTTATAGAAGAAGCTACAGTTGGGCAACCCCTTTGAGAAAAAGCTATTTTTACTTGTTCTGGAAGAGGAAACCAGTTTGGGGCTCATTTTAATATTTAACAATATATGAAACTGTTGAAACTAGTTTTGGTTCCTTCATCCAGATTTTTTCTGATAATTCTGAAAATTTTCCGATCAAATTGAACATATTGTCCACTCTAGGAAGTGTATTTTTATTGGAAATTAAAATGAGTCACTTTCTCCTTGAGAATGCGTCGTAAATGACATCAAACTTTATTATACACGCGGAAATTTCTACTCATTCCTTCCTGGGAATTTTAAATTCCTTTTTTTCTCCCCCAGTTTTTTTTTCTTTCTCCCCACTGTTTCCCGCCTCCCCGTTTTCTCCGCGGTAAATCGGAAGCGAGCGTCAGTCTCGCAGCGCCATTTTGGAAATTTCGTAGTGTTTTCTTTCATTAGGGTTAAGTCAGGGTGAACGCGCTTTATCTAGCGTTTGGCAAATTCGCACGCGCTTCCATCGGAAGAGCGGAATTAGATGTTTCCACTTGGGCAGCGTATGTAAATTTTGGTTAATTTCATTTAAAGGCCACTAATGAACCGTTTAAAATCGTTTAAATATCCCGAAATTTAAATTTACACAGTTATCTTTGAATGAATCGTTAGGCCTAACTCGTACCTATTTTGGCGCCAAGGCTCTAGGCATAATCTTTATTATTATTATTAAAAATCTCGTAAATTTCTATAATTTAGGTGCGAAATATCGCTGAGAAAAAGTTATTTATCGTGTTTAATCTGTAGCAAATATATTTATGCTTATGTAAGGGTTTAATGCTTCTCCAATGTTACTTTGCTTCTATATGTTACCCTAGAAAAGGGGTGTTGAACTAGGCTAATGTCTTGTTAGCATCCTAAGAGTTTGGCTTCCATTTTGAATTGCGTTTTTGCAAAGCTTACGAACTTTTTAAAGGCTAAAAATGGATTGTTTAAAACTGTGTATGTGTTAAATAAATTTTTTTTTGCAGCTCCTGGCCCTCCGGGTCCACCCGGACCCCCTGGGCCTCCGAGAGGACTGCCAGGTCCTCCTGGAGTGCCAGGCCCAGTAACTCCAACTACGCCCGGAACGCCTGCCGGTACTCCAGGAACTTCCATGGCGTCGGTCACGCCAGGTCCATCGACCGAACTACCAACTTTCATCTGTCCTAGACGTCCCAATATCGGAACCGAAGGCAGGCCAATTATGTTAAGAGCCAATCATTTTCAGATCTCAATGCCACGCGGTTACTTGCATCACTATGATGTAACAATTACTCCTGACAAGTGCCCTCGTAAAGTTAATAGGTATGTTGAATTTCAAGTCTCTGTTGAACTTAAGTTTATAGCAGAACTCCCACCAGAACCCTAAAAATCCCAAAGGTCCCAGTTTTCTTGCAAGGTCCTTAATCTACCCTAAAATCGGTATTTGGTCCTTAAATCGCCCTATTTTCCTAAAAGCCGTAGGAAAAAGCATTTCTTTAGTATTTAGTCAAGGCCAGGGTCGAAATAATTCAGGGTTCATACAAACCTGGAAAACCGGGAAAACCTGGAAAAATCAGGGAAATAAATAGTTGACAAAAACCTTATGGAAAACTCAGGGAAATTTAGAATTTTTAGCAAAATTCAGGGAAATCAGGGAAATTTGCATCAAACAGGGGCCGAGTAATTAAGCAAAATGTTTATAAACATACCCTCCATAGGATTAACATTGCACTATACTTTGGAGGTTCGTAACTCTGGTTCTACTAGAGATACGGCGATATCCTTTGAGTATGTTATAGTCCTATTTATCCCCCATCTAACCATACTAAAAACGTACGGCTACGACAAACAGGGGCAGAGTAATTAAAAAAAATGTTCGTAAACATACCCTCCATAGGATTAACATTACACTATACTTTGGAGGCTCGTAACTCTGGTTCTACTAGAGATACGGCGATATCCTTTGAGTATGTTATAGTCCTATTTGCCCCCTTCGTTAACAATTGCTCCATAGGAAACTCCATATACGGGAAAAACCTGGAAAACTCAGGGAAATTTGTTTTCCAAAAGTTGTATGAACCCTGTTCATTACCAGTGATCCCTTTTCGGTTCCTACTTTTAAAATTTGGTCCCCGGGACTTCTCCCCTATTTATTTTTGGTATTTCAGCGGGAGCCCCTGTTTTATAGTTATTAACGGGTGTTTTAAATTGTAGAGAAATTATTGAAACTATGGTCCAGTCATACTCCAAAGTCTTTGGTAGCCAGAAACCAGTTTTTGACGGAAGGAAAAACATTTATACGAGAGATGATTTACCTATTGGAAAAGACAAAGTATGAAATATTCCCATAGCTTGTATCTGTCTTTGAGTGGTTTTTTTACAATTAATGGATTTATTCGCTTCAGGTTGAGTTAGAAGTAACGTTACCCGGTGAAGGAAAAGATAGGGTATTTCGCGTAGCTATTAAATGGGTGGCGCAAGTTAGCCTGTATGCCTTAGAGGAAGCTTTGGAGGGACGTTCTCGAACCATTCCCATGGATACCATTCAAGCGTTGGATGTTGTTATGAGGCACTTGCCCAGCATGACGTAAGTTGTACATTTTTTTCAAAGTTGGGTGTTTTGGAAAGTATTTAGGTTTGAGTGCTCTTACTCGCGAAATTTTCCAGTTACTCGCATGCGAGTAAGCGTAATTTTGCGAGCACTCGAACGCGAGTCCGGGTACTTTAATTCGCGAAATCGCCAGTGAATTTGCGAGTACGCGCACGCGAGTCCGGGTACTTTAATTCGCGAAATCGCCAGTGAATTTGCGAGTACTAGCACGCGAGTCCGAGTACTTTTAACTCGCGTAATTGCCAGCAATTTCGCGAGTACTCGCGTGCGAGTCCGGTTACTCTTACTCGCGAAATTACTGGCAAATTCGCGAGTACTCTCGTGCGAGTCCGGGTACTCTTACTCGCGTGATTGCCAGTAATTTCGCGAGTACTCGCGTGCGAGTCCGGGTACTCTTACTCGCGTAATTGCCAGTGATTTGGCGAGTACTCGCGTGCGAGTCCGGGTACTCTTACTCGCGTAATTGTCGGCAATTTCGCGAGTACTCGCGTGCGAGTCCGGGTACTCTTACTCGCGTAATTGTCGGCAATTTCGCGAGTACTCGCGTGCGAGTCCGGGTACTCTTACTCGCGTAATTGTCGGCAATTTCGCGAGTACTCGCGTGCGAGTCCGGGTACTCTTACTCGCGTAATTGTCGGCAATTTCGCGAGTACTCGCGTGCGAGTCCGGGTACTCTTACTCGCGTAATTGTCGGCAATTTCGCGAGTACTCGCGTGCGAGTCCGGGTACTCTTACTCGCGTAATTGTCGGCAATTTCGCGAGTACTCGCGTGCGAGTCCGGGTACTCTTACTCGCGTAATTGTCGGCAATTTCGCGAGTACTCGCGTGCGAGTCCGGGTACTCTTACTCGCGTGATTGTCGGCAATTTCGCGAGTACTCGCGTGCGAGTCCGGGTACTCTTACTCGCGTAATTGCCAGTGATTTGGCGAGTACTCGCGTGCGAGTCCGGGTACTCTTACTCGCGTAATTGCCAGTGATTTGGCGAGTACTCGCGTGCGAGTCCGGGTACTCTTACTCGCGTAATTGTCGGCAATTTCGCGAGTACTCGCGTGCGAGTCCGGGTACTCTTACTCGCGTAATTGTCGGCAATTTCGCGAGTACTCGCGTGCGAGTCCGGGTACTCTTACTCGCGTAATTGTCGGCAATTTCGCGAGTACTCGCGTGCGAGTCCGGGTACTCTTACTCGCGTAATTGTCGGCAATTTCGCGAGTACTCGCGTGCGAGTCCGGGTACTCTTACTCGCGTAATTGTCGGCAATTTCGCGAGTACTCGCGTGCGAGTCCGGGTACTCTTACTCGCGTGATTGTCGGCAATTTCGCGAGTACTCGCGTGCGAGTCCGGGTACTCTTACTCGCGTGATTGTCGGCAATTTCGCGAGTACTCGCGTGCGAGTCCGGGTACTCTTACTCGCGTGATTGTCGGCAATTTCGCGAGTACTCGCGTGCGAGTCCGGGTACTCTTACTCGCGTAATTGTCGGCAATTTCGCGAGTACTCGCGTGCGAGTCCGGGTACTCTTACTCGCGTAATTGTCGGCAATTTCGCGAGTACTCGCGTGCGAGTCCGGGTACTCTTACTCGCGTAATTGTCGGCAATTTCGCGAGTACTCGCGTGCGAGTCCGGGTACTCTTACTCGCGTGATTGTCGGCAATTTCGCGAGTACTCGCGTGCGAGTCCGGGTACTCTCACTCGCGTAATTGCCGGCAATTTCGCGAGTACTCGCGTGCGAGTCCGGGTACTCTTACTCGCGTAATTGCCAGTGATTTGGCGAGTACTCGCGTGCGAGTCCGGGTACTCTTACTCGCGTAATTGCCGGCAATTTCGCGAGTACTCGCGTGCGAGTCCGGGTACTCTTACTCGCGTAATTGCCGGCAATTTCGCGAGTACTCGCGTGCGAGTCCGGGTACTCTTAATTCAGATTTAATTGTGTATATCCCGCAAAGAAAAGAAAATGCGATTGTATATGTTCCAGTACTTCACGCTACCTTTTACTGTACAAAACGTACCATTTTAATCTTTTTAAAATTGTCCCGAAATTGATAAGGTTGTTGCAATTGAAAAAAATAAAAATAATAACAATAATAATAACCATAAATAAATATGTACGATTGGGAATTTAATTTATCAAAAGTACTCTGGAATTATCATGAAAATAATTTGTTTTGATAACTTTATCGTCAACCTTGAGAGTTAAAACATAAGTTGGGAACTTTAAAACCGGTTCAATGCACATTAATTTGTGGAAGTCAATATTTTTTCCGAACTCTGAAATTTTCCACAAGGCTCTTACTTATGGCACTAAAATTTTGAAGTAACCCTGACGCTAGCGCTGCAATTCAGGGTTTGTACAGAACCTGGATAATAGAGAGCTGCAGAGGACAAAATATCTGTGTCCGATCCGTTTCAATTCCGTAGCCATAAGATATTTTTTTCCTTTTTCCGTTCCGTTTCCAAAACTCCTTCATTAGCTCTTTCGTTTCCGTTCCGTTTCCACAAAATCGTTCATTAGCTTTTCCGTTTCCGTCCCGTTTCCACAAAATCGTTCATTAGCTTTTCCGTTTCCGTCCCGTTTCCACAAAATCGTTCATTAGCTTTTCCGTTTCCGTTCCGTTTCCACAACTCCTTCATTAGCTTTTCCGTTTCCGTTATATAGATCTTTCTTTCTTCCGATTCCGTTTTAAGCCGGCGGAACGGAACGGACTCCGCGGAAACGGAAAAAATTCCGTTCCGTGCAGCTCTCTACTGGATAAGTCGGGGATTTTTCTTAGTTTCTTCCTAAAAGTCGGGGATAGGTCAGGGATTTCATTTGGTATATCAAACCGTGCTTCGAGCAATGCTTAATATGGGCCAGGTGTGATGAAGCGGACTCTGGTAAACACATTAAAATGGTCAGGGATATTGGCAAAATTTGGTCAGGGATAAGCGGGAAAAGTCAGGGATTTTCAATACAAAAAATTCCTCCGAACCCTGTACATAACATGACACGTTTTTTAGGTATACCCCTGTTGGTCGTTCATTTTTTTCATCCCCCGATGGCTATTATCATCCCTTGGGAGGTGGAAGAGAAGTTTGGTTTGGTTTCCATCAAAGTGTCAGACCCAGTCAATGGAAGATGATGTTAAATATTGATGGTACAACGCACTCGTTTAACTTTCCTTTGCCTAATGAGCGTGCGACTGAATCGTAATTTGTTTTCTAGTCTCCGCAACTGCATTTTATAAGGCACAGCCAGTAATTGATTTTATGTGCGAAGTCTTGGACATTAGAGACATTAATGAGCAAAGAAAACCGTTAACGGACTCTCAACGTGTCAAATTCACGAAAGAAATCAAAGGATTAAAAATTGAAATCACTCACTGTGGATCGATGCGCAGGAAGTATCGAGTTTGCAACGTCACTAGGCGGCCTGCCCAATTACAATCGTTAGTTTCGAAAAATTCTACCCAAAAAAGAAATAATCCGGAACAAATGCTAATTTTTACATTTATTTCCTCGAAAGATTTCCTTTACAATTAGAAAATGGCCAAACTGTCGAATGTACCGTAGCTAAGTACTTTTTAGATAAGTACAAAATGAAATTAAGGTAACAACTTTTTAAATTACAATTATAAATTTAATGGCAATTTTAATGTTAGGAATTTTTGCGTCTCAGGTATTCTCATTTACCTTGTTTGCAAGTTGGCCAAGAGCACAAGCATACGTATCTGCCATTAGAAGTATGCAATATAGTTGCGGGTCAGCGTTGTATTAAGAAATTGACGGACATGCAGACATCGACCATGATCAAGGTATTATTTAATATAATTTAGTCTAGGGGTGTGAGGGTACTCGTTTTTCTAAGCGGGTACTCTAGTCCGAGTACTCGGCTCGAAACTTTTTTTTTCTAAGTGGGTGCTCGAGGGAGAGTACTCGGACTTAACTGGTTTTTCTAAGCGGGTACTTGAGTTCGAGTACTCGGACTTAACTGGTTTTTCTAAGCGGGTACTCGAGTGCGAGTACTCGGACCTGAAACTCGTTTTTCTAAATGGGTACTCGAGTGCGAGTACTCGGACCTGAAACTCGTTTTTCTAAATGGGTACTCGAGTGCGAGTACTCGGACCTGAAACTCGTTTTTCTAAATGGGTACTCGAGTGCGAGTACTCGGACTTGAAACTCGTTTTTCCAAGCGGGTACTTGAGTTCGAGTACTCTTAACTGGTTTTTCTAAGCGGGTACTCTCGAGTGCGAGTACTCGGACTTGAAGCTGGTTTTTCTAAGTGGGTACTCTAGTCTGAGTACTCGCACTTAACTGGTTTTTCTAAGCGGGTACTCTAGTCCGAGTACTCGGACTTAACTGGTTTTTCTAAGCGGGTACTCTAGTCCGAGTACTCGGACTTAACTGGTTTTTCTAAGCGGGTACTCGAGTGCGAGTACTCGGACCTGAAACTCGTTTTTCTAAGCAGGTACTTGAGTTCGAGTACTCGGACTTAACTGGTTTTTCTAAGCGGGTACTCTCGAGTGCGAGTACTCGGACTTGAAGCTGGTTTTTCTAAGTGGGTACTCTAGTCCGAGTACTCGGACTTAACTGGTTTTTCTAAGCGGGTACTCTAGTCCGAGTACTCGGACTTAACTGGTTTTTCTAAGCGGGTACTCTAGTCCGAGTACTCGGACTTAACTGGTTTTTCTAAGCGGGTACTCTAGTCCGATTACTCGGACTTAACTGGTTTTTCTAAGCGGGTACTCTAGTCCGAGTACTCGGGCTTAACTGGTTTTTCTAAGCGGGTACTCTAGTCCGAGTACTCGGACTTAACTGGTTTTTCTAAGCGGGTACTCTAGTCCGAGTACTCGGACTTAACTGGTTTTTCTAAGCGGGTACTCTAGTCCGAGTACTCGGACTTAACTGGTTTTTCTAAGCGGGTACTCTAGTCCGAGTACTCGGACTTAACTGGTTTTTCTAAGCGGGTACTCTAGTCCGAGTACTCGGACTTAACTGGTTTTTCTAAGCGGGTACTCTAGTCCGAGTACTCGGGCTTGACAAGCCCATATTTCCAGGACTCGGAATCGAAACTTAAAAATGAGGACTCGCACGCCTCTAATTTGGTCTTTAATACTTGTGTGTAATTAATTTCTTTTCAATTAATTAGGCGACAGCAAGATCTGCTCCGGATCGAGAGAGGGAAATTAATACTCTGGTAGGCTATCAGCAACCCGGCATGGTATCCTTTATGCGCTCTCTTTGATTTGATTTTTAAGTACGGGCCCACTGACTAATGATTCTATTTTGAGGTTCAAAAGGCTGATTTCAATAACGATCCGTACGTGAGGGAATTTGGCCTCTCGATCAGCAACACGATGATGGAAGTGCGGGGACGAATTTTGCCGCCTCCCAAGCTACAGTACGGCGGAAGGACGAAGCAACAAGCCATTCCTAATCAAGGGGTATGGGATATGAGGGGAAAACAATTTCACACGGGAGTGGAAATTCGGGTTTGGGCCATCGCTTGTTTCGCTCCTCAGCGTACTTGCAGGGAAGACGCCCTGCGAAATTTCACCCAGCAGCTGCAAAAAATAAGCAACGACGCTGGAATGCCCATCGTTGGACAACCTTGCTTTTGCAAGTACGCCACGGGGCCCGATCAGGTGGAACCCATGTTTCGCTACCTCAAGTCCACATTCCAAGGGCTGCAGCTAGTTGTCGTTGTTTTGCCGGGAAAAACACCAGTCTATGGTAAAACATCGAGAGAAATTAAAACAAACAACGCAATCACCAACCTTTAAATACTAATTACGTTTAAATGGTTTAGCGGAAGTAAAAAGAGTAGGCGATACCGTCTTGGGTATGGCCACTCAATGTGTTCAAGCCAAAAATGTAAATAAGACGTCTCCTCAGACCTTATCCAACTTGTGTCTAAAGATCAACGTTAAACTGGGTGGCATCAACAGTATACTTGTCCCCAGCATTAGGCCCCGAGTGTTCAGCGAACCTGTGATATTTTTGGGAGCTGACGTCACACACCCACCAGCCGGGGATAATAAGAAGCCTTCAATCGCTGCCGTAAGTTACCCCAGGGTTCGTACACGACCTGGAAAACCTGGAAAATTCAGGGAAATTGAAAATGGGCCTAAAAAGTTAGGGAAAAGTCAGGGAAATTGAAAATGGGCCTAAAAAGTTAGGGAAAAGTCAGGGAAATTGAAAATGGGCCTAAAAAGTCAGGGAAATTGAAAATGGGCCTAAAAAGTCAGGGAAATTGAAAATGGGCCTAAAAAGTCAGGGAAATTGAAAATGGGCCTAAAAAGTCAGGGAAATGTCAGGGAAAAATATATTGGAGGGAAATTAATTTAAAGTATAATGGTGACCAGAAAATTTTTTGTCTGAGATTTGAGCAAAGCCCCAAATTCGCGGAGTTCGCTTCGCTCGCTCAGGTTATTTATGATTTACTTTAAATTAAATTTAAACGAATTAATTGGCTAATTTTTATAAAAATAACTCGTGCAAAAATTATTTGAGTTCGCCATGTACGTTATTGCAAATGGTCAGGGAAATTTGTGGAATTTAGTCAGGGAAAAAACCTGGAAAAGTCAGCTAGGAATTTCATTCCAAAGATATTGTACGAACCCTGTACCCCCGCCTAGTCCCAATTCCTTCTCTGTTGTTGGTCTTTTTTTTCCAACATTTTATACTAAATGAGAACAATTGTTCATTCTTCAGGTTGTAGGCAGTATGGATGCCCATCCTAGTCGCTATGCGGCAACGGTTAGAGTACAGCAACATCGACAAGAAATCATTCAAGATTTAGCCTCTATGGTTAAAGAACTTTTAATACAATTTTACAAGTCGACGAGGTTTAAACCAAATCGAATTATCTTTTATCGCGACGGTGTCTCGGAGGGACAGTTTCATCAAGTAAATATTAGGCATTGGACGCGTTGGTGTGTATTTAAATGACTATACATTGTCTTTTGCGTCATTACAGGTGTTAGCTCACGAACTTTTGGCGGTCAGGGAGGCCTGTATGAAACTGGAAGTTGACTATAAACCGGGAATAACGTTTATCGTGGTACAAAAACGCCATCACACGCGTTTGTTTTGCGCCGATAAGAAAGAACAAATAGGAAAAAGTGGAAATATCCCGGCTGGAACGACTGTAGATGTTGGAATAACCCATCCAACCGAGTTTGACTTCTACCTCTGTAGTCATGCTGGAATCCAAGTTAGTCTTAAATTTTTTTTCTGTTTTATATGTCTAGCAATTTAGGGGGATTGAGCAAAAATCCTTTACACGCTTCAATCTTGCGGCTTAAAATTATATATATATATATATATATATATATATATATATATATATATATATATATATATATATATATATATATATAGAAGTCTCCTTTTAAAAACACTTTCTAAACAAGCAGTGTTCATAGTGGGGGGGAAATTACGTCATTTTGAGCCATGACCTCTACCCCTAGCTTACGTCTTCAACAGTTTCAACATCCAATCCTAATCTTCTAGTCTGTGATAAAGAAAGTTGAAAGTTTACTAGATTACATTTAAGTTTTCCATGCGCTATCGTGGTGTAGGTTGCTAACTTGAACCTTATAAACCACTCTTTCTAATCAGGGAGCCCACCGGTCCTATAATTCCTATAAATTCCTATATTTTTGACTTAGTCGAAGTTTTCGTATAGTTTAGCATCAAATTTATCAAAATTTAGCTTTTTTTATCGAGATCACATTTGAATAGACACCGAAATTGCGGAGCTCGCTTAGGATTTTTTATATATTATATTATGTTATATTTTAATTAAGTTCTTCTGAGTTTTCAAAGTAAAATCCAATTTGTTATTTTTTGGGATTTTTCTACATAGTTTAAGCCCAAAATTGTATTATATTAGAGCATTTTTAGTCGTATATTTTCCTATAAAAACACATTTTTTCTCCTATAAAATCCTATAATTCCGCGAAAAAATTCCTATTTTTCCTATAAGGAATTTAAATTTCGGAGTGGGCTCCCTGGCTTAGATTAAATAAGAATGTGTGGAAAATATCTGAAATACGTCATCTCATTTAATAAGTCTTGTTCCCCCTCCCACCAGTGAGACTGGTGTTCCATTAGAGGAACTGAAAACATAGTGCACCATGGACTGTTGACTTACAAGTTCAGTAAACGGAAGAGGTTGTTCATTTTTTCCCCCCTTTGGTAATAGTGAAAGAAATTTTGCTTTGACGCTTACGCAGCTCTTTCTTCTAAGTTCACAATTTAAAAATTAGTAAATAACAGGAGGATACGCGATATAACTAAAAGTTTGATGGGATAAACATCGGGGTCAACCTCTGAGTGCCAATTGAGTGTTTTTATGAGCCACTGTTAAGAAATTGCGCGTTGGACAAGAATATATGAAATTGAGACTATCTCCGGTGTTTTCGTCCAAAACTCATTAAAGGGAGAGTGAAGTGGAAAATCAAGTGATTTTTTATCGATTCTTCTTCTAATTATAAGACCAGTCTGCATAGTCAAACGTTCAGGAAATAATTGCGAATGATATCAGAATTCAAATTAGGTTTCGATTTTAAGAATAATTTGGACCTCTGACCAATCGCGTAACGTCCTGCCTTTTTACTAACAAAATTCTCGTGGCACGTTCCGTGTCCAATGAAATTTATCGCGAGATTTGATAAAATTTGCGCGCGATGTGACAATCGTGGCGCGAGACATGGAGCGTGCCACAAGAATTTTGTTAATAAAAAGGCAGGGCATTACGCGATTGGTCGGAGGGGCTTATTTAAAATTATCCTTAAAATCTGAACCTAATTTGAATTTTAAAATCATTCGGAGCTGGTATTTCCTGAATGTTTCACTATGCAGACTGGTCTTATATTTAGTAGAAGAATCGATTAAAAATCACTTGATTTTCCACTTCACCCTCCCTTTAAGCTAATTAAGAGTAGAGCACTATTGTCTGCACATGCATTCTGTATGTGAGATGCACTGTGGTACGTTGACGTTCCCTCCTACGTTTCTACAGGGCCGTCGTGAGAGGGGGGCAATTTGGTCAGTTCACCCTAGGCCCGTACTTTCTAAGGGGTCCGGGTCACCTGTAGGGCTGTCTTGATGGGGAGTAGGCCTCCGATTTCTTAATTTTCCTTAGGGCTCGCAAACTCTCTTGACGGCTCTACGTTTCTATAGTTCCCCCTCCCCATCGGGTATGGTGTTTGGTCTCGGTTTAAAATGATTTTGAACATTGGATGTCATGTGCTTTGAGGAAACAATAAGAAATGAGGGGCTGATTGGTTGCTTTCGCTTGTGACGTTCATTTTTTAACGGTGGCTTAAACTTACTCGTTTTAATCTGCAAGGTAATAATGACTAAGACATATTTTAAATAAACGAACTGGCAACAGTTTTTAAAGGGAGGGTGAAGTAGAAAATCAAGTGATTTTTTATCGATTCTTCTACTAATTATAAGACCAGTCTGCACAGTGAAACATTCAGGAAATACTACCGAATGATTTTAAAATTCAAATTAGGTTCAGATTTTAAGGATAATTTTAAACAAGGTCCTCCGACCAATCGCGTAACGCCCTGCCTTTTTATTAATAAAATTCTCGTGGCACGCACGCTCCGTGTAGAATGAAATTTATCACGAGATTTGATAAAATTTGCACGCGACGTGACAATCGTGGCGCGAGACATGGAGCGTGCCACGAGAAGTTTGTTAATAAAAAGGCAGGGCGTTACGCGATTGGTCGGAGGTCCTTCTTTAAAATTATCCTTAAAATCTGAACCTAATTTGAATTTTAAAATCATTCGGAGCTGGTATTTCCTGAATGTTTCACTATGCAGACTGGTCTTGTAATTAGTAGAAGAATTGATAAAAAATCACTCGATTTTCTACTTCACCCTCCCTTTAAACGTCACCCTTTGACATTATAAATAGTAGCGGTGCTAAATCCTTCTGGTATTCGCTGATTCTGTGATTCAAGGATGTTTAGAGTTAAGAATTATCTTGATTCTCGGTTAATGGTTAAATTTCCCGCGAATTTTATCGTGAGAAACGTTTTTAGAAGCTAGTTATGGTTTTGGTCTTAACTGGTCTTATGCAGTCAGTGTGAGTGTAGGATTAAACTATAGTATTAAGTGACGGAAGTTATGACGTGAACCACTGCCAAGTATTATTTTACAAGAAGTGAAAATGTTATGAGAGATGAAACCTACAAATGAGTGTATAGAAGATTTTTTACGCGAGACGGGGTTGCTCAATGTCTTTATGTAGCCTAGGGAAATGGCGAATTTCTAGATCTTCTTCGCACGCCGTTTTGGTGCAAGATATTTAAAAATGGAAAGTTAGAAGTAATACGCCATAAATGACGACGAGAGCAGTGTCGGAAAATATCGTTCTCGCCGTTTCCCTATCGGGAAGTTTTAGCACAGTGTATTGAAACCGTGTTCTCTTGGATACTCTCAGGGCACAAGCCGTCCCTCGCATTACCACGTTCTTTGGGATGATAATCAATTTACGGCGGACGAATTGCAGTGTTTAACCTATCAACTGTGTCACACCTACGTGCGTTGCACTAGATCCGTTTCGATTCCCGCACCAGCCTATTACGCTCATCTTGTGGCGTTTAGAGCCAGATATCATCTCGTAGAGAAAGAACACGATAGGTACGGCGGCGACTCTTCTTCCCCCCAACCCAATGTTCCCGAACAATATCTAAAACAATCCGAATTCGAATTTCTCAGTGGCGAGGGCAGTCACCAATCGAGCAACGGCGATGACCGTACGGTTAGTGCCATGATCACGGCTGTGACAGTACATTCGGAAACCAACAAGGTCATGTATTTTGCATAAAGAAGATGGATTTTAGTCTCTCGAAAATGAATACAAAAAAAAACCTACTACTACTACTACTACTACCATAAAAAAAAATGGCCCGAAAAGTCCCTTAAGTCTCGGTAAATACATTTTAATCTATTATCTGTTTATTACTTCTACAATAACTGTTATTGAATGCAAAATCTTTTGGCCAACTTTTGATTTTTTTTTTTTTTTCCGAGAACTGGGGGAGTTTTTGTTAGGGACATTTAAATAATTATTATTTTCATCCGCGCAGCCATAGAAAATTTTATATATTTAAAAAGGATATCCAGATTTCAATTGTTTAATTAGAATAAGAAGAAAAAAAGTCATGAAAATTTTAGAACTTTCATGTTTTTTTTTTTAAAACGTTTTTAAAATCATTTCCCCCTTCATCGGAACGGAAAAAAATGGATATTTTTTTTTATTCGGGATGTGGTCTTAAAACGCAATTATCTCAGTCTAATTAATTATTTAATTAATTAAAATAGCGGGAAATTGTTAATTAGAAAGAAAACTAAACGAACTCTGGTACTTTTTAAAAATAGTGAACTTTTTTGTGGTGTCAAAACATTTTTCAACGTAACTACGCCTAAAAACAAAAAAAAAAACGACACACCACAACTTAAAACGTAAAACGCCGGGAAACATATTTAAAAGCGTCTTAAAATTAATCTTTATGCCTAAGAAGTTTAAGGAGATAAAAAACGAACGTTGAATGATGATCATTTGGCATAATCATTCGAAACCACCTCTCTTTTAAACATTTGTCATTTCTAGGGCATGAAAG
The DNA here is from genome assembly GCA_019434445.1 of Phalangium opilio. Classification (NCBI taxonomy): domain Eukaryota; kingdom Metazoa; phylum Arthropoda; class Arachnida; order Opiliones; family Phalangiidae; genus Phalangium; species Phalangium opilio. Next base: position 129,643 of record JAEQBA010001261.1, read on the forward strand.
TATTTTTTAATCTTAATATTAGTTGTTGTTCGTTCGTTAAGCGCCTTTTCTTATTATATCTTTTGCGTACCAAATACCTTTTTTTTTTTTTTTAAATTCTTTCTTCGTCTTTTTAACCCTTTTTCAAATTATCACTTGAAGATCTTGATTAATTTTAGCGGTAAATCGAAATTAGGGTTAAGAAGACGCGAGGATATTACATATTAAAAAAGAAAACGAAAAGGTTTGGTATAATTTGAATCTTACACGTATATTTTTTTTTTTTTTTTTTTTTGGTGATTAGTTTGTGAGAAATGAAAAAATGGTATGTTAGGATTGAAAAAGAAATATGAAAAAGAAACGGTAAAATTTTAGGGTTTTTTTAAAAACAAAATGGCTGTAATTGTAATTGGAAAAATAATTGCATTTTTTGGGTTTTTTGGAAAAGAAAAGAATAGAAAAGAAAAATATACTTGAAATAGTCCGTAATAATCGTATTAGGGAAATATTTTTTTTTTTTTTTTTTTAGTTCGATTTATCACGAATAAATTAAGTTTTAGGGAAAAATTTAAATTGAAATTTAAAATAATGAAGTATTCAAATTAAACGATAAAAAAATAGATGAAATAGTTAACTGAATAGGAAAAATAATTAAATCAAGTATGTTTAAAACGAGTCTTCCTGTGATCTTAACAAAAAACAAAGAAAATATGCCGATAAAATGCTGAAAATTGTATTTAAAAAAGTGCCGTAAAATCAATGCCCACAAAATAATAATTATAATTGCTTAATTATGAATAACAATTTAAGAAAACAATCGACCTCCGCGTTCATCGCTACAATTTAAAATAAAAAAACCCCCTGTCTCTGATATTTGAAGAAATTGTAGTACGTAGCGTAGCGTACCGAAACGCAAAAGAAACGTTAACAGACCAACCAACTAAAACATTTACTTTGAGTTTTTAAATCGTGTAAGGCCTAGGGAATAATGTCTGGATGTTTATTAATGTAAATCATTTAAACCTTTTAGACCCCGCCCCTCCACTCAAATTATATCCCCTGTAAACGATCCATATCTCATAACGTATCTACTTTTTTATGTTCAAACCCTTAATCATAGATGTTTTAAAAGTATATCCCATTTTTAAAGGGATAATCAAATGAACTTAGAGACATATTGCGCAAATAAATAAATAAATAAATAAACAAATAAACAAAAAAAAACAATGCTCAAAGACGTTACCGTTACCGTACCTGCGGAGGAAATTGTCTTAACTTTGGGTTTTACGTTTTACGTTTTGTTTTTTATTAGTCTTAAATTTTAGGGAATTTTATTCGGGGAAACAAAAATCTAATTAAGAAAAGAATGAAGGTGATTTCGATATTATTAATTAAGGATAAATTAATTAAAATGAAATCGCGAGTCAAAAGACAAACCGGTGGTCAGATATTAATCATTTTTCTTAGTTTACTAAGTAGCGACAATTTTTATAGAGCCAGGATTAATTTTAGCGCGCTTACACCGCCGCGTTGCCATAGAAATCGTCCCAAGCTTGTTTATGTTAATTAAGATTAAAGTTTAATCGAATTTAGTGAGTTATATAAAAGTGAGCTAGCTAATGAATTAACTTTCTGCAGTTTAGAAACTGGATATTAGACATTTCATCTAACTAGTTTTTACGCAATTACAAGCAGTTTCACTTTGTTTTAAATTTGATCAGTAATCAACTGGTCGGTAGTCTTATACTTAGAACCTTTTTAAAGCCTGTTCAATTAGCCTTATTCCCGATCAGCGCCACCTACCCATAGCGGCGACTTTGAGAACTACTGTAATCGTCAAGCCAATCAGATGTCGCTAAAATCTGGTGACGTCATTTTAATAAGACTCCGAGAGTGCCTGCCCGTCAGTGACGTCACCAGATTTTAGCGACATCTGATTGGCTTGCCGATTACAGTAGTTCTCAAAGTCGCCGCTATGGGTGGGTGGCGCTGATCAGGAATAAGGCTAATTCGGACAAACCGATAGAAATATAAGCAGACAACATTTCATCCATCTACTTGAAGGTTTTAAGTTCTTTTATTAGTGAAACTCCTTGAAAACTAGCGTGTCATGTCCATTATTTAGAGAAAATCCCGGTTTCGAACCAAAATTGTAATGTTGAATTAACACGTAACGTAATAGAGAATCGGCTTGTTTTTTGTCATATCAGAATTGAGTCCTCCGAATGAGCTAAGGATTTTTACGTAAAAAAACAAAACGTCCTTCATTTTTAAAAATTATTTATAGGAAACTTTTGAATCTAATTAGTCCCATTTTTAAAGCAGCTCCCCAGTCCCCATAATTAAATTAATTTATTATAATATGCGTCTAGTTGAATTTTTTCTAACGATAAATTGAACCCTCCGTTACGACCCTCTCTCAATTTTTGCGATTAAAATTAGGATTAAAAAAGCAAGGGTTCGTGCGAGATATATTTCGCATACCTGTGAGAGACTGACGTAACACGATAAAAAATGGGGGTTCTTTTAGTCAATGAAAAATAAAAAAAAAGAGTAGTATTTTATCATCGTAATATTAAAATACAGCGAACTAGGGTTAAATTATAATCGTAATCAGTGAAATCACTTTTATTTTAAACAATATCGTTCACAATCATTGCAAACAATTGATTTCCCCCCAAAACATACTTAATTAAACTAATAAAATAATTAAAAATTCTCTAAAATTGCACAGTGATAATAAATAAATAATTTTTAAGTTAGAAAATTAAAAACAACGCTAGTCAAATGAACAAAGGAACCTTTAAAAAGAAAAAAAGATATTTTCAGTGTTAAAACGAAAGGAAATTGATACATTTCGCGAGTCCCCACATTAAATGACAACAAGAAGTGATATCTAGTTTATTAGGGAGAAGGTATAAATTCGCCGCATTTCCAGCTTTATCTTCAGTCCAAACGTATAGTAGGTCCGGAGCTAATCCCCGCCTTTAAATTACAACCAGCATCTCCTTGGTTCTTGAAAATTCACGTCAGCGCCACTACGCGAAAGACGGAAATTGCGTATTTTCCGACTGAGGAGAGTGTAGCGAAATAGCCCGGCTTCTCCTTTTACGTCCCCCCCTTGTATTTTGAAAGGGGGACTGGGACTATGGCGCGCGAATACAAAGGCATCTTATACCTTCTCCCTAATAAACTAGATATCACTTCTTGATGACACGTTATTAAATCACGGAGAAGCGATTATTGTATGCGAAATAGTTAAAAATGATAAATAACAACTGTAAGGTAGGTGGTTAGCAAAAATTAATCTTGCTTAAAATCTTTTTTAATCTTGTATAAGGTTTTGTTAGAAATAATTATAAGTTTTTGGATTTTTTTTTTTTTTTTTTTTTTTGAGCCAGCCACTCACTGTTTTTAATTTTTAACGCTTTTTGCATAAATGGTAAACAAAAAAATAAACAATTAAACGGAAAAGCATATAAACAATTAAACAAAACATTTAAACCTTAGTGTATGTGAGATTACGCGTGTGCCTGTGGTGCTTTCAGTTTTTATAATTAAACATTTAAAATAAAAATTAATATGGAAGTGTGAAATTTAGCCGTCCAAAAATTAAAGAAATTCTTCATTCTTCAAGTTCCCTCGAAAAAATTTAAAAAAAAAATTGTGACGAAGAATCAACCTTTTTAAAATTTTAAAAAAATCAATTCAATTCACACGTCATCACCTCACCACCGCCGCAAGTTTCTCGAAATTCCCATCCACTATCCCCTCTATTTAATTAAGGAATTAAATTCAATTAAATTAAAGCAGTAAATCATTTAGATTATTATTATTAGATTTAATTTCAAAAAAGAAAGAAAATAATGTTGAGTAGTTAGTTAGGAATTAACTTCTTCCGTTTCTTAAATGATTGAAGAATGCCAATTTAATTATAATAACTAAAGTGTTAATTATACTAGTTATCAACGTTAAATTAAACGCCCCCCTACCTTCCCAATGCTGTTGTATTTTGGTATGGTGGACCATAATGTAGTTTTTCGTGAAAAGTGGTATTCATAAATTAATTATAATTAATATTGACAATAGTTCGTATAAATAAATAAATAAATAAAAATCTGTGTTTGTTGGACTTAAAGAAAACAAATTTAAAAAAAAATTATAATAATAGTAATAGTAATGAAATAAATTTCTAAAAAATAATGTGCTAATTTAACTACTAATAATTTATCTCGATTTAAATTAAATTAAATTTGGTTTTTTTTTTGTAAAATTTAATTATTAATTTTTTAATCTTCGAAGAATTTAATCATTAGACAATTTTTGATATAAGAAATGTACGAACGAACTTTCCTCACACTGCCAGAACTGAAACAAATAATGGGTCAATTTAAAAACAAAATATTTAATTATAATAATAATAATCACATTCCAAAAAAAAAACTAATGAAAATTGCCAAGACAAAGAGTAAAAAAAATAAAAAAAAAAAAAGGAAACTTAAAAAATTATTTTCCAAATCTTCGTTCAAATATGCAGAAATTTGTAAATGAAGTGAAATTTTGGATTTGGAAGGTATACTAGCTAAATAATATAGTAAATTCACACAAAACAAATTAAACAAAATTGAATATAACTATGCTCGTTAACGCTCTGTTTTCCTTCGTGTTTGGTGTTGAAAAATTTTAGATATAAAATACATGTTGTATATTTTTGGCTTAAAATATACCCGTCGGATGTTGCCCATAATTTTTGTCAGATTTTCTATTAATTTTCAATTTCATTTAATTACGAAACTAATCTATTTAATCACAAAAGATAAAGATAATCATTAATCATGAACTAAAAATTAAAATTAAGAAAACATCTTTTATTTACAAAGAAAAAAGAAAAACGAAAAACAAATCATGAAATAGATATCTTAATTTAACGAACGAAATTATCGGTAACATCTGGCTTCGCTTAAAACAATGCAAAAAAAAAGGATAATGAACTTAAAACATTTTCTCATTAAAAAGTTTAAGTATGAAGAACAAACAAACAAACAAAAACAGGAATTGCATTCTCATTATTTCTTGAAAAATAAACAAAAATATGGAAATATGGAAAATAATTAAATAAATAAGGTTTAAGTACAAAAAAGGTTACAACAAAACGTTTATAGAAAAAACCATATATATGAAATACCATGAATATCGTAAAAGCCAGCATTATCATTGTGTTAATTGTGATAGTAATTAATTATCCCTTATTTTTATTTTTAATCGCACTTAACATTGTATTTAAAAAAGGCAAACACTGGTAATATCGTAAAAAAAAAATATATAAATATGGAGCTTTCAGTGTTCGTTAAAACGTATGGGGGAATTTTTAATAAATGGATGGGTGGATTATTGAATTTATTTGTGGATATATTATAAAGTAATTATGGACTTTATAATTATAAAAAGAAAAGAAAAATGGGAAAAAATTAAGGGCATTGAAAATATTTAGTTTTTTTTTTACGTTTAAAAGCGGTGATATTCTTAAAATACCGAGAAATAACAAATACACTGTTGAAACTTGAAATGATGCACATTATATTGGGTAGGAATGGAAAATATAGGTGAAAAATATTTAATTAGATATTTTATAGAATGATGAAATGAAATTTCTTTTTTATTATTGATTAATTAATTAATTAATTTTGATCGGAAGTGGAAGGTGAAACGCAAAAAAATATAGATTTTTTTACTATAATTTCTTCCCATTAATGTTAATTAATTTGCATGGAGTAATTAATTAATTAATTTAATCTACATTAATGAGGCTTTTAATTGTAATTTACTCGAAAACCATTCGTTCATTCATTCATTCAGTCAGCTTCAAAATATTACGAACCATCCATCCATTTTGGGCCTCGTTATCGCTAAAAAAATTAAATTGTCATTAATTATACAATACGTCTATGAAAATTAGATTTAACTTTTTTTTTCTTTCTTTCTTTTTGCGCTTCATTATTCATTTAAATAGTAAATGATTGTTTGTATTTTATGGAAAAATAAGTTAAAAAGAAATATTCTTTAATTCATTCCATCTTTAGTGGTGGCGAAATATATTAATTAATTAATTAATAGGGTCTTTATAATTTTGTGGCTGATTGGATTTGGTGGATCGAAGCCTTATTATAATTATTTTGTTAGTAATAATAACGTACGTACATACGTCATGAATTGCGTCAGATTAACCCCATTTCTTTGAGCATTATATAGTTGAATATAACCATTTTTTACATATCATTTTTTTGGTCACTATTTTATTTTTTTTTTCTATTTATGCACGTTCAATTCAATCGGGAGTTTAATGTATAATCCTAGTCATTAATGGCAACCCACAAAAAAAAAAAAAATGTTTCATACATACGCTTCTCATATTTAAACAATGGTTTAAATTCTCATTAAGATATTTAATTACGCATTGTTAATTTACTTTTTAATCTCAAAATTTTGTCAATTAATGATCTAAAATTATGACCTGACGAAAGAATTGCATTGCGACTAACCTTACTTGCCATTGACAGTTTGCAACGTTTTCGTAAAAGTGCCGAGCATTTTTTGAAGGTGGTTGTTAACTCGTGGGTGGTCCTAATTTTACAAAAGGGTCCATAATCATAACTTGCCTGCCACTAATTTTTTTCGTTTAAAACATATCAGCCTTATTAATACTAGAATTAATTTTTTGACACACGTTTCCCCACGTTCGTTCGTTTGGAGGAAATATGTCACACACATTTTTAATTTATTTCTTTTATCGAAACGCCACTTTATATAATTGATGTTTAATTAATTAATATTTCTTGTTATTATTATTATTATTCGAATATGGTTAATTATCATAATTAATTTTTTTTTTCCCCTTTTTCATTTGTAATACTAAAAAAATGTTTCATGAATAATTTTTCTCGAAAGCTTTTAATATTATTTTTTTTGTTTGTTTTCTTCGTAGATGTTTGGTTTAGTTTAATTAATGATTGTTTATTCTTCTGTAAATGCGTATATAAAAAGTATAAGTAAAAAAAAACAACAAACAAATTGTAGTGAAGCTTCAAATTTTTTTTTTAAGTGCATTTATGTGGCAGTGAAAATAACTAAAAGAAAACTTTACAATGCAGTAATAAATTGGATGTTTTTCTTTTAATTAATCTTTGAGGTACAAAGTGTAAAACAAATAAATTAATATCAACTTTTTTTTTTTTCAAATTTTAAATCATAAAATGTTAGCGGGAATTAAAAGGCAAACTTCTTGCTTTGGGAATGATTTGTCGTGACTAGTGAACGCTGAAACCTGGGTAAATGATAAAATTTTGGGTATTTAAACTATTTACAAGAAGTGATATCTAGTTTATTAGGAAGAAGGTATAAATTCGCCACATTTCTAGCTTTATCTCCAGTCCAAACGTAGGTCTGGAGTTAATTCCCGCCTCTAAATTACAACCAGCATCTCATTGGTTCTTGAAAACTAACGTCAGCGCAACGCGAATGACGAAAATTACAGTCATATTTTCGGACTGAGGAGAGGTGAAATAGCCCGGCCTCCTTTTACGTCCCCCCTTGTATTTTGAATGGGGGACTGGGACTATGGCGCGCGAATACATTATAATCTTATACCTTCTCCCTAATAAACTAGATATCCCTTCTTGCTATTTATTAACTTATGTTTTTGGGATTAGGCTAATTAAAAATATTTAGGCCTAAAAGCCATATTTCCCCAGCTGATCTATTGCCCCAAATTCCGCAGTTGATGTATTTACCAAGTTCAATAGTAGGTCTAATTCCCAAAGTTCTGCAGTTGGTCTAATTCCCAAAGTTCAACAGTTGGTGTAATTTCCCAAATTCTGCAGTTGATCTAATTCCCAAGGTTCTCTCCAAGTTCTGCAGTTGATCTATTCCCCCCCAAGTTCTGCAGTTGATCTATTCCCCCCCAAGTTCTGCAGTTGATCTATTCCCCCAAGTTCTGCAGTTTATTTATTCCCCAAGTTCTGTAATTGATCTATTCCCCCAAGTTCTGCAGTTGATCTATTCCCCCAACTGCAATTGATCTATTCCCCCAAGTTCTGCAGTTGATCTATTCCCCCATTCCCCCAAGTTCTGCAGTTGATCTATTCCCCCAAGTTCTGCAGTTGATCTATTCCCCCAAGTTCTGCAGTTTATTTATTCATTCCCCCAAGTTCTGTAATTGATCTATTCCCCCAAGTTCTGCAGTTGATCTATTAGATCTATAGATTGCAAATCATGAACTGGTCCAAGCAATTAATGAACTAGTTTTGGACCAGAGGAAGTGTGCTATTTCTCAGACTGTGGAGGAATACTTAGTTCATCAAAATGGCGCATTCTGAGTAAGCTACCACTTTATTTTTGTAACTATCATTCTAGCCTAAACTATGACTGGAGTCACTGGACATTTAACCTCTAAATTATTTATTTAATTAAGAAAAAGTTTAATTAGATCTTACATCGTCAAAGAACAAGCTGACAGACTTGTAATAACCATTGCATATCCAAGTTTCATTGTGAGTTCCAGATTCAAATAAGATAAGTCTTTTCATATTGCTTCCAGAGGCCTAATATTTCGGAAGACACAAACAACGCAAGTATGTTATATTCATTCTAGCAATTCGGTTATAAAATACTCGCATTATAAAGTTCCTTCATCATGTAAGGGGGTATGAGAGCATCGGCTAAGCCTGAGAGAAATAGGGTTGGTGCTTTAACTTTTCGAATTTTGTTAATGGACTTGAACTGTAATATTTTTTTGATTTTTTTGAAAGGTTATGAGTAACGAACGATGATTCTGTTGTTGTCGGAAAATAATTAGTAACCTGATTTTTGTAACACCATGTTGGAAGGTAATGAATTATCTTCCAACTGAATAGCACTTTAGCATATCTGGTAGTACTGTAGTGTATTTTCGACTACTAAGAGCATAATATTTGCGGCACATTCAGGGTGACTAGCCAGATCAATGGCTACCGCTCCTCCCAAAGATTGACCGTAAATTATTTTTCTATGATCAATCATTGGGTGTTGAATAAAAATACTGTAAAGAGGCTTGCGCATCGTAATAGAGTCCTGAAATTGTTATTATTTCAGTTAATTCTAGCTGGTAATTATAAAGGCTCGTTTTCATAGAAGCTAGAAAATTCGAAAACGCTCACACTTCACGAGCTTGAATACGCGCGGTAATGTATTTTTTTTTTTCGAACGTTTCCGCTTTCGCTTGAAATTTCACGCAACTCGCGCCTATGAAAACGAGCCTTAAGCCAATTGGCTTTGATTAGTGCTAACCTTCTTCGCTAGGGATACCTTCACTATGCCCGTATCCTCTATATTCAACCTTTTTATAAGAGAAAAGTTATATATAACAAGGATATATGCTTTTGGAATATTTTTAAGTTCATTATTAAATTTACTAGAAGAACATTGCATCCGCAAGAATTGAAAAATCCTTGGCAATTGGAAGTCTAAATAAAAAATACGTGTGTTGTAGTTATACCAAGAAGCGATATCTAGTTTACTAGGGAGAAGGTATAAATTCGCCACATTTCTAGCTTTATCTCCGGTCCAAACGTAAGTCCGGAGTTAATCCACCACGCCTCTAAATTACAACCAGCATCTCATTGGCTCTTGAAAACTCACGTCAGCGTGACGCGAATGACGAAAATTA
>JAEQBA010001261.1:139730-273695 GCA_019434445.1 Phalangium opilio
GCCATTTTACAAGATGGTGGGGCGTTAAGAAAACAATTTCTTATAGTGAGCGTCTTATACTTGAGAATAGAAATTTCTCTATAGACAAACCTAGTTACAACTGTAGGCCAAGGGGTTTTGGGTGATGAGCGAGTGAATTTCAGAAATATAGATGATTTGATGGAAACGAAATAAATAAAAATAAAAAACTCCTAAATTAGGGAGTCTGAGAGGGATCCGCCAAAATGCAATTTTTAATTTACTTGGGGTGAAATTAAAGGCGGGAGCTCAAAAAAGCTCATCAGAGATTATATTGATATCGACAAATTATATGAGGGTCAAAAACCTGACGCTCGTTAAAGAACTATTTCCAGAAGTGTATAAATTGAAGTAGAATATAGTCTCTCCTTTTTAGTTTAAATTTGTTGACAGGGTGTTTCTGATAAGTCTGCCATAAATTAAAGGGAGATATTCTTTGGTCGATTTTGCCATTCTCGTAACGGTTTTCAAGTCAAGATTTCAGTATTTTACGGATGACCCCTTAAAATTAATTAAGAAACTGAAAGACAATGACTTCTAATTTAATTAAGGGGTCATCCCTAAAATACTCAATCAATATTACTTGAAAACGGTGGCTTGGACGGCAAAATGTCATAGAAATTGCATTTTCGACTCAAAATTACCCAAATAACATCCCCCTTAATATATTTCAGACTTATCAGAAACACCCTGTATACCAGTTTAAAGTGTATATGTATCAATTATTTGTCAATCTAATGTGACATAAACAGCATAGTCAAATATATAAACAAATTTACGTCATAAACAATTTTCAAAAGTAGGGGTTAAAATATAGTCTGGGGTTTGACCACTTAGTTTTCTTAAGACATTAACATGTGGATCCAAAGACGTCAGATAAAACTTCAAACAATGCGGACTGGTAACTTTGAAGCCCTATCTAACGTCTTTGTTGTCAACATAATGGATGTTCCATCTTAAATATCAGCACCCCTCTTTTTAGAACTTTAAACTTCAATTAATTAACTTCTGTGATTACTTAAAATATAAAATATATATAGTGGCCTCCCTCATAATATACCTTTTAAAAATACAACAATTTATGGCTGAAAGGAAGAAGATATATATTTTTGACGTTTTGGAATCTGTCCCGCCCGTTTTGGGGATTTTGTGTACTCTCTACATTACATGGGATGATGGCGCGTGCCGTGGAGTTTAATGTTGATGTTAATGTACCTTAGAGAAGGGACTGTTTAATTTATTCGCGTGCTGGTAGGTCTAAATACCAGAAAAAAAACTATATGTAAAGAGCCTATACAGTATTATTATTACGTATTGTATGTTTACTTTTCTGGGTGGAAGAGGATGTTTTTTTTATCATTCAGATAAATTAGGGTTATTGTTGTAAAAACGGATGCGTCTGTTTTTATACCGTATTATTTGGTTTATCTTTGTCGTATTTAAGTAGAATTATGATTAGGTTATTTGTTAGTATAAAAATGTAAATATTTTCTACGTTAAACTTCTAAAAACGAATAGCGCTTTCGATCGATTGCCTTATTCGTCACTTTCGTTTATGTTATTGCTCGTTTTCGTTCTTCTTTCCACTATCTTTTTTGGTAAAATATTATTGAAGCAATGTACGCCACTGTTAAGACCTCAGATCGATATTGGAGGCTGATCTGTTTTTAATAATTTAGTTCAGTCTGAAGCAGACTATTGATGTTTGTAGAAGTAACACATTTTTTTTTTGGTGAAAAATTATGGGTGAACGAAAAGTTCAGATCCAGGTTTTAACTTATTTAGTCTAGTCTGAAGCAGGCTCTAGATGTTTGTAGCAATAAGGCAATTATTTGCCTATAAACTTCTGAGTAGAGCGAAAGTTCAGATCAGAGTTTTAACTCTTTTAGTTGGGTCTGAAGAAGGCTCTAGAAGTTAGCGGTAATAACACAATTTATTATGGGTGGATAAAGAGTTGAGAGATCCAGGTTTTTATTCATTTACTTGAGTCTGAAGCAGGCTCGAGGTATTTGTAGCAATAACGCAACCTTTGCCCGGAACGTTATGGGTGGACGAAGTCCATGTTTCAACTCATTTAGTTGAGTCTGAAGCAGGCTCTATACGTTTGCAGAAAAACAGTTTTTCGCGGAAAGTTATGGTTGTCGAAGTGTTGAGAGATCCTGGTTTTTTACCAAATTAGTTGAGTTTGAAGCAGACTCTAGACTTTTGTAAATGCAGTAATAACACATTTTTTCGCGCCTAATTATGGATGGTGAGAAAGTACAGTGTTCACTACAAAATAGCAGTGACATAACGCGCTTAAAATAATTTTTTTAAAAGTGAAAATGGCTTCTTAGCGTTTTAACACAGACGCGAACCAAATTATAATTTCAAGCGTTATACCAAGGTCGTCCAAGGCCTTCTTCTGAACATGCCATGCCAGCTATTATAAATGATGTCAATTCTTATATTACAAACCCCTATAACGCGTAACACCCTTTGAAATTATTGTAACGTGAAGAAAGAATGGAAAGGGTAATTTACGTAGTGTATACACTTCTTCAGATAAAACCTTACACTTTTACTTCCATAGCTCTCGCCGACAATAGTGGTAGAATTAAAGTGGCGCGCCTCTTCTAATGATTCCGCCCATTATGCCCTCATGCCAACTGAATATTAATTTACACTCGCCACGAGTACAACAGTTCTCCAAGAAAAAGCGGGAACCTTTTTATTTTCTTCTATACATAACTGGATATGCCAGTTAGGATATAGTGTAGTGTCGTACATTTGTGATATTGTCTGGTTTTCTTTTACTGCTAGGTGGAAAATATTTGGGCCTGTTTCCTAATATTACGAATGTGGAATAACACGAAGTAGATTAAACCAAACCTATCAAATTATTTGTTGATTTGGTAACTTAAGGTGTTTAAAGGAATGGGGTTCCGTATCATCAATCCTTGTGACCTGACAAAATATACCTACGAAGGTTCTTAGAAGGGGTTTGGCATATTTGAGCCTTTGCGTCCCTACTCTGCACATTGTCTCATATCCTGTATGAGACAATGTGCAGAGTTTCAAAACATTCATGTACGAATTCCTTTTATTTACGTGTGGGCTCCTCCCGTTTTCAGGCTACTGCCATAGCAACCAGGTTGGTTTGTTTGAGTTTAATCTGGTTGGTGACGTGGTAAGGTCTAGCTATCTGCGGACACTGTGTTCTTGAAAGGTCAATACGTGATCTACGTTATTAATATAGATGGTGTATTTTTTTTTCGAGAACATGTGTTTTCCTTTAATGAAAATGGCGTAGATCGTGTGTATTTTCCTTACCAGAACATAAATACCTTTCAAGAACAGTGTAAATTTCGTTCAGTACATTTAGCCAAAGTTACTGTAACAACTTCGAATACTTCAATACGCCCTGATAATATATTTCTGAAATAACGGTCGAAAACTAGTTTTAGAAGGGGATAGTTCATTTTTCAATTGTTACTCGGCTTAATGTACGATTAGCCTTTCATTTTAATGGAAAAACGAAACTGGAGAAACTATAACCCAAGTAACACTTTCTCTCTCTCTCGACAAAGAAATCTAAGAAAGGTTTAAAATTTCGCTAAATGAGCAAACACTTAACTGATTACTGGGTAACCTAAATTCTGTTTTGTTTTCTTTAAACTTCCGAGAAATTCGTCGAAAATATATGCATACGGTATTTATTATTGGTGGCTGCTAGGCTAAAGTTTCATTTAAAAATTTAGGAGTGTTTCTTATTAAAGATAGTTTTTGATAAAACTCGATATAAGTACTTAAGAAATTTAATGAAAGAGATGGCTGATGGTAAGCACTTGTATGTTAAGTGGCATGCCGAACTTTGAGAGGTACAGTACATGGAATAGTCTGACAGATCAGAATTGGATAAACCTTTTTTTAGTACCGTTGAACAATATGATTTTTCATATTCTGAATTAAGTTATTATTAATAAATTGTTTTGGACGTTTTCATTTTGAAATTAAGAGCTCTTATATTTCTTAAGTGGCGTTTTAAATATGTGCATTGCGCTTAAAAATAACGTTGATAAAATTGGAAGGCATATATTCATTTAAACCAGACCCATTCTTGCGTTCAAGAACTGTTTAGAATTATTTTTAAACACCATCATGAAGAACATAGTGTTTAAGTTTTGCTTGCATTTTGCTCCTGAACGATATTGACGTATTGAATTCAAATCGATTTGGTTCTAATTTTTTTATTGAATTGAAATAACTTAGATTTTTTATAATTTAAATATAATCAATCAATAAAAAACTTGGATTTGTTTCCAAACAGGTCGTTAGGCCTAACTTTGTAAACAAAATCCTTTAGTTATTAGTAACTTATGAGCGTAGTTATTTAGTAAAAGCAAAATTCCAAAAACTAATCCTAACCTTCAACCCTATAAGGGTCAAAAAATTAAAAAAACACCCAAGTTAAATTAAGTTTCACTAAACTTAAAATACCACATTAATTCACTGGGTAAAAACTTACTTTTTAGAAAAAATAACTTAGAAATTTCACCCTTCATTTTTCAATAATTGCATATTTAAACTAGTTATTTAGTACCGCGAGAAAAATTATTCAAATTAATTTTTAAAATTCCCGATTAGTTTCAAAACGTCAAAACACGTACGTTTATGGTTAAATATTAAAATTAATCTTCATCGATAGAGATTAGATATGCATAACAAAAACTAGTTTTCTTCGGTTGTAGAGAGAAACATTTCAAGGATAAATATGATTTTTTTTAATTAAACCGAAAATATTACAATTAAAGTTTGACGTTTTATAATTACTCGTATTCGCTGCGTTTCAAGAGAAGGTAATCATGATAATTTAAATAAAAGGAGAAATAAATCAAGAATATCCCTTCTTTCAAACAATTGAATGGCCGCGTAATTTTAATTTCAGTTTTTTTCCTATTGCATGCAACTTTCTCTGAAGTAGCTTTCTTTAAAGGATAGGTCTTATGAAAACTATACTGGTTTTTAAGTAATAAAAGATGTTTTTAGAGCTTAATTTGAGCTCCAATATGAGACCAATTACGTCGAAATGGGTCAATAAAAGACCATTCCAATAAATACTTGAAGAGAAACCAACGCTTATGAGAGACCGCCTCTTAGGTTAATTCCCTTGCGTCTAAAAGCAACGCCAGACGGCACCCGAGTTCACTACACTCTTAAGGTTAGCCGACTCGCACTGTATGCCTCTAGCGGTGCTTCTTGGCACGAGAGAAATAAGCCAAGATGGCTGCCTCTCCTCCTGTATGTTTTCTTCTCTTCAAATAATTAATTTAATGATCTTCACTTAGAACCATGAACAATGGGGACTTGGCAATTCTAGCTTAGGTCCACCCCAGCGCCATTATGGTATGCTTTTTTACAGAATGAAAGGTATTTAAACCACTCCTCCTGGTGGAAGTTACCGTGACGTTGCATGACGTAATACTGCCAAGTCCCTGTATGCAATATGCAAATAAGTTCATATTGACCGACCAACAATAAGCATCTACTATAGACAGATTTTGGCGTATTTGGTCTCTGTTATTCAGAACTACTCATGCATGGTTTTCAGACTAAGAGGGCTAATACCATTTACACCAGAAGGCCGGGCTACTTGGCGGACAAAGTGCAATACCAAGTAGCCAGTCCTCCTAGCCTGAATACTATGTATTCTAAAAATTGTTTATAATTTATTAGACAAGTCCTTTAACGAGACGGCCGCGGAGAGAGTTGTTATCCTAGATTCTAATTAATTTTAAACGCAAGATTGACTACGAAACTAACGAAGGTAGAATTAAGCGATAACCCATTAAGTTTTCTACCTACTATAAAGCGTGGGGGTCATATTCAGCCATCGAATCATTATCTTTTACCCCTAAATGAGTTTCTAAAAAACTAAATTTCGTGTATTTCACTGCATATCTTCTATTCATTCACTACAATTTCTTACAAATAAATCTTGAAAAAGTTAAATGTACTTTTTCAACAAAGAATATGATGGAAATATGGCGGGAACATCCGAAGAGCTTGGGTTTTTTTTCTTTTTTACAAGCAATTAATTTAATTCTTTATATCCACCTTAAATTTTCACTACTTTTTTTTAATATTTAAAGAAGAAAAAACTTTAACCTTCTCCCACCGGGTTTTTATTGGGCGTTAACCATAATTTTATTATTATTATTTTATTTTTTTTTCCTATTCAAAATTGTTTCTTTTGATAGTTAAGGTTAAGGTACTTTTTACCTTTTTTTATTATTAACAAATAAAAATCATAAATGTTACTATAAGAAAAAATAACAATTTAAGTGTAAGCGTATAAGTATATAAGAAATGTTGTGGCCACAAGTGCGACGCTTCTTATTCTTTGTAATATGCTACCAAGAAGTGATATCTAGTTTATTAGGGAGAAGGTATGCTTAAGTATTTGCGCGCCATAGTCCTAGTCCCCTTTCGAAATACAAGGGGGGACGTAAAAGGAGGCCGGGCTATTTCGCTTCTCCTCAGTCGGAAAATACGTAATTTTCGTCATTCGCGTCGCGCTGACGTGAGGTTTCGAGAACCAATGAGATGCGGGTTGTAATTTAGAGGCGGTGTTTAACTCCGGACTTACATTTGAACTAGAGATAAAGCTTGAAATGTGGCGAATTTATCCCTAATAAACTAGATATCACTTCTTGATGCTACTTCGAGAAAGATGTGACTGAACAATTTACCGCATGTTCTTATTTAGCAGGTCCTAAACCTTAATTTTGACAATACATACAGGGTGTTACTGATAAGTCTGCCATAAATGAAGGGGGATGTTCTTAGGGCCATTTTGAGTCAAAAATGTTCAGTCACATCATCACATTTTGCTGTCCGGCCCACAAATTCAAAGTAGATCGGTCAATCGTCAAAATGATAGATTTTTAACCTCCCTTTTGTTTCTAAAACCTTTTGTTAGTTATTGTAGGATAGTTTGAGACGGAAATTGAATTCCATAGCGTGCGTTATAAGGTATTCAAGGTCCTTTTAGTAAATTTGAATTAAACAAAGTTAAATTTAATATGAATTATCGCTTTTCTAACCGGTAATAATTTTTAAACTTGTAAAATAACTTATGAAAATATTTTAAAAATATAATGGGGGAAAAGGATTAAAATTGGGTACGTTTATTTTACCACCAGGTGCGCGTAAAACTGCGCATTATTCACGGATGATTTCTATTATCATTTCATAATAAAACCCAAAAACGGGCCTTCGATTCGTTTTACATTCCGTGCGCCACTTTTTACAAAAATCATATTTTATATAAAAGTTTTTTCATATTTTTCTTTTTATATTAAAAAGTCCAACCTATAGCTTTAAATCGCCCTTGGCCTAATTCCATCAGAGTCCCGATCTCCCTGAAGACATTTTTTTTTTGTTAAACTATAGTCACGGGCCTCACGGCATCACGTGTTAACGCGCCTTAGCCCTTAACACGGTCACAGCCGGAAATCTGCCGACACTATTCGTTAATTTGTTTGTTTAAAAAAAGAAGTAACGTTTTCTCTTACAATTTTTCATAACATTCAAACATCACGTTTCCTTTTGAACACGCGGTGCGAAATTGTGACAGATGAAATTGTCTTTAGTGATATTATTATAATATAAAACGTGTCCTTATTTCTCCTACGTATTTCTTATATGGTCCTTTTTAACTTGTTTCGAGGTGTTAAAAGGCTCCAACTTAGGTGTAGGTTGTTTACAAATATGGTAAAACTTAGCGAAAAGAATGGCGTAGAAAACTATTATCCAATTGTCATTTCTCATGGAAGACTTAAACTACCTAAGGGTGTTGAGTGTACATAGTTTTCAGGCTAAGAAGATTCATGCGATTTGCACGACACTAAACCAATGGCGGCACAGTAGTCCTCGTTTTTAAGATTTAATTAAATACTAATTATTTTGTATTAAGAGATATTCAGAAAAACACCGTTCTTTAAGTTATAACCAAGGATAGATTTAATTTTAGGAGTAGGAATGGAGAACAGAGTAATGTGGGCGCACGTCAAAGTCCCGGACCCCCTTTCACGGGACGGAGGGGGGTATGAAAGAAGAGTCGGGTCATGGCGAAAGAGATAAAAAGGAATTGCGTATTTTTCGCCGTCCCCGTCAGCAACGTCATCAAAACGTAGTTGAAGTGAGCCAATAAGATCATTTAAAATTTCCGTTAGGTGTTGGAGGGAGGGGCTCTATACTGTGCTATGAGTCGGGCTGAAGTAAACACTAACCGTTCTCCATTCCTACTTCTAAAATTAAATCTATCCCTGGCATAATATTATGTCACCTGAACTTCTTTAATATTTTGATCCAATGTTTTTCGACGTGTGTCAACTTCAAAATATAAGAGACTAGATTTTACCATTAGTAAGGTAATAAAGACCTTAGCCTATTGTGCTTCATATTCTGTTTCACTCGTAGTTTTCTCCATTGTTAATTAATTTAACCTGTTTTAATGTAGTAGCAACCCCAATATACTATAACTTTAATCAAATTTAGAGCAAATTGGGGGTGCTACTTGAATACAGAGGATGGCTTTTGACACCGGATTCGTTGTTGGTCGTAATGGATATCTCGTGAAGTACCGTTTTGATTGTCTCTCTCTTTCTTTCTTGGTCGCGTCTTTTAGATATTCCTTTTTGATATCTCTAGTCCAAACAAAGATTATCTATTGTTATACAAGGGTAACTAGTTTTAAATGAACTACGCGTTACTAGATACGTTTCCTGTATCTAGGGTAATTTAATCTAAGTCTATATGATTTTAAATTTAATAATGTTAAGCCTACTTTATTTAAACGTTACTTTAAAATCCGGGTCGGTCACTATAGCCACGGACTCGAAGTATATAGTTTAATTTATGTAATCTTGACCCCTTGAAAAGTAGGCTTAGGTATTGTATTCAAACAGGAACCAGTAAGGTCTAGAATATGACTTCTTGATTCAGGTGTAAACATTGAATGGCATCAAGTTCAAAATTTAAACCTATTTTTTGATAAATATAAGTCAGACTAAATAATAAGGCTTGGAAATTTTGTGGCAGTGTTTTTGAAAAATGTTAAGTTCAAAATTACAATAAATTTTTGGATATACGGGGTGTTTCTGATAAGTTTGCCATAAATTAAGGGGATGTTATTTGGGAAAATGTTGAAAATGTAATTTCTATGACATTTTGTCGTCCGTGTCACTTTTTTGAGTGTTTTAGGGATGACCCCGTAATTAAATTAGAAATGATTGTCTTTCAGTTTTTTTAATGAAATTTAAGGTGTCATCCTTAAAATACTTCAATAATAACTCGAAAACAGTGGCCCTGACGTCAAAATATCATAGAAATTACATTTTCGACTCAAAATCTCTCAAAGAACATCCCCCTTAATTTATGTCAGACTTATCAGAAACACCCTGTATAATTTGGCTTATGGAATGCATTGAAATTGCCTCAAATCTTCAGCTAATTTCATTTATTAAAATAAATAATACCGTTCAATAAGTCAAACCAGAAGTGGTATGAGACTAGTGGTAGTCTCATACCACTTCTGGTCAAACCAATTAGTCTTAGCAAATACGTGGTTCCGGGAAGCTTTTAATAATGAGTTAATTCCGATTTAATTTAAATTAAAATCCCGTTATAAATAACAATTATTGACAGTTCAATAAATAAATAAAAAAATGCTAGATACAAATGTACAAAACTTGTATGTACAGTAACCTACAAATTACTCTTTTGATTTCTAGTCAATTTTGCCCACTCCAATTTAATCTAAAATTAACTTTTTTCATTCTAAAAGACACTAACCCTCATTTTTTTCTGTTCAATGTTTACGCCATTCTAAGCGAATTTCCTCCCATATACTGAAATTTACCAAAAATTTTATTTATTATATAAAACAACCTTTTTTAAAGTTCAAGTTTTTCTCGCTTCTTTATAATTTCCTTTAATACAAAAGAGCTTTATACGTTTTATAAAAAAATTGTATATTTTTAAACCAATTTCTTAAGTTGTTGATCGCTTCAGTGACTTGGTTAAATCATTCGAACTTTTAAAACGTATTACAAATACGTCGTTGGTTAAAAAAAACCAATAGGGGAAAAAACTCGACGGTCGGAAAAGAATACCAATACTAACCCATAAAACACGTAATAACGATCACTTAAAAACTCTATAAATAGTTAATATAATTTAAGTGATATAGGTATAGGAACAATTTATGGAAAATTTCAGGAAACTTGCAAGAAACGAGGGTTTATTCGCACCTTTCATGAATAGTAAACTGAAAAAGACTGTTGGTTAGTTAGTTTGTTTCAGGAATACATACATCTAATTGGAATTATTGTGCCCTCATAAATTCCAGGTTAATTTCTATGCTGGTTTTGTGGGCCGGGATTTAGAACTTACTATCCGTCACAAGTCTCAATTCTGACGTCTTTCTGTGTTTTCTTTGGTTGGTAGCAAGGAGAGTTCCTAGGCAAGCGCAAGGTGCATCAGGCAACGGGATAGATTATTTGCTATGAAAAATTCGTCATTATAATGATTAGTCTAGCTCTTCCCACAAAATCCGCTTAGATACGTAGAGAAAATGGCTACACAATGATTCCTGTTAGCTGTATGTGTTCTTGTCGTAACAAGTGTGTAGCATAAGTAAAAGTACTGACTGACTGACTGATAATCAACGCCTAGCTCAAACAGCTTTATCTAGAAGGGTAAAATTTTGCAGTGGCGTTACTCTTAAGTAGTAGAATAGAAATGCCTAATGAAAGGGTTTCTCCAATCGGCGGCCATGTTCAAAAATGACGGCCTAAAATGTAAAAATCTTCATTTAATAACCTTGATTGCGCGTTTCAACCGATTTCACTAATAATTTCAAGACTGGTTCGCAATGTCCTAAGGCTTTTGGGGTTTTCAAAATTGTGGCTGCTAGTAGACACAGTGAATTATAACAACATGTACTACTGTTAATTCAACACTCTTAAATGTAATAATATCAATTCTTTGAGTTAATTTTTCTTTTAAAAACATAAGAAATTGACACGTCTCGTTACCTTTCTCTGAATTTTTAAATTTTTTTGGAGAAAAGTCCTTTTTTTGCTAACCTTAGAAATAAAAAGCTGCTAAGTGTTTCCGGTTGAATGTATTTGTACTTCCGTTCCGGGCCGTCGATCTAGCGTAAGTTTCTTGTGGATTTGGGGTGAAGTGGACGTGGTGGTCACGCTGCCAACCAGACCCCTCTACGAGGACAACACCTTCACCTTCATATTATTCGGTTTGTGAAAAGCATCAGTCCGAAACACAAGTTTTAATTTTTTTTCACTCTACGTGTTAATTTTAAAGGGCACGTGAAAATGAACTATACTTTTCGTGAAACGTGACCTAACAATTATTAGCATTGTAAATAGACCCTTTTCAAATGTCGTTTGTAAAATAGTCTAATTTTTGATCCAAAGATGTCTTCAACAATGCGGACCAAATTTGGTGCAGGACTGGTAACTTTGAAGTCCTTTGGATCTACATACCGGATGTTAAGTCTTGACCCTATATAAAGCAGATGATACCATGTCACACGCCCATTTGAAAAATAGACTTGTGTTTGATCCAAGTATATCTTCAACGACACGGACCAAATTTGGTGCAGGACTGGTAACTTTGAAGTCCAATCTTGCGTCTTTGGATCTACATACCGGATGTTAAGCCTTGACCATATATCAAGTAGACTATACTACGTCCCCCGGCCATTTGAAAAGAGAATATTGATGTGCAACAAGAGAAATTTGTGTATGTCAATTAGTATTTAATGAGCCCAATGAATGAAAAAATTATATAGCCTTTGAGTGACTTGGTTTGACCCCAAAAACCAACTGTTTTAATGAGATTGTTAAGGCGCAGGTTTTGACCAATACTTTATCTAACTCTAGTTCAATTTCGTAATAGATTTTTTTTCTTTTTGCTGAATTCACGCTAACCATAAGAAAGTTAGAATGAATTTTATTTTATAAAAAAGAAAACGTAATCATATTTTGAGGGAACAATTAAATATTAAGGTTAGTTAGTCGTTACCTTGAAAGGAAACAGTTAGGGGACAGAATATCTGTTTTGTTCTTTCAGCTTATTAGAAAGGTTCGTGGGTAGATGGTGATTAAAATATAATAATAAAAAAGGGAAACTTGTCGATAAACACAATCAAGATAGCTATTAATTATATTTTAATGATTTCGTTGAAATTGGAAATCGACCCGAAAACGAATACGTAATTAAGTTTTACTCTTTCTTTTTCTTTTTCATTTTTGTATTTTTTCATTTCAAGAACATCTTATCGATGTTAACGACTTTTTTCGACGCCTGATTTTGAAGGAATTCCACTAATTGCTACCCTTGGAATTTTGTAAATTTTTAATTTTTAGAGTCAAGTTGTTTTTTCGAATTAATTACAAGACTTTACATACTTGTTTCTCGTGTTAATTACCTACGAATAAATTTAATAAATTAAAACTAAAAAAAAACTCAACTTTGTAAATAATAACAATCGGTGTAGTATATAGCTATGGTGTGTTTTGAAAGATCTGTGAGATATTATGGGACGTGTTCTTTGGGCGGCTTTTAGTTAAAAGTGTTGTATGACATGTTGATCTAAGGGCCACCTTAGGGCAAAATGTCATGGAACATTTTCGACTCAAAATTTTTTAACCTTTCAGAAGCATTCTGTATTGATGTTTCAAAAAATGATAGAAATTATTTCAAATAATGATGTACAATGTTATTGTTTTAATGATTTTAATGTTATTTTGTTTTAGTAGGTTTTATCCCCCATTAAGAGATTCAAACGGCGCTAACAACATCGTTATTAACGAATGATAACGCATTACATCATTATTTGAAACAATTTCTATCTTTATTCTTTGTTTCAAATACAATATAGGGTGTTTCTGATTCTGAATAATTTTATATAAATCTCCAGTTTTTCATGAGTTGACTTGTTAAGCCTAGTTAACTCGCTTGTTTTAGCGTTTTAATTATATCTTAAATACCTTTTCTATTTACTCAATTCAAGTATAATTAATTCTAATTATCCATTCTTGAATAAATCGTGATTTTTAATTTTTAAATTTACCTAAAACTTAAATAGTTTGCTGTTAAATAACATAATTTAATTTCTTTCCTTACTTTTGAAAAGAAAATTGTACATACATAATATGTTATTTAAACTTATAAAGACGACCTAATTACATGTTCCTAAAAGCAAACTTAAATAAACGCGTGAACTTTGCGTGGATTTAAAGTTTCTTAAATCTCTTATTTAGTTAAGGTTCAACTAAGTACTGGCGTCTCGATTAGCCACAGTCCTGGTTGATCCAATAGACCTTTTCGGCGTAAAATGTGGGGTAGACAACCCTCACTTTTGGGACATACAAGTTAAAGGGGTAGGCAACCCTCGGTATCCAGACATACAAGGGGGTTGATACATTGCCTTCTTCGCGCACTCTCATAATAGGAAAAGACTACAGCGCAGGCGCGAAAAGCGAGATGGAGGGCAGAGTTTCACCCCCCCCGTTTCTTTCCCCCTTAGTTACATCGAAATGGTCTATGGTCTCGTCAGTCACTTGGCTCACTTTAGCGTGACATCAGGGCGAGTTAATATTTCTCTAAAATTTCAAAAGATATCTTTAAAAGGGAAACTTTTTGTTGATCACGTAAAGAGAAGGAATGGTTAAAAGGTCATCTGAAAACGAGCATTATTATTATTCGTTTTCGACTTATATCTTGAATAGAAAAGACAGTTTTTTTTGGCGTAAAGGATGAGTTGTATTACCGCGTCGGCGCAAGGCCAATCGTTACGCGTGATTTCCCAGCAGACTCATTACGCCTATAGTAAGTAGTTTTGGTTTGTACAATATATTTCAAATCGCAGCGTGTGGCGCTATTTTTTCTTATTATTATTTTTTATTGTTAACCTGATACCAAATACTCAAGTTTCCGTTGTTGACTTGTTTACTACATATAGGAATGTTTACTTCTTACAATATATTTAAATTACGTGACAAATATGACACATTCCTGATGCGCTAGTGTGATATTTTGAAATGCCATTCTCGCCTAGGTAATTGTCTTCCTGAACTTTGGTCAGATGTTCTAAGAAAAGTTTGAAAATATAAATATCATTTGTCTAGAAAAACCAATGCATTTCAAATTTGACTGCCATATTTCGGGAAATATCCAATTTGCTTTTTATATTAGACTTTGCATTTGTTGTTAATACATGTACTTGTAAATTAGTTTTGCGTAAATAACGGGTATGTAAGGATAAAACAACCAGTTCGCCCTGGAAAAGTGTTGGCATTATCAAAATGCATCTGGAAAATCCAGTTGTCGGTGATAAAAATCGTAACACCCACATTTTAAAAATTAGAAATCCCAATTTTTTTGGTTTTCGGTTGAAGGTTAGGCTTAAGAAGTTACGCCATTATTATTTTTAAACTCTATCTGACATTTTCAATATTTAATCAATATCGAAAGGGAAATTGAAGTGCTTGATACAAGGAAATTGTTTAAATGAAAACGTTTATTGTGGTTTTCATTATGAAACAACTTACAATAAACAAAGGACTCATTGAGACAGATAATGTTCTTTAGATTTCTTACTTTGCCAATTTCGCGACAACCACCGTAATCCTTAAATTTCAAAAGATTAGAGTGTTTAGACTGCAAAATGTTACTTTAATCAGGGGCCATCTTGAAAAATGGCGGCCAGGAAAGTAACTAGTTCATTCTCACCTGAAAATTTCTTATCTCCCCCACTCCTTATTTTATCAAATTAGATTCAGCCATAAGTTGATAAGGTATGTTCAATAAGTTTGCCACTGGTTTCAAACTGGAGCTTGTCTTGAAGTGACGTAGGTCATAGATTCGAGGTAAAGCGACGCCTGGTGAGCTGCTGTCAAAGGCTTAGACTAAATAGGAAGATGGAGTCCCTCAAAACTGAGTGTAGTCAATTTTCGCTTGTCGTTCTCGAACTAGTTATCTCGAGCTGTAAGTCTCTAGCATTACGAAGGTTAGGTATTGTCATACTAAATGGATGGATCGTATCTTAAAAACTTAATTGACACTCTTAAATCAGGTTATATCTAATGCGTTTACATCTTACCTCAGAGAAAGAAAATAATTGTTACCACGTAATAGAAACCCTTTCGAGATCGTTACTGGTTGTAACCAATCAAGCGTTTATCTAAAGTGAATTTTATACTTTGGATCAGCGATTTCCATTTAGAACTATAAGTTCTTAGGTTTTTTATTATAATGATAAAACGCTGTATAAATTGACTAAATGACTAATGGTTTTTAAGGGGGCTTTTTCTACAGCCCGGATGGCTAGAATTTGATTGAACTTTGAAGATAAGTGTCAAGTCAAGACCGGATAGAATGTGGTTTAACGAGCCACGGGGCCTTTTCTTTCTTTTTTTTGTCGAATACATTAAGGCGCGAAACTAGGCGATGTTAAATATTAAGGCCCCGTATATGCATTATCATTTTCTGATCTATTGATTGCGTCAAGTTCGCGCCCAGAAAAAGTATAGCAATTTAGCTTAAAGTGGTAGCCGTGTAAGTTTCAGATAGTTTTAATCGTGAATAGGGCACATTCTTGGGGACTGTCCTGATAAGTCTGCCATAAATTTAAGGGTGTGTTTTTTGGATCAAACTGAGTGGGAAGTGTCAAAGAACATGCTTGGGGGTCTACAACATTTATTTACGGAACAGTATGTGCTGCACCTTCTTGGGAACTGTCCTGGTAAGTCTGTCATAGATTTAAGGGTGTGTTCTTTGGATCAAACTGTGTTGAAGTGTCAAAGGACATGCATGGGGGTCTACAACATTTATTTGCGAAACAGTATGGGATCCAAACATTGATTGGCCTCTACTTGTCCTTGAGGTGACCACAAAGAGTATGCATTTCAACAAAACCTCTAAACCTTAACTCGAAACTCTTGTACTGGGTGAGCTTTAAAACACTATACTATGCTAGCGTACACTTCTGCTTGAAAAAAGTTCTACTTGCTCTCTAAATATCGAATAAAGGGTACCTTAACTCGAAACTCTTGTTTCTTAAAACACTATATGACACTACGAATTAGGTTAACTTTATTTGCCAGCGTACACTTCTGCTAGATAAAGGTTCACTAACGTCATTAGAGCTGAGATTAGAGTGAAGACTGATATGTCTTACTCCACATGTGTGACTATTTCCTTGTTTTGGGGCCAGTCAACAACTAAATGTTGTAGACGCCGTATGTTCTTCGATATACACTTTCCACTCAGTTCGACCCTATGAATACACCATTTACTTCATGGCAGACTTATCAGAAACACGCTGTATATTGTAGTTTGTACAGAGTTCATACGAATATGGAAAATAGTGAAGTACCGAAAAACACTCAGCCCGTGCTTTGAAACCCTTGACATTCGTTAGTCTTTGTCGTTTTCGAAGTAAAGAATTATGTTTTTGTCTTAACTAGGAGTTAAATCCCGGTGAATACCTTCTTTAGCTTCAAAATATCTCTTCTCAACCCACATCTGTGACTATCTCTTTAACTATAGCGTTAAGGGTGGTTTAACTAAAGGTACTTCCCAGAATTCATTACCCGCTAAATACTCGGGGCGTATATTGAACTTTATAATGCAGGGTACACACGAAAATATGTTTTTTGGGCGAAATAAGTTTATATTATCCGTAAATACTTAGCAAGTACTTCACTTTAATTATAGTGTAATATGCCTACGTATCGAGGGGTCAAAATTCCTCACGTTTTGACCGATATATCAAAAGAAAAATATATATCAATAATAATGAAGTGTCTAATTGAAATTAAAAATATACCTCTTCAGTATTTTGAAGAAAAAAGATAAATAAGTATTTTTCTTGGGTTAGATAAGATCAAATTATAATAAGAAAACGCTTCAAGGGTTACTTTGAGCTTGAATTTTGTCTTTTTTAATCGAAAGAGGGTATAAAATAATGAATATCATCAATTGGAACAATGTTTCTATCTACAATATTAAAGAAAATACGAGCAATTAAGTTTCCGTGATGCACACGAAGAGTTAGACTACTTCGCGAAGCACTGGGGAGTACCTCTATTGGACGCCTAGTACCACCTGAAGGAATCGTCCAATAGGGGTACTCCCCAGTGCTTCGCGGAGTAGTCTAACGCGTAGTGTCATCCATTACGGAAGCTTAATTGCTTGTATCTTCTTTAATATTGTAGCTAGAAATATGGTTCCAATTGATAACATTCATTATTTTGTACGCTCTTTCGATTAAAAATATTCTACCTTGCATGGAGTATCCCTTTAAATTTGAATAACATTTTGTACTTCTCAAATTGATGGTTAGAAATCCTTAGATAAACGTAGAAATGCTTCAGATCGTTATTTAACAGTCAGAATTTTATAACGGGAAAATGTGCACGCAATATGCTTATTAATATTATTTCTTATTCCATAGAGGAATATATTAGAAAACCGTTATCTTTAATGTCTATAAAAACCCGTTATTTGGATAAAGGCCAAAATGTTATCCTTATAGGCTATAATATATTCAGTAAAATATTTCCCTATAAATCTTTCAAGTTAAATTGGTTTTGTTCTTTTAGACTTCACTTATTTAAAATAACCAAAATAATGGATTGCCAACGGTTGCTATGAGAGCTCTCCTATTCTTGGCATTCCATTTCTTAATAATAAAATTCCTTCGGTATAGAGGTAATATAAAAAGTGAATTATCTTGGTAAGCGTCTGCTTAATCATTACAAAATCAGTGTACTTGTGGTCTGTCGGCTTAAAAACTATTTAGTTGGTACAAACTATGAGCCTCAATAACAAAAATTTCCCAAGGAGTTAGGGCTTATACGATAATACAATATTTCGGTAAATATAAGAGGGAAAGACGCGGGGGTAAAGCTCTACCTTCCATCTCTCTTCTTGGCGCGTGCGCTATAGACTTTTTTATATTTTTGAATCCTGGGAGTGGGTAGAGATTGCAATGGATCATTCTCCTAGTATGAGGGTTGCCTGCCTATCCCCCCTTTTACATAGAAAGTGTCAACTAGATCTTTTATGGCCATTATCGTTGTTAAGTTTCAATAAAAGGGTTCACCGGTTCACATACCAAATATGGAATACAGAATGCCTTCCACAAAATTAATACTGTGAACCAAAGGGACTAGAGAAATGTACTTCCCCGTTTCTTAACGTTAACAGCGCTTCAGGGCTGCCAGTAATTTGTTATTAGAACATCTAGGGCCTGGAATTGAACGGAACTGAATCGAACAGAATACTACAAGCTTTTCAGCCAGTTGTAAATAGCGGTTGAATTGCACTCACAAACGACTGGAAACACACGTCTGCACAATATCAATGGTTAAGCTCCACCCCTTTTATAACACCAACTGTTCTGTAAAAAATAAAATAAGATAATGTACTCCTTGAAAGACAGGAGGGTTATGATTCTCGTAGGTACGGTACCAAAAAAACCCTAGATTGGGTATGACCTTGCCTGAAGCGACAAAATAATGATCTCCTCGGTAAAGAACTCGGGTATTCGACTTGAATTATTATTAAATCCTATAGCTGGCTTGTAGCAGTAGAAATATTTTTTATATTTTATCTCCAACCACATTGTTCTTTTGGGTGTAACGAGATGGTTACGAAATTCGATATAATTGGAGCCCGCCACTATAATAATGTTAGTTACCGATACCTTGACACGGCACCAAATGGAATGCATGCCGCCTTGCTAGATTCTAGAAACCATGATCTTTAACAATATCATATATTCGGCGACTGTAGGGCCTCTTTCGCGTTGCCATTATACAGTTTTAATAAGGTTAAAGGGAGGGTAAAATTCATTGTGTTCGATAAAGGGTGGTAGAACCAGAACCGAAGTACAGTTGCCTCTGTACGATTTTGAGTAACTTCTATGAGATTTTGGGCTAAGGAACACCCGTTTTCAAGTTATGGACATTGAAGTGTTTCAGGAATGACCCCTTTAAGTAAGAAACTGAAAGGTAATGCCAACTTAGTTAAGGGGTCATCCGTAAAACCTTCCAATCATAACTTGTGAACTGTGGCCTTTAAGGCAAAGTTTCACAGAACATTTTTGACTCAAAATCGCCTTACCTCGGTCCAACCACCCTTTGTAGAACACCCTGAACGTTTGTTTTGTTTTTACATTGTCAATTTAATTTGTTTCTACGCGCAAGCAAGAACAGAAACATTTAATTGTATTCATACCATAATATTTAATTGTATTCATACCAGTCCACCTTTAAAGAGGTGGCTCACGCTAGGGTCAACCGTAAGATAAATAGTCCGAAATAGGCCAGGTCAACTTTAGAATTGTTTCACTGTATTAGCATATATGTAAAGCGGATCAGTTCCATGAAAAACCTCACGTGGAATTCTCTTTACGAGACGCCTTATCTTAGCCAATCAAATCACAAACTAACAACTCCCCAAGTTACATATCATTGAATGACATTGAAAACAATAGATCAAGGGTAACAATAATCACAGAATTCAGTCCTAATCTCCCTTTAGTAAAAGGGGCAAAATTCTTAATAAATATCTGGAAGGCTTTTTGAATTTCACCCCTAACAAGAAGTGATATCTAGTTTACTAGGGAGAAGTTTTAAGATGCCTAAGTATTCGCGCGCCATAGTCCCAGTCCCCCTTCAAAATACAAGGGGGACGTAAAAGGAGGCCGGGCTATTTCGCCTCTTCTCAGTCGGAAAATACGCAATTTTCGTCATTCACGTCGCGCTGACGTGAGTTTTCAAGAACCAATGAGACGCTGTTTGTAATTTAGAGGCGGGGATTAACTCCGGACCTACGTTTGAACTGCTGGAGATAAAGCTAGAAATGTGGCGAATTTATACCTTCTCCCTAGTAAACTAGATATCACTTCTTGCCCCTATAACTAAACTTCGATTCGTTAAGATGTCGCAAGCAGAGCTGTGCTAATTAATTAGTTAGCTAATTGAATTTCTAATTAATTAGCAACATTTACTAATTGAAAATGGTAATTGAATTTTAATTACCTTAGTGCTAATTGAGAAGTAATTCTAATTAATTAGTATGAATCGGAAAGGTAATTATCTAATTAAAATTTAATTAGATTTAGGATTAACTAATTAGCCAATTGAATTTTCAATTAATTTTTTACGCCAATTTGTTGTAAAAAATCGAGGAATTAACTCTTGATTCATCTATTTGAATATGAAAAAGCCTTATTATATCGATGAGGAAACCTTAGTGCTACTCTAATTTTTTCAGCTCATGAGAGAATACTAGTACTAGTAGAAAATTTCGTAGTTCGCAACTGCCCCATTTCGAAATTTCGACTGTTTTACCTACTCGAATTAATAGCAGTGCGCATGTATTTACTACTCAGGAGTCCATTATAGGAACTGTGGCAAGAAAATAAAGAAATGAGACAAATTTTAACATGACGGAAGGCTCGAGGCTTGTCTCATTTTTCGAGAATAATTCATGGCTTCCGTACCCGTTTTTCAATGGCATTAAAACATTAAACTATGCATTACCAAAGTACTAAATCCATGGGCACTTTTAAACGTTTATGTTTACTTATGGTCTCTTTTTTACCTTAATTAGACAAGTAATTAATTAGAAATTAGTAATTCTAATTAATTAGTTTGATAAATAAATGCCTAATTTCTAATTGAATTGAATTAGTTTCTATGTCTAATTGCTAATTGGCTAATTGATTAGTTCATAAATATTTCCCTAATTGCTAATTCTAATTCAATTAGTTGTCAGCTAATTAGCACAGCTCTGGTCGCAAGTAAGTAAGAGATCGTACGTAAAAACGTGTAATTTTTGAAGGTTAAGCTTGGGGTGGTGGTGTTTAATCATTTCTGGGTTAAATGTTGATCCCAAAATATAAAACATGTCCGTGTACAATGAATTAAAAGGCAATTTATTCGCGTTTTCGTCATCCTTCTATTTAATTTTAATCGAATGATTCGAGTTTAAACGCGTGGGATGTACTTATTATTCTTATGATGTATCACTGGTCTAATTTGGGTCAAACCATTTTCTATTCCCATTTAACTTTCATTTAAAAACTTTAGTAATTTTATAAAAAAAAATAATTCAATTCAAGGATGCGATTACCAAATTTTCTTAAACTCTAAGAAAGTGGTTCTCTTTTTTATCTTATGCGAATTTTAATGTTGTCTATTTTCTTTTTTATTAAAATTATGCGCGGTTTAAACTTGAAGATCAACAACATTTTACGCTTGAGGAAAGATACGTATACTTAGTGGTTGGGTAATTTGCTCTTTAATAAATTAAGTTTAAGGAAAAATTCGATTTCCTCGAAAGATTTTTTTGCCTTTCCTAATTCGTCATTATTTTCTTGTCGATTTGCACTCTAAAATTAAAATTTTTATTATTTATCCTGTCCATTTTGATATTATACCTTATTAAGAAAAAAAGGGTTTAGTTTTTTTTAATTCACCTTTTAACTTCTCATGTTTTACTCCCCAAATATTTAAAATGCCCCTAAGGTAATTTGTAATAAGAAACTTTGGGTTATAGCATACTATAGATGCGGTATATTTTTAAAGATACGGTGAAATAATTATTGAAAGATGATTTTTATATCTTTAAGTCCTGACTGACTGATAATCAACGTTCAGCCCAAACTGCTTTACTTAGGAAACTGTAAATTTGCAGGGACTCTCTAAGAAATGTTTTTTAATTCACGGCCATCTTGTAAAATAGCGGCCAGAATTGTAGAAACCTTTATGGAATGCCTTGATTGATTTTCCATAAATGTGACACTTCCTATACTTCGTAATGCTAGAGACTTACAGGTCGAGCTAGTTCGCGAACGACAAGCGAGAGTTGACTACACTCGGTTAGTTTTGCAGTCCATCTTCCTATTTAGTCTGTACTAAGCCTTTGACAGCGCCCCAGTCACCAGGCATCGCTTTAACAGAATCTATGAACTACGTCACTTCATGACCAGTTCTCAGTAACCAGTGACAAACTTATATAACATATCTTATTTCACTGATATTCAAAACACAGGTTCCCTTTATCCTATAGGCTGGCTTTATGGGTATTAGGGTTCGATTTTCAGCCAACTTTTAAAATGGCGACCCGAGAAGTAATATAAATATCCCGAGTTAAATAATATACTTACTTCCATGTTCTTACCATCAACAATTCAACTTCCCTTCAATAAAAAATCAGTTACAAATCACCGAAATCGGCCCACGATTATTTTTCCCGCATTCTTATCACTCTCTTCAACGCTCAATTTACCATCCGCGTTTTACTTACGTGAGCATTTCACATCTTGTAAAAAGATACTAAGTTGTAATTGCATCCTAAACCTAGGCAGCCACTTTAGAAAAGAAAATTGTTCAAATACCCTGAAGGAAAAAGTATCGGATGAATATTATCAATTGACATGATAAGGGTTACATACATACATCGACAACATTTTATTATACCATTAATAACGTTACAATTTTCCTTGTTTTTTCTTTGACAGACTTCTCTTATCGCCCAGGACAACGACCTCTTCCGGCAATTACTGTCCCTGAATGATTCCATTGTGGAATTAAGGGAACAACAGAAACGTAATTTGGAACTGAGTCAACTAGAAGACGATGAAGACGAAGAAGATGAAGATGAATTCGACGCCGGAAGTCGAAGCCCGAGTTTGGAATCTTTATCAGATCCGGATACGTCAGCCACAACACCATCCCCGGCTTCAACATTATCTTCGTCGTGTTCTAGTCAATATTCCCGGAACAACAAAATGAACAACGTTAAGAACATGGGTAACCATCATCAGGGTAATTCCAGAAGACCAGCCTTGCCATCCAGTATGAGGAATGGTGGAGCCAATACTTGCCACCAACACCATAGACATCATGGTAGCCACGATGAAGGAAGGCCCAGATCGTCCAGTTCCAATTTGTGCCTGCGTTGTCACAGTACTTCCAGTGGCAAAATTGTCGCCATGCCTTTGTTAAGGAGAAGGGCCCATTCTCAAGCGACATTAAATTGGAAAAGAGATGATTTTGATTCCTACGATTCGGGAATTCATTTGCAAGGAGCGCATTCCGATTCAGATCACGAAATATTTGTTTAGGAGTGGTTTTAAATAAGCGTTAAGTTTAATTAAGTCAAATCATTTTAAAGTGGTAATGATATGGTTTTTCTTTTCCAAAACTAACCGTTTAAATTTAAATATTTTTCTTTAAATTATTCGAACTTTTTATTTATCTGAAATCAAAAATTCAAAACCGTTTCATTATCACTTTGAAATGTATATTATGTTAGAATCCAACCTCAGAATTAGAACTAAAACGACAAACTTTACCAAGCTTCTAAGGTTGCGGGTTCTAGTACAAGGCTTCCAAAATTTTCACACCATTTAAATTTTGTTTATATATATACATTGTTGGCACTTTCTATGTACAAGGTGTTTATGATAAGTCTGGAATAAATAAGGGGATGTTCTTTGGGTACACGATTTTGAGTCGAAAATGTAACTTCTATCTACATTTTGACACAAGGGTCACTGTTTTCGAGTTATGATTTGAGTGTATTAGGGATGACCCCTTAATTAAATTAGAAATAATTGTCATTTAGTTTCATAATTAAATTTAAGGGGTCATCCGTAAAATACTCCATTAAAATCTTAACTCGAAAACAGTGACCCGGAAGGCAAAATGGAGATAGAAATTACATTTTCGACTCAAAATAGTGCACCCAAAGAACATCACCCTTAATTTAAGCCAGACTTATAAGAAACACTCTGTATACATTATTGGCACTTTCCATATATATTCGGTATAAATTTAGATATTATAAGGTCCTTTAAAAAATTATTTACAACAAACACTCTCCTTCTGTATATATTATATTATTCCTACACCTGAACATATTTTAGGTTATAATAACTTTTAATTGATATATTTCTTCTACTAGGAACGTATTGTAGGTTCCGATAAACCCTTTATCTCGAGACACTATATCAAAACTATGATGTATATAAAAATTTTTGCCAACTTAACTTGGGCTTAATCCCTTATCTCTACAACAAACAAAAACACTTAAATAAATGTGTATATTTATTTAACACTTAAATTTAATCCCTCTCTCGTTTAAATGGACGTTTTCTTCAATTATCGCGATATTAACAATGTGTTTATTCGTGTGTTTGTGCGTGAAATGTGTTCAGACGTCGCTAGTCAATTATTCAATAACTAATTTTAGCCAATTTTAATTGCTCGTTTTAATTAAGCTGTAAACAGAACTAATCTCATCTTAATTGTTGGGCGAAAATTAAAAAAAAAATACTATTATCTTTTGCCTTACACTGCCCACACGATAAACATTAATTGCTATACTAATTAATTAAAATGCAAATACAAAATAAAAAATGTAATAAATTTTTTAATCCCACAAAAAAAATTACAATAGCAAAAATATTTTTAGTACTTATATATAAAGACCTAAAAACAAGCAAAACGATGTGTTTATTACATTTGTATAAAAAATAAAGAAAATATTTGTCCATATTAATTTTGATTATGTTTTTTGATTATTTTTTTATAGGAAGTCTGAAATGGTACTACTAAAAACTTTATGGCGGAGTGGTACACAATTATAAGCTCCATAGCCTAAACAAAACTTAATTTGATTCTAAATTTTTAATTTCTAATATTCATTACACAACATTTTTGGCACAAATTTCGATGCGCCATTTATAGATATATATATTTAAGTATTTAAATGTTAAAATTACATTAATTTTAATTGTATTATATAGGTAGTGATTTTTGAGATGAAAATTATACACTGAAATTTGTAAACATTAACAAGAATGTTAGAAACTGAACACTCGTATATAGTTACTATTGTTTTACTTAAATTAGATTTAATTTCTCTATTTATGAATTGATTTATAATGTTTGTAAGTACATTTATTATACACTCTCAATAGGGAACATCTTAAATTTGAAATTTCAGCAAAGATAATTCCGTTAATGGTAAGTATTTATATTTAACTGTTAAAAATATATATATTTACAAATTTAAATCTTTCACGGAAGAATTCAAATTTTGGCGAAACGGCCTCTGATTGGCCGCTTCTTTCTGGCAGCCGGAGTGGAGAGTATGAAAGAGCCCCAACCAATCGCCATCGAGGTCAACAAAAACGCGAAGGTAATGACCAACGGTTGCCAAGTGGACCAATCGTCTCTGAATCCGAAATACTTCAGAGCATCTGGATCTTGCTTGATTCCGCACTCTGCCCTAACCAAGATGGCCGTGTCCTGTTGAACCACTGGGTTGTGACTACAATAGTACTTGCCCTCCCCTTCGAAAATGTATTCGTATCGTTCGTGGAATTCGTAGTTCATCAATTGTTCCCCGATCCATCTTGCAGGTGAGACCCATTGGGTCCAGAACAGTATCAAAGACAGGTCTTTGAGATGTACAGCGTATCCGGAGGAAAGGAAGACTATAGTCAGGACGAAGCCGGCTAAAACGGCGGCTAAGTGGCGCGATGAACACAACCAGGCCGAGGTACAAGCCACAGCTCTTAGGCAGAACATGTAAAGTAACATGTAACCGATGTAGATGCCATACGAACGGACTTGCGCTGAGCTGGATGAACTTTCCAATCCAGCCATGGAGTACGCTGGGACGACATACGCAACGATCAGGGCTGCCGAAACCGGTAAACTGTACACCGCCTGTAATCAAGAAATTTAAAATTAAGTAACGTATATGGAATTTGACTAAAAGTTCGCCAAATCTATGGTGTAACAATGACGTCACTTATTGCCTATTGGTAGGGATGGGCCACGTGCAGTCTTAAAACATAACAAATTTATTGGGAACTTTATAACTCTATTTTTTCAACGACTGGCCTTTGACTAGAGTTTCACCAAAAATATATTGTGCGACATTGAAGTCACTTATGCATGTATTAAAAAAGTGGTAGGCCCTCCTTGTCTGGATCCATCAATTAGTTGAAGAGAAACCAACGCACAGGGGATGGAACCGCCATGTTGGTTATTTCCCTCGCACCAACCAAGAGGCAACGCCAGCCTATACTCGGGAGGCTAACTGACTCACACTACCTCTAGCGGTGCTTCTTAACGCGAGGAAAATAACCCAAGGTTGTGTTTGCTTCTCTACTGGAATTAATGGAAAGGTCTATTTTTTGGAGCAATTGAAAGGTAAGTCATTTAGAAACGTCCCCGCCACGCACACTGGGACTGGGTATGTTTATGTTTTACGAGAACCCTAAAGAATATTAGGAACACAATGGTTGCCCTTTGCCATGCTCTTAATGTCTAAATATTTCTATTTTCAACTGAACTTCTAAATATGTGCGTTAAAATATTGTTGTCGTATTTCTTACTTTACTGAAGAGATAGGCTGCTTTTCCATACAGCCCTTCTCGTATATCTTTGTACACTATACTTTTCTCTCTCCACACTAAAAATAAATTTACAATTTTGTTAGAAGAGGAATTGAGTAGTAACTTGTCAATCACCTACCTTTGGCAACTATTCTGAGCAAAAAGGGCCAAACTGCAATGGCCATGAGCGCGTAATAGAACCCGAACTTATCGTTGACATGCTCCTGTTCGCGACCCAACCTGACATTCCAAAAGATGGCTCCAACCAAGACTGACATCATGGCAGCCAAGATAGCGTCTCCAACGAAGCCAATGATGTTAAACGGGAACATATAGATAAGTACCCGTCTGAAAAGGGGTTGAATTTTAAATACGGTCTAAATTATGTCTCAGTAATTCCGCTTACATCCACAATGCCAAAATTTGAGTGAAAAAATTGGCAGTTTTGAAACCGGAAGGTGGTTGACCCGGTGGTCCAGGATCGGACAAGGCTTCTTGACGACGACGGAATATGTCTACGAGATTTTCAACCCTTTGACTGGATTCCAACATGGCTTCCGAAGATAGATTGTCCAGGGTTACCAAATCAACTAAGAACATCGTAGGTAAATAGTTTAGTAAACAAAAAGCAATATTCAAAATTTGTAACCACTTGGGTTACGCTTAGCTTTGGCTTTTGTCATAGGTCTGTTATGATATTACAATTAAAGGGACAATTATGTTTTGATATTTCACATTCTAGGTGAGTAATATAGTGACGAGTGCAGACACAATAAGTTTCTTTCAACACTATCGAAGAACGTGACCTATGACAAGCCAAGTGAAGCCAAACCATGATGGACTTTCTCATTACGGTAATAATCGGACGGATTTTTGTAAGCGGGACACGGAAAGTCTATGTAGGCGAAATAGGGTAACATATCGCGTCGCTTTCCAAAGTATAACATGCGACCAGTTGATATAAGGGCAACTAAAATCAAAATTATTAATTAGTAATTTATAAAAATTATTCTTCGGTTATGAATAAAATACTTCTGGAAATCATTGTGAATATTTCGTAGGTAGGGGGATGAATGGTCACCACAACAATTCGTCCTCTCGCGGCCCATTGCCTCAAGTATTCCATCAGGAAAAAAGTGTCGAATATATCCATACCCTTAGTTGGTTGATCCAACAAAACAATATCTGTGCATAGCCGTAATGGTCAGTTACATTACTTGGGGTTAAATTATTTGCACCACAATTACCAGTATCCATTAACAAATGACAGGCCACGTTCAACCTTCTCTTTTCGGATTCAGTCAAGTCCCTAACTCTGGTGTGTTTCACTTGACCCAGTCCCAAATCTTCAAGCAAGGCGTTGATCTATAAATTAAAAATGAGCAGTGAGTGATTAATGTGAAACATTTTTGTACTACACACAGAGAGCGAAAAAGTGAGATACCAACCCTTCCTTTGGTATCGAATGATTGGCCATTGCCTGGTTCCCTGAGTAATGTGGTAAAGAGGAGAGTCTGACGCACGCTCATGTCCAAGAAGAACTCTGCTTCCTTTTGAACATACGAGACGCACGATTCCATCTTCGCTGGACTCATGTAAAGACCGTTGACGACAATCTCTCCTAGAAGTCTGGAGCGCCATTTTCTGTGGCGATTGGCTAAGATATCGAGTAGACCAGTACCTTCCATTTCTAATGTAAACGAAAGTAAATTATAAATTAGACTCAACAGTTATTGGAAAAAAGTCTAGTTCTCAACTTGCCGGAAGTAGCCATGATGGCAAGTATCTCTCCGCCTCGAGCCTCAAAGTTCAAACCTTCTAGAAGACGAAGTTTAGTCCTGGCTCCGCCGCACAGTCTCTTCCAAGCCGATGACATGTCCATCTCAAACGAAAGGTCACGTACTTGAAGATGAGGATGGTGTTTGATGCCCGTACCGATTCCCACTTCACTATCGCCTCCTGGAAGGGCGTTATAAAAAGAATCCTTTGGGAAGAACTTGTCGTTCAACAGTGGACCGTCTGTGATTTGGAAACC
This sequence comes from Phalangium opilio, assembly GCA_019434445.1. Classification (NCBI taxonomy): domain Eukaryota; kingdom Metazoa; phylum Arthropoda; class Arachnida; order Opiliones; family Phalangiidae; genus Phalangium; species Phalangium opilio. The sequence goes on from JAEQBA010001261.1 coordinate 168,287, forward strand.
ATCCAGTTTATTGTTGATGACCGATTCAGCTCTGTAATTGGAACGCTGACGGGAAGCCCGAGAATTGAGCGAAATGTTGGAACCAGCTTTGGACCCCGTTTTTGAACCGGCTTTCGAACCCATATTACTTCTATAAAAAATACTTTGAGTCAATATAATCTGATAATTACAATTTTAAACAAGAACATTACCTTCTATCATTGACGCCTCCGTTCATAACCGAACCATGACTTCCCCCACCAACACTGGGCATTGGGTTTGAGTTGTAACCGTCTGGTGTTAGATGTACCCTATTCAATCCGAGGGTACTTCCTGATCTAAAACCACCATTAATAGCGCTCAAGTGAGACGAGGATGGAGCTCTGCTCATATGATGCCCGCTTCCAGCACTTCCTCGCGATAGTACGTCATTGTTAATCAAATCGGCTTCGCTACTGGCTTTCAAACGCTGGCGTTCCAAACGCGCGAAGGATGTCTCAACACCCGGATAGGGCGTCACTTCTTCTCGTTCTCGGTGTTGTGGAATAATGTGGTTTCTGATATTACAGTCAATATTACTAACAGAACTATTACCTAATAATTGATTTGGGAGATGATTCACTCACCTGAAATCCGGATCACTTCTGGTTTTCCTTTTTGAAGAGAACGGTGAACCAAGGACTCTATGACCGTTGACACCGTCATCGCTCGAATCATACCCGCTGGAAGTGTCCCTGGGTAGCTGACGAAGACCATGAGGAAATACACGAGGAAGTCCAAACCTTAGGTAAGTGTAGACGTTTGAAGCCAATTCGGAATTCCTCTCTCGTGGTCCGTATTTGGGATGGTTTAAGATGGTATGAACGGTACTTTCTCTCAGTTGAAAGTTACCGAAAGGTGGTTGGTTTTTATCTCCTCCGGTTCCCAAAGCGGAATCGGTGAAATCCGCGTTCAAATTTTGACGGTAAATACTCCAAGCGTGCAGATCTTCCGTGGTCCGGTAACGTCCTGATGGATCCGACAGTGTACTCGGTGGCACCGAGTATCGGCGTTCTAGAGCGCTCATCTCCCACATCCTCTGCACCTATTTAATATAAATGACATTTGTATCAAAACAGAGCTTATAATTAACCGGAAATTAGGCTGGGCGTGACAGTCAATGCTAAACCTAACTTCTGACAACACGTTCAACAATCTAACCGCTTTCTCCCTACGGAGCCAAGAATCCATCAGCCTCTTTCCTAGAACCTTCACTGAACTACGCGCGCTTTTCACCTCATATTTGCTTGAAATAACAATTGAATTAAACCTTTACGCGCCCCTATGGACCTTTATCCCAACCTCCAGCCAGTTAGATGATCTAAATGCAATATTTCCCTCAAGGTTTTTGCCCGTTGAAAAAAAGGTATAAACCATACATGTATGTTGATGGTTCTGTTACGTTATAAGTCCTTGGTTGGACTTTGTTGTATAGGGGATTGAACGCCCCATATTCTACGGTATAGGCAGGAAGTGACAGTACATTATTAAAACCTTTTTGTGTTGTATTGCGTTGTGTTATACATGTTTCGTAGTACCCTGTTGGTAAATAAACCTTTTCGAGCGTAATGAATGATAAAATAAAAACACCGCAGCCGAAATAATGCGGGCCCACTTCTTTTTGGTGAATATGATTTAGCGGTTTCTCGTACAATCGTTCTATTGTCGGCTGAGAGAAGTGATACGCTGTACTGACTTTCTGTGGTATGGATCAAGTGTTAAGAAGTTGAGGTGCACTTTAAAGATATACAGGGTGGTTTAGGTGAAAGTTATGTTTCTCGTGTAATAAGATATGTTCCATAAGTTTGCCACTGGTATACTCGCTTGTCATGAAGTGACGTAGATGAAACGTCACAGATTCTAATAAAGCGACGCCTGGTGGAGCACTGTCAAAGGCTTAGGACAAACTAAATAGGAAGATGGATTGCAAAATAGCGTGTAGTCATTTCTCGCGTCGTTCGAACTAGCTCTTAGTAAGCCTCCAGCATTACGAAGTATAAGTAGTGTCATACTTATGGAACATACCTTATGAACTTATGGTAATATGTTTCTAATTTTGTAAATCTTAACGTTCCAAACCACGCTGTATCAGTGTTTTTAGTTCCCGAACCATGAGATTACTTTCGATTTTTTAAAAGTATAACGGCGTGTGACTTAAAAGGCCCGCCTAATTTCGTCATCATTTTTTAAAACGGAAGTGGCTTTTAATTTTTAATTTATTCATTTGTCAAATGTCATGAGATTATTTAGATGTTCGTTATTGATTTGTCATATTTCTGCTTATAAAAAAAAACGAATTTTATTTTAAGTAGACCCCCGATTTTGCCCTGTTTCTATGAAATGAAAAAATTAATTGTTTTAATCAGATAGTGTTACGTCATCAATGCCCAATCTTTCTGAGCTTGTCTGCTGCATTAGTAATTTGCTCGGAAACGCGACGGTTTGACGTCTTCGAGTTCAGATTTAAGCTCGTAAAGTTCTAATTAATTTTGATAATTATATAGCGTATTACATCGTAATGGTACGTTAGATTTTTAATTCCATAACTTGTATTATGAAATAAATGAATTGTAAACATAGAGGTTTATGTTAAAATTGTTCATGGATGGTGTTATTGAAGTTTTATGTTTGAGTTGAATTTTTTCCTTGGTTCAACTTTATCATTAAAGTAGACAATAGTTGTACGCCAAAACTAACTGATTATTAATTATTATAGAATAGTGTAGCGTTACGATTCAATCATAATGAAGAACTGATTGACGTTGACGGATATGATGCGATACGATGAAGGCATCGTGAACTTTTACCTCGACTCTGATTGGAACTACGACACGTTTCGACATAAAGTCTACCCTGGTGAGTCATAAACCCGCATGCCGTTTTATATTTTGTTATTACAATGGTAAGGGGTGAATAGATTCAATAGATCATTCCATTAATTTCAGTGGAGAAGCAAACACAACGGGGTGGGGCGCCTTCTCGCGCTATATCCCCCCCCCCCCCGTGCCAAGAAGCTACGCTAGAGGCAGTGCGAGTTAACTAACCTCCCGCTTGTATTGAACTTACCTCTTGGTGCGAGGGAATTGACCTCCCCACGCATGTGTGTTTGTTTCTCCGCAAGTTATTAATGGAATTGTCTATTACGTTGAAATAATTGACTCTGACCATTCTTTAGTCGAAGTATTATGTCAAATCTAGCTTGATTTAAGAAAGTCATGCTATAATAAGATGTACAATTTTGGCGAAATTTGTTACACTTTGCGTAATTTTTGTTGAAAACATTGTCCGTCATTACAATATTAGTGTACGGTCGACAATAACCGTCTATGGTTTGATTGATATAGGCCTAGCTGGAGTTTTATCAACAAAAGTTTAGCCATGTTGCGTCCATACATAGTTTTCGGACAAGGAGGATTGATACCATTTACAAAAGGAGGCCAGGCTAATTTTCGGACAAAGTGCAGTACTAAGTAGCTTGACCTCCTGGTGTAAATTGTATCAATGCTCCTTGTCTGAAAACTCCTTTTAGTACAAAGTAGCTTCCAAGGTTACGGATTTTAATTTAGTTTTGAATAACCTCGCATAATGAATCTCAAATCCAAGTTAAACAAATTTAACTAAACGTGATAAGAATCTACTTGGAAATGTTGGCGTAACGTTGTAGGGTTAAGGGTCAAGTTGAAGCAAACAACCAAATTACGAAGTTATATATTTATCTTAGCAAGAAAGTTTCATGTGCTTCTAATTCGATGTACACTCCCCTTAGTAGATAGATAACCCTTTTGTCTTTAATATGGTAATCAAAACTGAGCGTGAAGGTTGCAATCAGTCATTTAGCGGAAGTGCAGATAAACCTAGCTAGCTCCTTGCTGCTACCATAAGTTCATAAGATATGTTCCATAAGTTTGTCACTGGTTACTGAGAGCTTCGAATGAAGTGACGTAGACATATATTCTTGTAAGTAATAAACAAGCCGCTGTCAAACGCTTAGTACAGACTAAATATGAAGATGGAGTTCAAACAATGTGGTCAATTCTCACTTGTCGTTCTCGAACTAGCTCGAGCTGTAAGTCTCTAACATTACGAAGTATAAGAATTGTCATACTTATGGAACATATCTTATAAACTTGTGTTATTAATAATGAATAATACTTTAATAGTGATAAATATTACGACCTTCAAATCAGAAATAAGTTAGCAAATATTGTAATATGCAAATGGCTAATTCTTACATCATAAGTTCATAAGATATATTCCGTAATATTGTCAATGGCTACTGAGCGCTTGTCATGAAGTGACGTAGATCAAATATTATAGTAAAGTGACTCCTGGTGTGGCACTTTCAAAGGCTTAGTTCAGACTATAGGAAGATGGACTGCAAAATTAACCGAGTGTAGTCAATTCTCGCTTGTCATTCTCGAACTAGCTCGAACTATAAGTCTCTAGCATTACGAAGTATAGGTAGTGTCATACTTATGGAACATATCTTTTATAAACTTACGCTACTACAAGAATTGCCCCTAACTTTCTTCCCTAACCAAAATTCTACCTTTTCTATTTAAAATATAATTAAATAGTTTAGTCTTTGTAATTATTTTCCCCTCTCCACTTGAAATAATTTTGGTTGAGGAGTTCAAAAGAGACTAATTTAAACCATGAAAAATTTCTCCTTGATCTACATTGCTCTTTTCGCAATCTCCTTGAACAATGTATACCCCTTTGAAATTGAACAATGTCGGAACCACCGCGTGCTAGGGGTCACTCCTTCCCCCTTCCACAAAACTAGCCAACCGTTCATGACGTTAAAAACCTTCGCGCGAAACTTGAAATCAAAAGTTAGCTAGAGACCTTGCCACATTATAAAAAGAACTTTAACAAAAGCACATCGTCTACTTCGAAATTTTGTTTCGAATCTATAACAATTTTGAATGACAAGTATCTTCAATTAATCAATCAAAATTAAGTTATTAAGGTACCAGTACGATTTGGGACACATCATTTAATTTTTTTAATAACCAAATTTTAAACTAGGCCTAGTTTGTTTTCCCCAAGTAAAATTAATTCAAATTGGAGGAAAAATATTTAAAAAATAGTTAAAATACAATGGAAAATATTGTGTTTTATTGTGTATAAAATGTAGTATTAGTTTATTTGTTTTAAAATATGAGTTCAGCGGTCTTATAATTAATTCGGCATCTAACTGCATGCAATAGGTTTTATAGTAATTAGGAAATTTATCCAGGTAGAAAGTTATTAAGGTAGTAATTACGTATTTTATTTGATGAAATATTAGGGGATAGACGTATAGAAAATATACATATTTCACCATCATAAACGAACAGTTAGTTATAAAATGGGTGGTGCAGTTGTTTTATTAATGATGCTGTTTTTCTCCTATAGACAGCGCTACATTCGCTTAATTTTTGTCTTCATTACTTACAAATTAAATTTGGTAAAGGGGTTATGAAATGAAAGAACGTTGAATGTTTTGAAATTGGCTTGAGAATCGATCCTGTTTTTTTTTTTGGTTAGAATAGGATAGAATTATGGCAAAATAGAGGCCTGCGCAGTTTCAACCCAAGCACTTAATTGACCGAGTATGGTGTTTGATCACCCTGTTTGTTTAAGAGAGCCGAAGACGTCTCTGTTGTCCACATACCTGTGTTTGATCACTTTGCTTTATCAAGACGTAACATGGGGATACAAAGACGCTAGACATGGCTTCGGTGGATGGGTAACTTTCAAGTCCTATCTAACGTCTTTGTTATCCATAAACAGGATGTTCCGTGACTTAACTTCATATTAAGCAGACGACAGAGTCTAGCGTAAATTTCTTAACGGCTGTTAACTAAATTCTAAAATCATGCTAGAACGAACGTGCGTTCAATCCTTCCTTATAAATATTTTAATTTATTTGGCATTTAATTAACCCTTTATTTAAAGCTTAGCCTTGGTTTAATTAACCTGTTCATTATTTCTCGAAATTTATTTACGCAGTTCTTTATTTAATTTTTTTTACATAATAAAGGCAACGGCCATTACGTAAGCTTCTGGTTATGCGTTAACAATTCTCTTTGAAAAAAAAAATGTAAATTCCTATAATTTCAATTTTGAAGGTAGGAATTTTCGCCACACCTAGTTTAACACCAACGCTGAATGAATGAGTTAATAACTAATCAAGGTTAAATTTTATAATAATAAAAGTATAATTGTAAAATACGATTTTACTCATAAAAACGTTTTGGTTAAAACACGTTTTTTAAAAAAAACTTTATTTTGAAAACATTCCCCCACTTCCTTCATAAAGTGAAAGTTTGCGGCAATGCCAAGGGAAGCGAAAATTTTTGCGTGAAATTATGAAATTCGGCCAAGAATTTTGAACTGTCAATAATTTAATGTACACAGTGTTCCAGAAAAGGTGGTATGACCCAAGTACAGTGGGTTTTATGGACGATTTTGAGTTGAAACTGTTCTATGAAATCTTACCCCCAGGCCCACCGTTTAAAAGTTAATTTTAGAGTGTTTTACGGATAACCCATTAATTAAATTAGCATTAATTAATTAAATTCTTACTCAAACTTAAAGGGGTTTCCTTCATCTACGATACTGAAACTTTGTGCGGACGTAGATCGTTTAGTACTACCTACTAGGTACTCACCCAAAGAAAAGTTTCTAAATACTCTGGAATTTTAGAAAATGGCGACGAAATAAGTTACTCAAAACTTCCTAGACAATGGAATTATTTTGACTATACAATTTATTAGCTTCCGCTACGCAGTAAACAAAACGAAGTCATTTGTTTGTTTACAAATTGCAATATACCTGCGGTTTTATAGATACTTTTATCTGTTATCAATCTTTCTCTCAAACAGTTTAATTATTTGTTGCGGGAATACATACAGCTACTAGGAATCATTATGGACCCCCATATATCCCATGTTAATTTCTATGCTTAGCTTTGTGGGCCGGGCCTGAGAACTTACCATCCGTCACGTCTCATAATTCTGATGGCTTCTTTCTAACTGTGATTTCATTGGTTGTTAGCGCGCATAGTGCAACACTCAGCGAGGCAAAATTAGACATACATAATGATTAGTCTAGTTTCTGTTTGTTGTTATTAACTTTCATTTGTAACAATTTAACTGTCAAGGGTATTTTCCAAGATGGCCGAGATTATTATCTTGCCCCTTTCATAACCAAATACTATTGTGAGAATTTTAGGAATTCATTTTATAAGAAATATCTTTAATGTTTGAAAAATTGTTTTATTTTCCTACACCCATAAGCGTGTTATATATTATTTTTTTTATATTCCTGGACTCCCCCGAAAAGGTTTAAGAAAAGGGAAACAGGTCAGCGGCCTTTTTGCTTAAGAAAAAGAAAAAATATGAAATAGTTTTTCTTTGACTGCTCGATCACGCGAACATTTCTCTCCTTTGCTTTCTTTTACAAGTTATTTTAAATATTTTTGCCCCCGAAAACGATTGCCGGTTTTCTTACTTTCATTTGAAGGAGTGAAAGAGAAAAAAAAATCGTGTCTAACAAAAGTTTAAGTTACTTTACTAAATTTTAAATTAAAAGGAACTATAGCTACTTTCACAAAAACCCTATAATGCCTAAGTGTACGTCTGCCGTAGTGGCTTATAGTATTGTCTATGGGAGACAAAATTAGTGACTGCCGCGGCATCTGTGGTTTAAAGGTTTCTTTTCCAAACCAGAACGGAATAAACATTTTTCAAATGCCGAGTGTAATTTAGAGTCTGATGTTTTCATAAGACTTGACATTCGTTATGTGCATGATCCAAAAACGTTAGATATGGCTTCGAACAAAAGAACTTTGGTGGACTGGTAACATTGAAGCCCTATCTAACGTCTTTGTTGTCCATATGATATCGGATGTTCCGTTTTAACCCTAAACATTAAGCAGACTGCACCGCGGCCCCTCTCCTTTTGGAAAGGGTCCATAAAGGCATAGCTTACTGTGATTCCGTTCAGGTAGAGATGTAAGTCCCAGTATATAGGTGATGGTTCTTGTTTCTGGCTAATTCGCCCTAGGAGACGCGCCTCTACTCAAAATTCACCCCCACTTTTCTACAGGGTGCGATGTCGTATATCTTTTAGACTCTTACTTTTGAGGTGTTAGATAGCCTTATGCTTTTACTTTACTGCGGTTTTCTAAAATTTAATGGTTAGAAAAAATACATATTTGGGATTAATGGAGTGTAAGAAAAATTTAAAACTATTTGATGCGCCAAGAATCATAGGGGGTCCGTGTTTTGTGTATTTGTATTTTGATCATAATAGATAGGACTAAAGTTCTCACCGGTTTTAGATTTTATTGAAGATACGATGTTGTTTGTATACTCAGTATGAATACAAATGTGGTGAAATGAATATATCAGCCAACTGTAACTTAAGTATTTATTTCCAATTTTAAATTTACACGACAGGGTTTGGTTAGATCAAGAAGTGATATCTATTTTATTAGGGAGAAGGTATAAATTCGCCACATTTCCAGCTTTATCCCCAGTCCAAACGTAGGTCCGGAGTTAATCCCCGCCTCTAAATTACAACCAGCATCTGATTGGTTCTTGAAAACTCACGTCAGCGCGACGCGAATGACGCGAAAATTACGTATTTTCTGACTGAGGAGAGGCGAAATAGCCCGGCCTCCTTTTATCTCCCCCTTGTATTTTGAAAGAGGGACTGAGACTATGGCGCGCAAATACTTAGGCATCTTATACCTTCTCTCTAGTAAACTAGATATCTCTTCTTGATTAGATCTTGTGTATATCTTGTAAACTTAAAATTGCACAAGAAATTCAAATGAAACTAAATACTACATAATTGTTACAAATAATTTAGCTCTTGCTATCCGTGTAAATTCCAAAACTTCAATCTCCACGCATCTCTCTGATTAGTCTGCCATAAATTAAGAATGTGTTCTTTGGGTAAAAATAACCTTTATCATCTATCAGAAGTTTAATTTTAAATTGGTAGAAGCGCGCATATTCTGGTAAAGTGAGACTAATTACTTCAAACATGTGTAATCTATTTCCTTAATTGTTTAAGGGGCCAATGAATGTTTGGGAGCCCATATCTCCGTATTAATAAATGTTGTGGACCCATCCATGTTCTTTGACACTTTCCACTCTCAGTTTGACCCATAGAACATGTCACCCTTTAATTTATGACAGACTTATCAGAAACACCCTTGGTAAAATTCATTAAGTATATTAATTAAAAACAATCTAATAGCGGGAAAACTTGGGGCTTCTGAACCTAAATAAAATTTTAAATAAAGCACTTTTCAACTGTCAAATAAATTTCGCAAGCCAGTCGACTAAAGAAATATATATTTATACTAATTTTAGTTAAATTCTAAAAACAAAATAACAAACATTGAAACCCCTAATTAGTATACATATATTTGCGTGTTTATAAACACTTCATCATAATTAGAAAGTTAACAAATATATATTTTCCCAACACTCGGTACAAATTCACTTCAAAAACATATTTACTATCATTATTTCAGGGAAAATGAAAAAAAAAATCATATCGCGTGAAATTAATACATAGTATAGGCCTATAATGCTCAATAAGCGTCGCTGATCCGTGAGAAAATTTCACGATATGTTTCTTGGAACTTTCTAGATCTCGATCTACCAATGTAAGATCACTAACTTTAGAGAGTGTAAGCTAAGCTACGTTTCCAAAGATTGAATTTTGAAACTATAAAGGAAAGAGTCGAGCTAAAATAATCTTGTGATTAAATCATTCATTATTGTTTAAAAGCTTTAGAATCTATAATTAATATTTCTCATACTTGTGACTGTAATTAACTATTAAATTAAAAAACCCATTGGTGCGAGGCATTTGCCCTAAAAGATTACATCCCTGTTAAGCAATCAATGCTATGAGTAAATTTGTTGTAGAAAGCGATAATTGAATGAATGAATATTAATTTTCTTTTCAAATTTCAGAGTATCCCTTTTAAAACAGTGAGGAGCAATTAGGTAGCTTTCAAATTGGGTTAATTTAAATATATATATATTAAAAATTATAAATGAATTTTAAACATTTTGTTTTCACTTCAATTGAAGTTTCAATTAATTTAGTAGGCGTTGAAATGTGAACCTACATGATTAACTAACAGCGATGAAATCTTTATGTGCGGCTAAATGTGCGCCTGTTTTTGTCATCAAATTTTATCAAGTGAATAAATTTCCCCCTTTCCCAAAATATTACTAAATTGGGTATGTTTTTACCCCTAAATATTGGTACCTTTCTCAAATTATTGCTAATTAGCTTGTTTAATGTTTATTGTCACCTTTTCCACAATATTTATTTTGGTAATTTTATTACCAAATCTTGTTAGTTAAAAGCTAATAGTTAATTACGCTTCCAAAATTAGCTATGGATTCTTGTAACAATTTTAGCAGAACTATTTTAGGCTTAAGAAAATGTTACAGTGAATCTTTCCATTAGGAGTTTTCTTAACCTCTCTAAAAACTAAATACTTAATAACTATACTATAACAGGTGATTCGTAACGGTCCCATAACTATGCAACGATGCTCCTGAAAGAAAGTTATATAACTATGTAGGTACTTTTCTCTCTCTCTCTCATCAGTTCCAATTTATAATTTTCGTGACCATTCCTCTAAATTTTCCGCGTCTCGCCTCCTCTCAAAGAAAGTGGTCAATTATGTATCAAACAAGGATATTTGCAAAAAAAAGAAATAGAAATTGTCCACGTCTAACGGGTCCACCATTTCGCTCTCTCTCTCTCTCTCTCGCTCTCTCTCTCTCTCTCACGACCTAATTAAATAAATGGACACGTGCACGTGAGCATGGTTTTTTGACCATCTTATTAAATGACCCTCTTCTCTTCATACATAGTCTTTTTCTTGGAAGAAAGTATTTAAATTCGTTTTTGTTCATAGCATTTAGAGCGCGGTTGCTTGGGTGCCTTTTCCGGTGGACTCAGATTTATTTCAATTTAATTTTTAACTATTTATTTATGTTTTTTTTATTTTTTTCAATTTCACTCGGGATTTTTTAAAATAAATTATAGGTTTTGTAAGATTTATGAAGATTATAATCTTCAAAAAAGAGTACGAATTTAATACCGCTTAATATTTTTGACCCCATCAAATCTAGATCATAAAAATTATGTTTTTATAGTGGAAATTGTTGGTGGTTATATCAAAATTTAGTTTAAATTGCTGTCTTTAGTGGTTTTAAGTTATTGAAGATTAAAAACTTTATGGAATATTATTACGAAATTTGAAAGAATTTGAACCAAATATTCACTAAATACGAAATGAAAATTAGAAAAAATTTGAACAAATATTCACTAAATACGAAATGAAAATTAGAAAAAATTTGAACAAATATTCCCTAAGTACGAAATAACAATTAGAAAGAGTTTGAATAAATATTCACTAAATACGAAATTAATTAACCTTGACTTAAAGTTTAAAATTTTTAATCGGTTACTGAACCCCACCTCACCGACCTCAATTAACTCCTTTTCATAAATTATAGTTTTATTTCAATTTCACTTCCGAAATTCCGACCGACCAAAATTTATACTCAAATTTGTTCTTTAGATAAGTGTTTAAATGACCAGAATTAACCTTTCCAAGGACTATAAACTCAACCCAAAATGAACTATATTTTAATCAAATTAGCGGGTCTTATAGTTCAGACAATTATGCCAAATAACCCGTTAAATTACCATCCACGTTTCAAAGACCCTTGATGTTTCCATTTACATTAAGTTGACTTGAAAATCTAGATACTTAATACTAACTCTAATGATAAACGCCCAGGGATCAGACCCAGATTGTTAAGTACGATATTTTTTAATTTAAATAATTACATTTATAATCCAGTTTCTCTAAACTACTCTTGTTACCAATTATTTAAATGCTACTTGATACAAGTACAAGTGAGATTACCTCTAAATTTTTTTATATTTCTTTCATAAGCTCATAAGATATGTTCCATAAGTTTGTCACTGGTTACAAACTGGAGCTTGTCATGAAGTGACGTAGGTCATAGATTCTGGAAAGCGACGCCTGGTGAGGCGCTGTCTAAGGCTTAGTACAGACTAAATAGGAAGATGGACTGCAAAACTAAGATATGTTCCATAAGTTTTTCACTGGTTACAAACTGGAGTTTGTCATGAAGTGACGTACGTCATAGATTCTGGAAAGCGACGCCTAGTGACGGTGAGGCGCTGTCAAAGGCTTAGTACAGACTAAATAGCAAGATGGAAGCCTGCAAAATTAACCGAGTGTAGTCAATTCTCGCTTGTCGTTCTGGAACTAGCTCTCAATAAGTCTCTAGCATTACGAAGTATAGGTAGTGTCATACTAAGAACTTGTCATGAAGTGACGTAGGTCATAAATTCTTATAAAGCGACGCCTGGTGAGGCGCTGTCAAAGGCTTAGTTCTGACTAAATAGGACTAGATGGACTCCAAAATTAACCGAGTGTTGTCAATTCTCGCTTGTCGTTCTCGAACTAGCTCGATCTGTAAGTCTCTAGCATTACGATCGAAGTATAGGTAGTGACATACTTATGGAACATAACTTATAAACTTATGCTATCATTATGAAGAGGTTAACCTTTTTGGTTGGGCGTATCGCGTTTTGAGAACTTATCCGAATATGTTTATCATACATCTCCTTTACATTACATCCTCTCTCAAATATCTTCTAAAATTCTTTTCTATGATATTTAACTTCTAAAGGGTTTTCAACCTTTGGTCTAACTATACCTGGAATTTTTTCTTAAAAGCCTATAACTGAAAGTAAAATACTTTTGAGGACTTGACGTTTATGGTTCACCCTACGTTGCCCGGGGTGTTTCAACTTAGAGACTGGAAACGGGAACGAATTTCTTGCCTATAAAGACTCCAAATACTTTTAAATTCAATAAAGCCATGCTTAATTAGGGGTTGTTAACAAAGGGGGAAAATGTTACTGGTCTATAATAGGACATTCTGTACATACTGGGGTTCACCTCGGTCCCAACTTTGAGAAGAACTCAATCAAATCACTGCTAATGAACCTTCCCCAAGTGTTACTGATATTAACCATGCAGATTCGAGTTGTGGCTGTGCATAAAGAACAAACGAACAAACCACTTTCTCAAATATAGACGGTGTTTCTGATAAGTCTGGAATAAATTAAGGGGATGTTCTATGGCCGATTTTGAATCAAAAATGTTCTATGATATTTTGCCGTCCGAGTCACTGTCTTAGAGTTATGATTTGAGTGTTTTTGGATGCCCCGCTTAATTAAATTAGAAATAATTGTCTTTCAGTCTCATAATCAAATTAAATACTCCAAACATAACTTGAAAACAGTAGCCCAGACTGCAAATTTCGTAGAACATTTTCGACTCAAAATCACCTAAAGAACATTCCTCTTATTTATGGCAGACTTATGAGATTAATTAATGACGAACTTATGTTTTACTTCGGGTAATGAACATCTGACGCTATGGGTAAGAAACGTAACCTCTTATAACAAAAGGGGTGTCAATGGACTATCTGCCTCTCTAATGTAACATGCCCCTGGTTCGAATCTTCTTCCATATTCGTTTTGTGTTATTATGACTCTTTGGAGTGTAAGGAATGAACGATTAAGTTCTTTCGATAACACTTGTATAAAAAAAATCCTTTAATGATTCTGGTTTTTCGGCTTCTTCAAACATGTTTGAACTAAGAAAAACGCGCGTAACTCCCAAGACGAAGGTTAGGGTTTAGCATAAGTTTATAAGAATATGTTCCATAAGTATGACACTACTTATACTTCGTAATGCTAGAGAGACTTACAGTTCGAGCTAGTTCGAGAACGACAAGCGAGAATTGACCACGCTCGCTTTTGCAGTTATTCTTCCTATTTAGTCTGCATTACTAAGCCTTTGACAGCGCCTCACCAGTCGTGGCTTTACGAGATTCTATGACCTACGTCACTTCATGACAAGCTCCAGTTTGTAACCAGTGACAAACTTATGGAACATATCTTATGAAATTATGATTTTAGGGTGCAAGGTGTTTAGTACTTAGCAACAAAGTTTCACATAAACGTTTTTCGATCAGTCACGTTTTTACAATCAGAAAAGTGTTGCTGTTTACATTTAACGAGTTAATCAGACGTCATTTTGACATAGTAAACCCTTAGTTTCTGTTAGATTAATAAGTGTTTCGTGAATTCCGTGAATGGTACAGTGTTTGGGGTTATTAATGTTAACATTCTTTCAATTCACGACTCTTTTGAACAAAATTTTACTGAAGAGCAGACTGCGCACGTTTTATTTTCATAAAACTGTTTTGCTCTGCACTTTTGATAAAATTTTATATAAACTTTTTTCTTGAAGAATCTCTACATTGAACTTTGATTATTAATTAATCAATTCGGTTTTAAAAATATCAAGTAAATCCGTGTTTTATACAATTTTATGGTTCCAAAAACCCAAATACTTAAAAAAATGGGTCTCGAAGCTTTTGTTCTAACATCGTGCTAGCACTTTACACTTGTTAAATCTAGACGTAAACACTTAAATATCTGACAGAATTATTTATAAATATCTTGAATATACATTAATCAAAGCTTTTATTTAATTTTAATCGACACATATAATTATGTTGCATTAAAAAAATCTAACACAATCAGAGGGATATGTTAATGGTCACCACGATTTTAGATTTGATTTAATCGCATGAAAAAAACATTTATTAGAGATTAAACAACTCTTTTATCGATAAAATATCGATTACATCGAAACAGCATAATGGTGTTTCTTACACAAATCAGATGAAATCACTTTATAGAAGATTTTGTCGATTAAGTATTGGTTACATCGTAATTAAGTCTGTTACATTACGATTAAAAATTAAATGATACATTTAATCTAGCTAGGAGTACCCCCAATAAGTGTACAACCAACACTGAAAGGTGTCAAATCTAACTAACATTTCAACGCCTTAACTTGACTGCAAAATAGAAACGTTAAATGGAACAAGAAAAAAACTTGTACAACTTCTAAAATACAACGTCAGAACTTCTCTGTGTGACTAGGAATGCATACAGCTAATAGGAAGCATTGTGTAGCCATTTTCTCCAAGTATCTAGGCGGATTTTGTATAACGAATTTTATCTTGCTACACCTTTCACGGTCGCACTGGACCTCGCGTTTCTACCAACCAATGGAAGCACAGTTTGAAATACGTCAGATTAGAACACTTCGACGTAGCTAAGAGGGAAAGATACGGGGGTAAAACTTTGCCTTGCATCTCGCTTTTTAACGCCTGCGCTGTATTCTTTTTATATCATGAGAGTGCAGAGAGATGGCAATGTATCAACTCCCTTGTATGTCCCGATACAGAAGGTTGCCTACCCCTTTTTTACATCGAAAAGATCTGTATTATAATACATGGGGACGCAATGATTCTTATTAGCTTTATGTATTCCTGGTGGTAATGCAAACCGTTTCATCGTGCTTCAGAATAGCCAATCCATTAGTTATGTGTCAGTATTTTTTAAAATCAGTTCCGGGTAAAAGTAACTCCAGTAACTTAATCTAATTTAGACCCCCTATAGTTGTTGTAACTTGTAGTTGTCAAAATTGCAATACACTTTTTAAGACAAGAGAGAGAGAGAGAGAGGCATCTGTTGCGTAAGAATCTATAACCATCCTCCTTATTCCGAATTTCATTATCTACACTAGGTTAGCTTTTCAGGTTAATCGGATTTATTAAAAACAATGTCTCTTCCGTACATTTTTCTTTTTTCCTAAACATAATCCCAATTTTGTTACTGAAGTTATTAAGTTAGTACGTGATTTTGATTCATAATCGAGAAGAACACACTTTTTTTCCGCATTAAGACTAAATATAGTCCAAGTAACAGATATTAACTCTTCAGACAATGCAGGGGCGAATTTAGTTATGCAACAATTTCCCATAAACCCAAATGCAGCGAAAGTTAGGGAAGCGACACACAGAATTATACCCCGCTCATCTTAATAAAGGGGCGGTTGTTGGTTAAAGATTTCACCTAAATCCGCAAGAAGATATTATGTATTTTCCCGTTAACTATGGGCCTTTTTAATACAACGTTCAAGCAAACTTGTATCTGGCTTTTATAATATTATAGTATATTTAAAACCGTAAGTTTATATTAAGATATTTCATCTAGGCGCTAGAGACTTACAGCTCGAGCTTGTTCGAGAACGACACAAGAATTGACTACACTCGGTTTTACAGTTCATCTTCCTATTTAGTCTGTACTAAGCCTTTAACAGCGCCTCACTAGGCGTCGCTTTACGAGATTCTATGACGTTTCACCTACGTCATTTCATGACAAGCTCTCAGTAACCAGTAACCAGTGAAAAACTTATGGAACATATCTTGTGAACTTATGTTAAAACTATAGCGTAGAAACAAAGTGGGATAAAACTATCTTCGAAATCTTTAATATACATTGTGTTTCTGATAAGTCAGGCATAAATTAAGGGGGATGTTCTTTGAGCAATTTTGAGTCTAAAATGTACAACTATGACATTTGGACGTCCGGGCCACTGTCTCCAAGTTTAGAATGAAGTATTTTATCGATGACCCCTTAAATTTAATTAAAAAATTGAGAAAGACAATGATTTCTAATTTAATTAAGAGGTCATTCTTAAAACACTCAAATCATAACTCGAAAACAGTGGCCCGGACGACAAAACTTCATAGAACATTTTCGACTGAAAATCGCCCGAAAGATCATCCCCTTGATTTATAGCAGACCTATCAGAAGCACCCCATATTTTTAATTTTAAATTTTATGGACCTTTCCTGTCTAACTTGAAGCTACTTTTACCAAAATTTAATTTAACCAGATATATAGTTCCCAGAATTATAATGGCGTTGTTGCGTTCTACACTTAGTTTTTACGTTAAGTTTAAGATCAAGGTAAAAGCAGGAATCGTGATAATGTCTTATGATACGATTTAGCTTAGACGCTGGTATTATTTTTGCTTAAAAGTATGTATTAGGGTTGGAAGATTTTTGCGAAAAAACTGAATGAAATAGTTACTTGGAAAAATATTTAAAAATTAGGCCTAGCGCGTGGGAAGGTAAAGAAGTAGCGCTGGAAATAGGAACTAGTCAGTCATGGTACGTTGAACAAGACACGACCCTCTCAAATAAAAATAGATGGTAACTTTCTGTGACTGATTCCGTTCCAAGGTAGAGGAGAGATAACTCTATAATATAAAAGTAACAACTTTCTAACGCAATCAACTTGCACATAAATATCTAAAATTATACAAAGTAAACTATTTTTTTTACCTACTAAAGGTATTGATATTTATTTCCCGGCTGTTTTTAAATATAATATTTATTTTTGGTATTTACAAAAGTGTCGCCAAACGTCAACAATTTGACGCTTACTTGAATCAAGAGTTCTTCCTCAAGATCTTTGCTATAGCGTAAATATCAAATTAAGGAAAAGTTTATTATGTAACTTAACTTTCAATTTCAACTATATTTATTTCATTGAATTCAGTTTTTGAGTTCATAAGTTAAGCGAGTATGAAAGGAATAGTTTTAGACGCTTTATTTGGTTTCTATTAGAGTCTCCTAGAAATAGTTCCAAACTTTCCTTAAGTTTTATAGAAAATTCGCCCCAAAAACAATGGAACTGAATCGATTTGTTCCGTACACACGGTTTAATTCAATACACGTGTAGTAAAAGAAATTAGGCTTAGGTGTTTTATCATCTTTCTTTGTATAAATGGTTGTTGAAGAGAATTTGATCATCTTATGAATTACTAGCTGTTACCCGCGGCGTCGCTCGCGTGTAATAAGAACTTCCATCAAAATGATACAAAGAATGGGTAGATTTTACGTGATGCCTAATATTTTTGTAGCACCCTAGGCACCCGGCGTTGCCCGTCAGCCCGTCGGGACATTTTTTATTACTTTTCACGCGGACATTATTCCATAAAGAATGGTTTTAAGTTTTTGGCCGCCATTTAAAAAGATGGCAACAAATCGAACCTAAAAGACCATTCAGTCCGTCTATAGGTTATAGCAGAAGAAAATAGGGGAAGTACGTATTCTTAGCTATTTCGCGAGACGTCACTTTATCGGTTTTTTCGCGCCACTGAATATCCGCTTTTTTTGGCGGAAACCGCGGATGAATACAAGAAACTATTTTCTTCGAAGGTTCGTCTGCTATTGTTGATCCTTCTGGTAGTGTCTTTATATTAGACTTCTTCAGTTTACTATGACCGAGGCTTAACGAGTCACTCGAATTTGGCGAAAAATCTACTTGAATACCTTTAGTTTTGCCTTAATCTGGCTTTTCTTGTCACTAGTTTCCCGATATACTAAATTACACTGGACAGAACTATCCATTTTTAACTCTTAATTGAACGATAACTTTCAATATCAATCTACTGGGGCGAAAGAAGGACGGAAATCGTCGTCTATACTCTGTAGTTCGGTTTCTCACGGTATGGTGGCGCACCTTCAAAAATTTCTATCGGTTCTCTGCCTATCTCTGATTGGCCAATTTAAAGCGATAGCTTGTTTCTGGGAGAGAAGGACGACTTGCACTAGCTAAAGGTACGAATATGTACTTCCCCTATTTTCTTCTGGTTATAGGAAACCCGTGTACTAAATATTTTTGAAATCGGTTGAAACGCGCGGACTTTGTTGCATAGAGAAGAGTTTTTACATTTCTGGGCGCCATTTTTTAAGATGGCGGCAGATTGGAAAAATCTTTCTTAGTACGCGCCTACTACTCATGAGTAACGTTCCGGCAAAGTTTCAGCCTTCTAGAGCTAGCGGTTTGGGCTGGGCGTTGATTATCAGTCAGTCAGTCAGTCAGGACTTTGATTTATATAGATATAGATCAACACTTTCCTTGAAATATAGATTTTTTTCCAAGAGTCGAAAATATTATCATATTTAATAATTAAAATATATTAGTATTGTTTGAGAAAATCTGTGAAGTTAGGCTTAAGTAAAAACAGGCTTTGAGCTCTTTTATCATCCTTTTTCGTATAAGACGCTGTATAATTTGATCTAAAAATTAAGGCTTAGGTAAAAATACCCTTAGCCCTTTTATCACCTTTCTGACATTGATATTATGAATTATCATTAATTTCCTTCAAAATGTTTTCATATTTTCGTATGAAATGAGAATATCATCATATTTAATCCAAAAAATTACTATTTTTTTGAAAATCCAAATATTTAGGCTTAGGTAAAAATAGGCTTAGCTCTCTTATCACCCTTTTGACGTTGATCTTATGAATTACCAATAACTTCCTTTAAATATGGTTTATATTTTCGTACGACAAGAGAATATCATAATTTTTAATCCTAAAAATTACTATTATTTTCAAAATCTTTAAATTTATTCTTACGTATATTGTTATTAATAATAGAAATGGTACAAACATTAACACCGTTAATTTAAAACCGTACTTAAAATTTCATAAAAACTAATTTTTACCTTAATATACTACTACTTTATACTTTTTAATTAAAAATAAATCTACCTTTACGTTCATAATAATAACATAATAGCCAAAGGGTACATAATGTACACGTGTCAGTATAATTAACGGGGACCCCCTAATACCGTTGTTAAATCCATTAAAAACATTTCCATCTCAATATATCCTGATCATTAAATTTTACTTCAAATTCAATTTCTTTAAAAAAATATTTTTAATTTTTTTTCCTAGTACAAATTAACCTTAATAAACGTACACATAAAAAAGATAAATGTTTTGGCCCCAACTTCTACCGACATTCCGGCACTAATTTAAAATATATTTCGCATAATTTAATTAATTAAAAAAATAGTGAAATTATAAATTTATTAAAAAAGCAAAACAATACCCTAAAGGTTGAAAAACGAATATCTTGCTCTATTTACTATAGCCTACGTTATGTTTTTCTTCAAAAATTGTTCTGTTAACGTGAGTACTCAACTTCTCCGGAAATAATGTGAAGTGTAACATAAACGATCCCTTGTCATAAGTGCTATTATTTACATGTACAGGGTGTTTCTGATAAGTCTGGCATAAATTAAGGGATATGTTCGAAAATGTAGCTGCTGCCTCCATTTTGCGTTAAGGGACACTGTTTCAAATCGAGTTATGATTAGAGTGTTTTAGGGATGACCCCTTAATTAAATTAGAAAGCATTGTCTAAATCAGTTTCTTAATTATATTTAAGGGGTTACCCGTAAAATACTTCATTCAATCTTAACTTGAAAACAGTGACCCGGACGGCAAAATTAGAAAAATAGAAATTACATTTTCAACTCAAAAATACCCAAAGAACATTCCCTTAATTTAAGCCAGACTTATCAGAAACACCCTGTACATATTTTTTGAAGGAAACTAGGCTAGATAAATATTCTATAAACTTTAAAATCCATAGAGAAGAGGTTTTTAATTTTTAATTAATTAAAAGTTGCGTCGGTGGTCTCTCGTTAATTTTAAACGGAAAGATAATTAAATATTCACGCTAGCCACTGATTGGTTAAAGATTAAACCCACTCTGTGGTGACAGTTACTGTCATCATAAGCATAACCAAAACAAAATTTCCCCATTTTCAACGCTTAGTTATGATAAGTATGAAAATCTAGTTCCGTTTTTTTTTTCTTTTTCATTTATTTCCTTTTGAAAAAGAAAAAAATAACAGATTTTTCTTCTTTGGTTTCCCATGATGTTTTTGTTTTCAATATTTCATTTTAAACCGTTAAATTTTAACGGTACGCCGCATCGTTTACCATTAAAAACATTTTAACAATTTAACTGTAAAATTGTTAATTAGTTTTATATGTTTTTTGTTTATCGTAATTTCGGAAATGTATAGTTCGTATATAAATTAATTAAACGTAAATTAGTTTTTGATAAATAAGTAATTTAAAAGGAAGTTAAGTGAGGCTGTGAATAAACAAGAATATACGATGTGGATAATTGTAATTAATTGTTTTGTACGGAAATTGCAATACTGCCAACGGAAGTAATCGGTGTACTAGAACCGAGGGGCTAATCGCTGTTAAACTCACTGTTGACCTATTACAGATTACGAGTAATCATTTAAGTACTGTCAAGGACAGGGCTTTTAAAGATTGCGCGTAAGCACTTTAATGCAGTCAAAGGTACAGCCGTGTACACTGATTACACTAAGTGACCGGCCTCTCGACTAGAACTGAAGATTTAAAAACTTGGGGTATAATTAGAAATATGCAAGAAATAAGTCTTTCATTTCTTCAGTAGTTATCAATTATCATTTGATTGGATAACAAGTCATTACAAACAATATAAAATTAACAACAAAAGACCTAAGTTAAAAATTACAGAAATATTGTGACTTCCAAGAGTTGTACCCTTAATTGTTAACAATTACAACTCTTGAATAACACACCTATTATTATTGCCCACGACGACTGACAAAGTTAGATTTCCTTCGGTTTTTCTTCAGAATGGAGAGGTTTCTTTATTTAATTCAATCAATATAAGTTTCACGAATCCTTGTAATTTAAAGTGTCTTTCAAAATATATTAATCACCATAAGTTCATAAATAATGTTCCGTAAGTTTGTCACTCGTTACAAACTTTAGCTTGTCATAGATTCTCGTAAAGTGACGCCTGGTGAGGCGTTGTTAAAGTCTTAGTACAGACTAAATAGGAAGATGGAAGTCCTGAAAAACTAACCGAGTGTAGTCAATTCTCGCTTGTCGTTCTCGAACTAGCTCGAGCTGTAAGTCTCTAGCATTACGAAGAATAGGTAGTGTCATACTTATGGAACATATCTTATGAACCTATGATATCATAAGCAAGAATATTTGAACCAGAATCGGTTTTCTTTAAGAGTTAGTCATAATATTTAATGCGCGAAAGTTTTGGTGTGAATTTTCAACGCTGTAATTTTAAAAGGATTTATATAGCTTAAGGTATCGAATTAACGGAGGAGTTCGTGCTAATATGTTTACAGTAATTTCTCTAATATACATTAACACCAAGAAGTTACCCCCATTTTCTAAACATAATTTACAGTAAAGGATAATTTAATCCAGATTTATTTCTTATTTTATTTTCTTGAAAATAACGCCCATAAAAATGAATGTGTTTTGCTTTTAAGTTTAATGTTTTTATCAAGAGGTTTTTAGTAAGGTACCGAAATCTAGGGTACGTACATATATTGCTGTCAAATTTGAAACAAAACTAAGATAGTTTAGTATAAATGAACATTTTTTAGGAAAAAGATTGAGGTAGATTAAAATACCATTACTGGTCAATCTTTTTGGTATCATTTTATCGAAGGAAAATGTTATTTTCAGCCCCCTTCATTTCACATAGTACCATGCCAGTTCAAAACATTTTTGGTAATATTTAGACTGCCTAAGGCAATTAAGTTTTAATATCTAAATTATATCTACAATTTTTAAATTTTAATGTTTTTAAACTCTAGGTGTACAAGGTGTTTCTGATAAGTCTTCCATAAACTAAAAGGTGTGTGTTCTTTGGGTCAAACTGAGTGGAAAGTGTCATAGAACATGGGGTCTAGAACATTTAGTTACTTATAGATATGGGCTAACAAACATTGACTGGCCCATACAACAATTAAGGAAAGATTCCGCATGTGGAGTAATTAGCTTTACTTTACCAGCGTACGCTGCACACTTCTACCAATTAATAGTATACACTTCTGCTAGATAAAGGTTCAATAACGTACTTAGTTTCAAGACATTTGCAGGCTGATAAGTCTTACTCCACATGTGTGGCAATTTAGTTAATTGTTTAAGGGACCAATCAATAGCTCCGGTATTAAATATTGTAGACCCCATGTTCTTGGTCACTTTGCACTCAGTTTGACCGTAAGAACCACACCCTTTAATTTAAGGCAGACTTATCAGAAACACCCTTTACTGTATATCCAACAATATTTTTAAACATATCAACGCGAATCTTTAAAAAAATATATACACGTAAGTACTGGTATAAAATATTCAAAGATCTCCATGAAGAATAATTTTCAAAAATTCAAAACAAAACTTTTACGGTTAATATTACGCTATAATTCCTATTTTTTTATTATTTTTATTTAAATTATTTATGATATAAACATTTTCATTTGTGAGTTATGGTACTTAGTTCCGATTCAAAAAACAAAGTACTTTAGTTTACTTCCGGATCGTGATTTACATCTTTTTAAAAGAAAGCCTAAACCAGAAACTGGACTTTCCCTTCCCCTGGTTCTACACACACTCCGTCACCTTTCTCTCTTCCTTTTCTTAATTCTAAACGCCTTATAATTTATAATGGACGGAAGTTAAATCAAGTTTTTCAGAATTAAGGGGGAAAGAAAAATTAAAAAGCTAGGGGGAGGGGCCTTCTACGTCCACCTGCAGAAGAAGAAAAAAAATAAGAGAAAACATTTGCTCCAGATTGAGAATTCATAATAGAAAACGAAAAGAAAACGTTTTTTTAAATTAAACCAATTAGTCGTTCACGAATCTTATTATTTTTTGATATTCCCGACATATTTTCCTTTCGTTTTTTTACCGTTTATAATTTCTGTCTAATTAAATATGCATGGTTCAGTATGAAAATTGCATTTTGAAAATTATTTATGAACACATTTCTTTACAAAATAGTGAATTCATAATTTATTTTAAATGTTCAATAGCACTTTGTTATTTAAAATAATTTTACTAATTCTAAAGAGTAGTGTCACCTTATGTTATATTCTTATATTCACCAAAATAGTAAAAGGTAGTAAGCTGATACTTCATGTGTATCGCGATTTATAACGTATTTTGCCTCTAGCTAATGATTTTAAATGTCAATATTGACAATTTAAAAACGCCCATTTTGAAATATGTTAAATATTAGAATTCATTTCACACTTTATAGGGAAACTCTTTATGAATTTATTAATATGGCACTTATTTCAGAAAGACACATTAAATAATATGTTTATGTATTTATTTTAAAAACAAAGTTTAAAACATTTTGTTTTTAGAAGGAAAAAAATAAATAATTTCTAGTTTAAACCCATAATTAATATATATATATGTATATATATATATATATTAATTACTGTTTATTATAAATAACACTGTTATTAAGCTTATGTTGTTCGTTTAAATGATATCTAATGACCAAAACTAATGTTTTTGATTAGCAAACCATGAAATGAAAATATAGCTTTCTTACCTACGAGTCATGTGATTGAAACGTTTTAATTATTGTCCATTCGCTCCAAAATGAATGACTTCGAGACTTGTCCGAAGTACCAACCATCTAAAATGTCTCAACTGATTCACTTAACTCTATATAGTAAAAACTAATATTGGAAGGGGCCAATCCTCCCTTTGAAAACTTGTTTTTCCATGTTAAATTCGACTCATTTCAAGGTTGGACACTTAAGTGATGTTAATTAACATTCGTTTTATTGTCCAATTCTGAAGTTGGTGTTTGAACACTTTCGATGTTGACCAGGAATACATACACCTGCTAGGAATCATAGTGTAGCCACTTTTTGAACTTATCTAGGCGGACTTTGTGAGAGTAGCTGAGACGAATTTTACCTCGCGATAAATCTATCATACTGCCTGTTGCACCTTGCGTGCGCCTAGGAGTTTTGTTGCTACCAACCAATGAATGAAATCACTGCTAGAAAGACGTATGAATTATGAGTCGCAAAAAAAGTATGTACTCAAGACCGGCCCCCTAAATCCTGCATAGGAATAAACAGGACTCAATAATTCCTTTTATCTGTATGTATTCCTATGTTGACCCATCATAGCCCCTTCTTTGTAAAAAATCGTAATTTGTTTCGACAACAAAAATACCTTCAAGGCACCATGGCACGAGTTTCTGGCGAACCCTTACGGCTTAAGTCCTCACACAAACTATACGCGACTTAACAATGAAAGTTAACTGAACTGGTATTTATTTAAGGTTTAATCCACCTGCTAGCTTACCTGTACATGGATTAGATTCCCTTCCACCCTTACTAGCCTAAATTTTTAAATCACCTCGACTCTTTCTCAAACTTGCTCGGGATTAATTCCTATCAATCCTTTTGATGAACTAGTTACTTAACGACACAAAAAGAAAACCGGGAATTAAAATGTATATGGCTTCGGGCTTATTATTTCAGAACACAATCGCACACCCCCTTCATTCATTTTCAAATCTTAACCTATAAGTTGATCGACATTTGTTTTTCCATTCAATATAGTTTTTTTTCTTTTTAAATTAAGGGTTGAACTTTCTTAACCAGTAATTGGAACCCATAGAAATCTGTACAACGGAGTGTAAGGGTACTCGATGTGTTTTGAAATCCTGGTGTAGGTGTAGAGAATGTATGTAGACACTTGAAACTTTGACGAGAGTTTATAAAATTCTTTCCAAATTATAAATTGAACACCCAAATCAATCTGACAACCTCGAAATACGCCATTAAAATAAAAATTGTGTGTCTTTGAACCCCGTTTATTATTGTCAATTAAAACCAACATACATTTTGATTGGTTTTTTAATATTTAAGCATCTCATTGGAAAATTAAAATTAATGTGTACCAATTAATTTAAACCCCCTTTTATGTTCTATATAGTTTAATTTAATATTTAAGCTTCTCGTTAGAAATTAAAATTAATATACCAACGTAGGTAAACCGTTAAAATGTTGTATTTAGTTTAATTTTAAGGTAGGTGCGGTTAAATGAAATAAAAAGTTAACGACTTAAGTTGGTTTAATTTGTGGTAAAGGTTAATTAATGATTGTTTCGATTAAATCACGATTAAATAGATTGCATCTCTATCAGTTCCTAATTTAACAGCTTAAATAAAGTTGTAATTAAATTAGTTGACAATAATTTAATTCTCAGTGAAATGCCCCTTAAATTTTATTTAATTGCAGTTTCCGTAACAATTGTGGTACACCATTAATGGATTAAAATCATGGTTATTATGATCAAATCATAATTTAGCACGTAATTAAGATTAAATTGCAGTTTCGATAAGTTCGATTAAGTCAAGATCTAACAGATTGAAGCTGTATCAAATCATTATTTATCATCGTAAATGAAGTTACGATTAAAATTAAATGAGACAGATTTAATTATGAAGAGGTAACCTGCATCTCAACTTTTGTATCTCCATCCCTTCGCATTCTAGTGTTTTTAATGAATTTCATTATCCCTTCAATAATCACTAAATAGTTTAAGGATTTTATCCCACTTTTTGGCAAATTCAGTTAGGCGTGTAAATACTCTCCAAAAATTGGCAATTATTTTTAAAAGAAATTGAGGTTTCCTAAAGTGGGATGGCTGAGAAAATTACACATTTTGAAAACGCATCCTTTTAAAGAATTCCTGTAGAGATGGAGAAAGGAAGGGAACGAATTAAGCCAGCCAAGACGATCACCATCCACGCTTTTCGAAGAGACATTTGGCCTACACACATAACAGGCGTTAACTGTTGTGGCTTTATACTCTCACTTTTTCCCGTTAAGCCTAACTTAATCTTAGTGCCTCTACTGCCCCGTTAAGAAATGAACCCACGACTCGAACATTTTTCCGAAGGTTAGGGCAAAATTAAATTTAGTCGTATTATGTGGGAGTGATAATATTTATGATTTTGTTTGATTCTAGAGAAAGAATAAAACTTGTTTTTAGTTCCAGCTGTTTAACTATGAACTTGGGAAGTTATTTTCGATTAAATTGTCTATAATATTATCATAAGTTCATAAGAAATGCTCCATAAGTTTGTCACTGGTTACTGAGTGCCGTAGGTGAAACGTCATAGATTCTTGTAAAGCGACTACTGGTGAGGCGATATCAAAGGCTTGGCACAGACTAAATATGAAGATGGACTGAAAAACCGAATGTAGTAGATTCTCGCTTGTCGTTCTCGAACTAGCTCGAGCTGTAAGTCTCTAGCATTACGAAGTATTTATAACTTATAAACTTATGATATTATGAATAGATATTTGACTGAAACACGTCGTTTTGATAATTAAAGATTTAATAACCTTGACAAAGACAAGGTTATCTTAGGTTGAAGTTAGTATTTTTAGGATTTGTTTAACTTGTAGGTTAGGCTAGGTAATGGGTCATTGTGGGTCAGATCTTGTGACTTGTTTGACCACCTAGTTTTTATGAACTTATAGTTACATGAAAACTATGTGGTCAAACAATGTAACTAAAGAGGGAAAGACATGAGGGTAGAATTTTGCCTTCCATATCGCTTTTCTGCGCCTGCGCTCTGGGCGCTTTGGGTTCAGAGAGTGCGCAGAGACGGCTGTGGGTCCAACCCCCTTCTCTGTCCGGGAACTGAGGGTTGCTATACCTCCTTTTTTACATTGAAGAGGTTTATCATACAAACTACTTTAGTGTCGAAAAGTTAATTGTTTCACAAAACGTGCCATGTATGCTTTCAAAAACTCGCTATTACTAAAACAGGTGACACATTTTGTTAAACTCTCAAACGCATACGTAATTAAGTAAACGTAACCCTGAGAACACTATGGGAAGACCTCCCCTTTTTTTCCTCAATTAGCGGTAGGCAATGTTAGTGACTCATTTAAATAATTTAACAATATGGGAGGAAGTAAATAGCAAAGGCCTAACATCATCACACACACATACACCCACGTTCATAAACATTTTTCATTCTATGTTCGAACGCTAGTGGCTTTGCCAAGAAGTAAGCGTAATATAAGTGCCATAACAAAGTGGTAAGCACGTTCAGGTAGTCTAAAGGGGCCCCTACCTGCAGTTTTTGTTTTGGGCGATTAAATATATTTGGCACCGTTTCCAATGGGGCGAAATTCGAGAGAAGCTCTTAAAAAAATAAAAGAAACCTCACCCACGGTTTTAGGATGGGTTTGATTCGATTTCGCTTGGCTATATTTGCAAGGACGAAAAGAAAGATTATTTTTTGGAGGTATTCGGTTTCCTCCTAACCTCTTTGTGGCTGCCAAATAAACTTTCGATTTTTCGATTTATAAAATTTTTCGCGGTTTCAAAAAAAAAAAAAGAAAAAGCTATTAAATTTTCAGTTTTATTTTTTTAATGTTAAATAAAACCCCCGCTGTGGGTTTTGCAGAAGAAATTATGAATTGGTGTTTCTAGTATCCATGGCATGAAGTGTTAGTCGGGCATTAAAGGTTATTACGCAAGCTACATATTTAATTGAATAATTATATAAAATTTGGGTTTATTCACAGTTTTTAAAAACCTCATTCATAGGTAGGTACACCTGTTCTTAAATAGTTTACGAGTGTTTTAGACCTAGGGATTACTAAAAGGGCCATTTACTTGACTAAATTTTGTAAGTAATAACAGAAATACATGCATTTCTTATATTTAGAATCTTCAAGAAGTCATAGACCCCGTACTAATGTCTGATTGAAGGTAAGGGGAAGGGCTTAAACTTTTGTTTTGTTTGCATTCCCATTGGTTATTCACATATATAGGGCCTAGGTCTACTCTTTCACACGACACAAAGTGACAAAGAACACTAATATGTACATTCGGGATTGGCTCAGATAGGTCACTGGCTACGTCGATGTCACGTGGTTTCTAAGTTCAAATATATTAGACGTGACGTCAGGGATGACGGTTTCCTCAGCTCCACCCCTTTAGTTCAAGCAGAAAGGCCTAGAAAATGGCAAGTTAGAAATTCCAAGCAAACGAAATCTATGTGTTACTGGTAGGAAGTAGTGTTAAAATGAGAATTTCGAAACAGTTCAATCATTATTTTCTAATATCTTTCTTTGCTTTTACATATTAAACATATCCAAGTCAATATGTATTTACGATAAACCTATATTTTCAATTTTGAAATATCGATTCATTTTCTATTAATTTAGTTTAATTAAATCTCATATTCCAGTTTAGTTAAATACATATATACCGACTTATAATCATTAATATATTAATATTAACCACTTGATCAGCAGTATAAAAACCTTGAGCTCTTTCTTAATTCTAACTTTACAGCTGCGCAAGGTGTAATAAGGAAATTAAATATCTTCGTGTCCCTAAAAAGATGTTAGTCATTATTCCCAAGTGGTAATTTCCAGCATCAATTCTTTTTATTAATAAAGAGTACAGAGACACTTCTTAATATTATGCCTCCCATTTCTTAGCTTGCTCTTTTTTTTTCTTCTTGAATTGATACCGTTAGAAAATTGTCCGACATTAGCCCAAGGCGCCGGTGTATTCCCGTTGTATTTATTTAAAAACGAATTATATTATACTAACTGTAGCCTTAATTTTTTTATTAATAAATGCTTTCTAGGGATTTAATATTAATTGCTATATTAAAGGCGCCACGTTTTAAACTAGCTATTAATTACGAAGTTTTAGCAGAAGCCTAGCTCGTTAATTTTTAAACTACTTTTTTATCAGTATTAATATCATCATCATCACCGTTGATTTTAAGAAATATTAATCAGACTTAAATAAATTAAGTTTTTGCTTTATTTTAGAAAAAATATTCATTTTTGATAAAATCTTATTTCCTGCCCCCAATTTAAGAAGTTTAATAATTTATAATTAAGAAATACTTCAAATTTAATGAGATTTATTTTAAATTTAATGGGTATACTTCAAGATTTAATTTAACTCTATTAATCAGTCAATAAGTTAATGTTAAGTAGCAAAGGGCCACCGGTGAAGTTTAAAATTTTAGGATGTTTGGTTACATTTTTGGCCGCCATTTTACAAGATGGCGTACGGCATATCGAATCCAAAAACTGTAGCCATCTAGAGGTTGTAATGACTTAGTGTGAAACTACTTTTAAGTTTTTTTTTTACATTTTGGGCGCCATTTTTTAAAGATGGTAGCCAATTGTGTAAAGAATCTTTCATAGTGGGTACCGACTATTTAAGAGTAATATTTTATAGCTCCAGCTTTCTTGGTAAAGCAGTTTGAGTTGGGCATTGATGAGAAGTTACTCAAAATGATTGTAAACATTGATTTTGAAAAATTCGACACGACTCTTTCACTTCAAGTAATGAACTTCTAATTGTTGATATAAATGACTGAAATAAATTGCTTAATATTGTGTTTACCGAGGGGCCAGTCACTTAACATAAACCATCTACAGAACTGTACCTAAGAGATTACTCGAAATCTTTATGTTTCCTACCCTTGACTGTGCTTAAACGATTACGCATAATCCGTAATCGCTTAGTTTAGTCCCTCGGTGTTTACGGGTCATAGTTATTTATGAAAGAGTTAAAGTCGTTTAATCATTTTGAATTAAGCCAAGTCAAATAATATTAAATATTACAGTGTACGTGTAAAACTTAGTGTACCTTCGGCTGTAAATCTGTCCTATTTAAGTTACATACGATTAACTCTATCTACTATAGGAAAACCCCCTTTTTTTCTTTACATTCTTAGAAGAGAAATTAAAGTACCTTTCATACTTCACGTATTTATTATAAATACTATAGGAGAAAAGACTGGTCAGGCTAGTTATCTCAAAATTTATAAACCGTATAGCTAAGATATAGTATTAATTCTCGATTATACGAAGACTGGTTTTCATTTTTTAAAATTCTTTTTTTTTTTTTTGACAAAAGCTCAGATGACTTTTCCTTTCAAATAAAATACCGTTATAAATTAGACGAAAGTAACCCGAAGTAAAATAGTACCACATCACGTGATGTAAGTTTTTAAGTACAGGTGCCAGTAAAAACCCAATTATATCTTTAAACATTCTGATGTTCTACAAAAGGTTGGTACAGAATGTTCTATGGGCGATTTTAATTTGAAAATGTTCAATGACAATTTGCACTATGGGTCACTCTAAACTAATTATGATTAACTGTGATTTCCATTTCTTGCGGTTTACTACTTAATTTAAGGGGTTGTTCGTAAAACACTCTAAAATTTGTAAATGGTGGCAAAGTTACATTTTCGACTCTAAATCTCCCGTAGAACCCATTGACTTTGGTCCTACCACTTTTATTGTAAAACCCTGTACATATTGAGATCTTAAGTGTACGAATGCATTTGTTTGTAAAGCAATCTTCACGGTTACCTCGAGTTTGGAGAAATGACATGTCGATGAAAAGGTCTCACTATCGGGAAGACTTTAAAGCTATTTGTTTTTGACCTCAAGGTCATGGGGGTCAGCATTTCATTGAAACACCTGATGGTTAAGTACTCGAATGTTTGACTGAAAGCCGTAATAATTTCGATTAATACCAGCGCATGTTATTAAATATTCGAGATTAAAAAGAGCTACAACTTAATGCCCATTTGTTAGACAGTATTAACGCGTAATCTTAATTAAATATCGTACTTTATTGTATCGGGGATAGATTTAATTTTAGGTGTAGGAATGGAGAAGGGTTAGTATTTAATTCAGTCCGACTCATGGCCCAGTATAGAGCACCTCCCTCCAACATGTAACGAAAAGTTTAAATTATCTTATTTTCTCACTTAAACCACGTTTTGATGACGTTACTGACGGGACCAACGAAAAATACGTAATTCCTTTTTACCTCTGTCGCTATGACATACGCCCCGTCCCGTGGAAGGGGGTCCGGGACTTTGACACGCGCATAGATTACTCTGTTCTCCATTCCTACTTCTAAAATTAAATCTATCCCTAATTGTATTGAGAAAACTGAGTTTAACTTCGAAATATGAGCTTTGGAACTTGGTCTAAATTCCTTCCTTTCAACAAGCATTTGAATTGTTGATAGAATTAAATCTAACGAAATGATTAAGAATTAAGAGACCCCGATATCAGAAAAGATTTACCGTACGATCAAATTGCGAGAAAATAAAAAAGAAAATTAAAAGACGAACTATTTCCTGGACAGGGGTTAAAAACTTGTTTTCTAACAGCGAAGGTAGGATATGGGGAACTAATTGCATGGTGGAGTGTAGGCGAGATAATCTCTATATACGTTCTTCCTCGATTTAATAAAGAAGAATACCTGATCCTGTGTTCATCTGATATTATATTAAATTCTATTAAATTAAATACCGTCTCTATAAATGCATATCCTAAATCGTGAGAAGCGAAATATGGATACCTGGTTTTTGATTATATAGATGGTTTAATATAATTTATCGCGATCAAAGAGAGCTGGATTTGAGTGCGTACGTGGAACCGTAAGTTCATAAGATATGTTCCATAAGTTTGTCACTCGTTACGAACTGGAGCTTGTCATGAAGTGACGTAGGTCATAGATTTGAGGTAAAGCGACGCCTGGCGAGGCGATGTCAAGGGCTTTGTACAAACTAAATGAAACTAGATGGACTGCAAAATTAACCACCGAGTATAGTCAATTCTCGCTTGTCGTTCTCGAGCTGTAAGTCTCTAGCATTACGAAGCATAGGAAGTGTCATACTTATGGAACATATCTTATGAACTTATGGTGAAACGTATTGGAGTTGAGGTGTGATGATGTATTGATTAATTAGACGTAGATGTATACTTTGTAATTATTTCTTTGGGAAATTAGATATCGTATGTTTATTTAGATTCAATTTTATAAATGGCTGGCACCTATCTGGGTTATTGAAAAGATTGTTTTTTTTTAAATATTGAGCTGAGGTATTTAATGATTAGTTTTGATTTAAATGACTGCAATTGGGCATTACATACTTTTTTTTCCGTAGGTTAGTGGAATTTCGCAATATTTTAGCCTTAACGGCAATATGATTAAATGAAAATAGCTGTAATTAGTCAAAATATTTTCACCAAAGAGTGAATTTGTAATTAATGCAGTTTTTCCAGTGCCATTTCGCACGGATTACTTAGCTTTATTCGAGTGATAATAGTATAGTATTATCTCCATAAAAAGTTTTAAATCCACGGTGAAAAACATCTACCAGCAAATATAAAACGACGTTATTTTGGTTTAATTATTTCCAATTTACCATTTATCGAGTATCAGTATATCCATAACTTCATAATATATGTTCCTTAAGTATGACACTTCCAATACTTCGTAATGCTAGAGACTTGCAGCTCGAGCTAGTTCGAGAACGACAAGCGAGAATTGACT
Source organism: Phalangium opilio (assembly GCA_019434445.1). Classification (NCBI taxonomy): domain Eukaryota; kingdom Metazoa; phylum Arthropoda; class Arachnida; order Opiliones; family Phalangiidae; genus Phalangium; species Phalangium opilio. The sequence goes on from JAEQBA010001261.1 coordinate 201,396, forward strand.
ACACGCGGTTTTGCAATACATCTTCTTATTTAGTCTGTACTAAACTTTTGACAGGCGTCGCTTTAAGAGAATCTGTGACGTTTCACTACGTCACTTTATTACAAGCTCTAAGTAACCAGCAACAAACTTATGGAACATATCTTGTGAACTTATGGTATATCGTATTTAGTTATAGAAGTATCATTACCATCGCTTAACTTTGACTATTAAATTTAATCAAATTTCAAACCAATATTAATGAAATTCAATCAACCTCAAATTAAAATTACCCGTGGATAAATCCTACACAAAATCACGCAACTTCAATCTTTCGACTAATTCCAATTTTTTTCTTAAGACGTTCATAGCTGTTTAAATTTAATTAACTAAAGGTCATCTTATAAAATATGTACTTGACTCTGAAAAGTAGTATTTTAAGTTATTTCCAATCGGATGAAACGTTAAATTAGTTAAGTTTTTTACCAATAGATCTTGAAAAACCTGTATAGTTTAGTTCACAAAAAAGGTTACATGCTTGGTTACATGAGAAGAAGCTGTTTTTATCTCCCAATTTCGTTCAATTTAGTTACTTATATAGGTACTTTCACGATTTATTAAAAAAAAGAAATATCAAAATTCCAATCTGAGAATCTCATGGTCGGAAGAGGTTCTAAAAACCTGTTATCTAACTTGGTGGGGAAAAAAAGAATTCCCGAATCACTTTTTTTTTTAAACTTTAAAAGATTTAACTGGACATAAGAGACTCTGAAACGATTTTAAAATGCTTTATATATAGCCTAGTTGTCTAGATGTTTAAATTTAAAGAAGTATACAGGGTGATTCTAAAAGGTCTGTCAGAAATGAATGCAAATGTTGTTTGGGGTGCCGTTTTTGAGTCGAATATGTATATGACATTTTGTTCTAATTGCCACCGTTTAAAAGTTATGATTGAAAGAGGGCTTTACGGATGACCCTTTAATATTAACATGACAAACTCAAAGACAGTTCTAATTTAATTAAGGGATCATCCATAAAATACTTAAAATCACAACTTGAAAACGGTGGACTTCAGAGAAAAATTTCGTAGAAGTTACATTTTCGACTCAAAATCGCACAAAGAACATCCACCTTAATTTCAAATACACCCTTTAAAGTTAACTGTCTAAATTTTTAAATTTAAAGAAATATATTATTAAACTTCACAAGATAACGCCAAGGCCAATTGAAATGATATAATTAATCCTATATTTTAAAATTTTAATTGACAGATTCGGACATGTATAATCAAAGTTTGTAACTGAGAAAGGGAACTTTTATTTTAATGAAAATAATTGTTTTAATGAAGAGTAGGTTTTTGGGAGACTGGGAGACGCAATGCGAATCATTTGTTATTCAAGGTTATTATATCAGAATTGATTAACTTGAATTAACGTTTTAACATTAATATCACGATTTGTTTAATTTTGATAAAAATCTCTGGGGGTTTAAGATGAGGAGTCTGTTTTTGCGCGCCAATCAGAACTGACATTTTATAAAGTGCGAAAGAAGTTAGGGTTATTTTTCAAATTGTTAATAACGAAGGGTCTTGAAAACGGATTATAATTAAGCTTTTTTATTCAAGTCGTACGAATTCGGGGTTCTCTGACATTTTTACGTGAAAACTTAAGTTTGACTTCTAGAAATATGAATAACATAGCTGTATCTTTCATGTTATATGTTATATCAATAATATATACAGCTACTTGGAATCATTGTGTAGCCATTTTCAAAACGTATCTAGGCTGATTTTGTGGGAAAAGCTAAACTAATCATTATATATGACGAATTTTACCTCACGATTAATCTATCTCGCTGCGCATTGAACCTTGCGCTCATACCTGATCTCGCTTTGTTACCAACCAATGAAATTGCAGTTAGAATGACGTCAGAATTATGAGACGAGACCGATGTTACTCAAACCCGGACCGATAAAACCCGCAAATAAATTAACATTAACAATGATTCATATTAGCTTTGTGCATTCCTGGTTATATATTGAAGTAGAAATAACCCAAATAACTTAATAAAAAGGCATTTAAAATGGAGGTTAATTGAAATTAACCCTCATTCCCCAAAAAATTTTAAAGAAATATTTTCATTTCAAATTGAAATTTTTACACCATGGGAATATTTCACTAACTTCCGTTAAAATTCAGGATACACCAATCCTTAAAATATTTTCATAAAAAATAAGAAAAATAAGTAAATGGTGATATAAACCTTCTTAAATATTCTTGAACTCTTCGCGTGAATTTCGTGAATAAACGGTAGAATTTCTTAAACCTCAACAACTTAACACCATTTTCTTAAGGTAAACACACACGACTTATTTGACCGCGGGCAAATTTATTAGCTCCATAGAGTTAATATTCAAGTTCCGGTTCTGAAAACGTTCCATTCAAACGATAGTGCACGCACTTAACTCGGTTTTATAATTAAAGAATAAGTTTCATAAGTTTGTTGTATTGAACTAGGGGAATTTGAAAAGCATCTTTGGAAATTGGTAACTTATTTATTTGCGCACTCATTTTGCTGTGTTTTTCTCAGTTTTAGGAAAAGGGTCAATATAGAATTTTGTTGTTTTTATTCCAAAGAGTGTATAAAATAAGAAATATTTCGAATTGGAACTTTGTGATTATCTAAATTCTAAAATATTAAAGAAGATACTGGAAATTATGTTAGGCTTTAAAGAATTCTATTTGAAGACGTCACAAAATCCTTCACGTGGTATAAGATTCCTTACCCCAATACGTCTTACTACACAGAGCAGTCTGGAAAATAGCATAAGCAAGAAGTCCTATAAGAAAAATTTCTTATAGGGCATGTGTCCAGTGACCCCCTATTTGACAGGAAAATTTATTGGACATTGGCCACTGGCGTGTACATAAATAGTCAAGCTTTCAGAACTTCGGAAAATTTATTGGTCAAAATGTCCAGTGACCCCCTTAGTTTTTAAAAAAATTGTGGAACATTTTAAAATTTTATTGGACAATGTCCAGTGTCCTGTGCTTATTTCAGGCCCCGAGCAAAAGTCCTCTGCATGGTATAAAACCAGTTAATTAATGTATTGTACCAGTTTTTAAATTCACGAAATGAGGATTACTGGTCCTTGTGACCAGTTTATTAATTGCAAATCTACAGAAAAATTATGGGGGAACCAATCCCAAGATTTAGTTTGTCACAGAGTACTCTAACGCATAGGTTTCCTGAATTCAAACCTAATTGCTCAAGATTGCCTTTGAAATATTATTTTACAAACGCTTTCAAAGAACTCAAACTTTCCTTACTTAAGAGTCTGTTTTGGTATAATTTTCTTGGATTATTCTAAATTCGTGGCAACAATAACCACCATAAAAACGTAATTTTCATTAAATCGTGTATGAGACTTTCCCTTTAAGAAGCTTACTTATATTTGATTGAATAATTTGAAAGAAGAGTCGAATATACAGTCATTATTTGGGTTATATCTTAGCCTTTTTTTCTTTTCCTTGCCGCCAAGTAATGGGTTAATGACACCCGAAAAATCATTGTTTTTCCGAGCACCTAAGATTCAATCATTATTTCGGATTAACTTGGCTTCAGTCTCCAGATCAAAATTAGTTCGGAGAAAAAAAAGAAAGAAATTGACTGAGTTTCCTTCGGGTTGTAATTAGCGGGAAATTCAATGCGAGAAATGAAACAGCACACTCTCTTTCTTGAAATAAAATGAATTCCCGAAAGGGCTAAACGCGATTAATACGCTTCAATTTTCTTTAATCTTGTTTTATTTTAGGGGAAGTTATTTGGGTTAATTCGTGTTTTATTAAAGTATAGGTTTAATATGAATTATAAGGTCTTAATTTCAATTACTTTAATGATATTAGACAATAGATTAGAAAATCGTACGTAGAAACTGAACAATTAAACGAAAATTAAGTATGTGGTTAATTAATTAATTAATTAAGCTAATTGGAAAGGAAGTATTTACTAGTTTCTTCAAAAATCAACTGACTGAATATATTTTGACAAATTTCTAAGTTATGGCAAACTGAAATAGTGTATATAATATGTAGTTAATTTATAATTATAAAAGATAATTGGAAAGGAAATATGTACTAGCTTGTTCAGATAACAGCCAAATTTATCTGACCAATTTCTAATTTATGGGAGACTAAAATAATGTATGTATATTTCAAATTGTTCTCATTTGAAGATACGAGCGATTAACTTGATTTACAGCAGATGACGTTTAGGGTCAGGGGTGACCAATTATAGTCCCTACACAGAATTACGTCATGATTAGCTTCACAGAGAGACCTAACGTTGGGGTCCTGCGAGCAAGTTTCACTGTCCTTACCTTCTTTAATATTTTAAATTGATATACTTGATATTAATTTGAAATATGCATTATTTTATGATGTCTTTCGAAACATAAAATTAAAATTATCCCGATCCTTTAATTTAATTATAATTTAAATTAAAGAAAGTTTCATCAGGAATGCATACATATACCAGGAATCATTGTACCCTCGTAAATCCCATATTAAATTCTATGCGGGTTTTGTGCAGTGGACATGAGTACTATCAGTCACACGTCATAATTTGGATGTTTTCATATCTGTGATTTCATTGGTTGGTAGCAACGCGAAGTTGGGTGCGCACAGCGATATAAATTATTCGCGAAGTAAACTTTGTCATGCATAATCATTAGCCTAACTCTTCCCACAAAATCCTTCTAGATACGTTGAGAAAAATGGCTACACAATGATTCCTATTAGCTGTATTCATTCTTGGTTTCATCCAAAGCTTTGCCCAATTGTTTTTGTTTATACGCGCCGAGCGAGCCGCCGCGTTCGCCCTCTAGCGGATTTTAGAAGAACAAATTGGCGGGAAAATGACCGCGTCTTTAAATGAAGCCATAGGGTTGTTGTGTAGTTACTTGTAAGAATTATTACTGAAATTCCCAGAAGGGGTGAAATTTTACCCATTTTGCGAAGTTCTAGAATTCATTGTATTAAAAGTAATGAATGAATTAACGCGCTTAAAGAGAAAAAGTAAGTTTTTAGACTTTATGTTATCTAATCCCAACACCCAAATTAAATGTACAAAACTCCTACGAGGTACAGTTAACCTCAAAAATGTGTCTGTCTGGAAGCACTTGCAAGTTAATTTAATTAACTTACAATATAAACATATTTATTTAATTTGAACACTTAAATAGATGGTAATATCAAAAACTTGCTTAGTTACAGAAGTTTCCCTGTTACACTATCCAGAGACTACGGTATTAACTTCGTTTGATTTACAAATACCTCTTACTTTAAAAATGTGTTTGGTTTTTATTATATTTTAGACTTTTAGACGAGTAGAATCCCTAAAATAATTTCTTTAAACCTTCTAATGCTTAAAAATGCGACGTATTTTATAATTGTAGCGCTTGCCATTTTTAAACTGCCTATCTACCATTCGCGAAGTTCCCGCCAAGAGTTTTCAATTCAGTCCGCTAGAGGCGCTGCGTGTTAGTTAACCTCTCAATCCTCGGCGCGTATATTAAAAGATTAAAAACTCTCAGGAAAAAAGAAGTATAACGAATATCGATGGATTATGTATTATCGAAAAGAAAGGGTCAATTCACTTTTTACGTAGGTAAAGGAAACACTTTTGCGGAGAAAAGAGGCCCCTACTGTATTGTATTTAGGTCAAATTGAGGGGGTCATATCTCCATTCTTTTATTTCCACATCTTTAGTGACCTTCCCCATAAAATCAAATGAACAAATAATTTCTTTCTTCGCAAAAAGATAAAGTCCATAGTTATGTAATTCAAGTAGTTGAAGTTGTAAAAGCTAATCACCAAACAACCAACAGAGCAAACGGCCATGAACAACCTAAAACTATAGCTATCCTACCCTATATCGTAAGTTCATGCGATATGTTCCATAAGTTTGTCACTGGTTACAAACTGGAGCTTGCCATGAAGTGAGGTAGATCATAGCCTGGTGAGGTGCTATCAAAGGCTTAGTGCAGACTAAATAGGAAGTGTAGTCAATTCTCGCTTGTCGTTCTCGAACTAGCTCGAACTGTAAGTCTCTAGCATTACGAAGTATAGGAAGTGCATACTTATGGAACATATCACTTTTAAACTTACGTCTATATTGAATTAATTTAATTGTACGACTTTATAAATGCATTTCGTTATACTTGTTTTAGAGTTGTTTTGTTATTGAATTTAACCACACCAAAAAAGCATGCCAATTTAACTTTTAACTGACATTAATGTCAACCTTATTAATTAATTATGTTTTTAACCAAATAAAATTTCCCCTTTGCGTGATGTGTGTGTTGTTATGTGAACTTAATAATAATAATAATGCTTGTTTATGCCTGAAAAATGTTTAAACTGATTTTTAATAGCGTTTTATGTTTAATTTTTAAATTTTATATTGAACTGTTTTGTGTTTTGATAATTGGGCATGTATTCAGTACATAGTCGCGACGTCTCTTTTAAGTTTAACAGCAACGGGGGGGGGAGGGGGTGTAATTTAATGTACTGAATTTTTAATAATTGTCCATTTAAGAAAGCGAAACCGATAGGAAACTCATGCATGCTCTAATGATTAATTATAAATGAATTTTTATTTTTATAAAAATTTCGATTTTACTTTTTTCAAATTTTATTACGCAATTTTAAACGGAAACTTGTTTTCAATCGCTTGAAAAATCTACAAGGATATCGCTTTCTCTCTCTCTTTCTCGATCCCCCCTGGTTATGTGACATACATACGTTATGATATTCGTTTAAGACTTTTAACTAGTAGAATATTTAAAGTTTTAAAAGTACCGTAAGGAATTTGGTATTTAAAAAAGATAGGTTTAACCAGTTTTAAACGGATATTGGTTTCATAAGGGCCATATCGAAGGAATTTTAAACAAAAATAATTTCTTAACTGTTTTGAGATATAACGATTATTAATATTAAAGATAGAGTAGTGATTTAAAGTAATTAAGTTTTTTTTGAATAATTAAATTTACTACGCAGTTATTTTCTGTTAACGTTTCATTTAATAATGTTATAAAGAAGTTACCGCGTCATAACAATAGTATTTTACACAAAGGGCTGCCATTTTCCAATATGGCGTCTTCAGATCTCATTCGAAATGAAATATCTATTTAATATATAAACGCAATTTTTAACTAAGTCGATTGAAAATTGGTGGAGAATTTTTATGATATTTTCAAGGTATTGAAGATGCACATTCAGTGAAAGGGTTTGAAATAGTCTATACGTTTGGATAAAGCCTATGTCTAAAATAATGCAAACGAAAGATTCTTTGATAGTGTATTGAAAGATCAATTAAGTGGCGAAATAATTCTAGGTACGCTTTAAAAATAATAACAATAAGTGTTTCACCATTCCTTTAAATACATTAAATCCCGTTCATGTAATTAAAACCAAAAAGAGAGGAAAAATACAAAACAAAAACGGTTATTTAATAAACTAGTTTAAATCAAACAACCATTAAAAAATGATATATGTAAAACAACAGACCTTCAGTACTGTACCACCGTGCACTATAATATTTATATGTCCATCGAGATACGGCTAACCTTACATTCCATATACGTGTACATACATTTGAATAAAGCCACAACCCTATAACGCATAAATACAGGTCTACCGTAAAGATAGAAATCACAGTCAAATTCACTATCCTCAAATAGATCATCTCTCCTCACTCTGATGGTCCAAATAGGCTACAGCGCAGACGTCAAAAAAAGCGAGATGGAAGGCAAAGTTGTCTTTTCCTCTTAGCAGAAGTTTATGAGATATGTTCCATAAGTATGGCACTTCCTCTACTTCGTAATGCTAGAGACTTACTGAGAGAACGACGCCAGAATTGACTACACGCGGTTTTGCAGGACTTCCATCTTCCTATTTAGTCTTTACTAAGCCTTTGACAGCGCCTCACCAGGCGTCGCTATGTCGTTTTACCTACGTCACTTCAGGACAAGCTCTCAGTAACCAGTGACAAACGTATGGAACATATCTTATGAACTTATGCTGAGAGCTAGTTCGAGAATGACAAGCGAGAATTGACAACACTCGTTTAATTTTGCAGTCCATCTTCGTGTTTAGTCTGTACTAAGCCTTTGACAGCGCCCAGACACTAGGCGTCGCTTTACGAGAATCTATGACCTACGTCACTTCATGAAAAGATCTCAGTAACCAGTGACAAACTTATGGAACATATCTTATGATCTTATGCCCTTAGTAATGGTATACTCTATACAAAAAATACAACTTATAAAGATAAATATATCCTTATGATTAAGCAAAGGCTTGCAACCGATGAAAAACAAAATTCCAATGCGTAATACTTTCCACGAATTGAAATTAGAATCATTATTCTCGTTTCAATTTCGAACACGTTTAGCTCCTCGTGCTTCTGATCGAGTTAGTTTGGTTGTACGAGTTTTTTTAAAAAAAGGAAAACTATAGCTGGGGTTACGAGGGTGTCGGGAACATTGGAAATATGTATCAAAAAGGCTTAATGGAGCTCCATAACGGGTTTTATCATAATTATTTCAGCTCGACAACGTACCGTTTTAATTAAAGCACCTGGCAAGGTTTTCTTTCTCTTAGAACATTTCTTTTTTTGCGGTTAAACCATTGTTTACTTCTCAAGTTCCTCTTTTAAGTATAGTTGTTTTGTTTTAAAGGGTTCTCTTTAAACTTAGTCTTTGTTCTAAGTGTTTTAAATAACTTTGACAGTAATAGAATTACTTTAAATACTGTCAGAAGTATATTTATACGAAGTTATATCTCGTCTCAGAAAAAATGAAATTTTCATCCCATTGAGATATTTTGGTGTATTTTTAGTTGAAATTCTTTGAAAATGTCAGTGCTTCAATTGGTTACGTTTTAGTGCTAATTTGCTTAAAAGTGAGAATTTACCTGGTCATGGTTAATAATAACAATTCTAACATTTTTATTGAGATATTTTGACGTAGTTTTATTTAAAATTCTTTTAAAATTTCAGTGTTGATAAAGAATAACACGTGCTTCAATTGGTTACGTTTCAGTGTTAATTTGTTTAAAAGTGATCAGAATTTACCTGGACATGTTTAATGAAAACATTTCTAGCATTTTTAACATATCCTTATTCAAACAACTTAGTTGGTGTACTGCGTTAACAAAGATGATAAGTAACTAGTGTTATCACAGTTATCGCGTTAAGATGTTTTAGTAAGTTATCTGGCCGCCATTTTTCAAGATGGCTGCAGGATTACTTAGTGAGAATTTAGTACTTCAATTAAATTTTTCTTGCTAATAAATAGGAATAACCACCCTACAAAATTACTATCAGCCTTGTATACCAAGGGTTCTGAAGATACAGTGAGTGAGCGGATTTCCCAAAAAGAACCAAATTTGATAAGTTCAGGTTAATCTCCTTCTGTCATTATTTAGTGTAAGCCTTTATTTTTTTTCTGTTGAAAGTGTTCTTTTGTGCATTTATTCATTTTATTGTTTATGTTTAAGTGTCGCCACTGGTTTTTCTTTTGTTTCGAAATCGTTGCGATCGTTTTTGTCAGAAGTTTTGTGTACTTTTCTTTGTATCGCGCTGCCCATAAACAAAAACACTATCACGACGGAAAAAGTTGCCTTTCCAAAGAGGACTTTTGCAAAAAGCTAGAGGAAATATCCGAAAACACAAGAGAAAGTTGCGCTATATGGCCATTTCCTTTTATTTTATACATTTTTTTATTTAATTCCTTGTTCCTAACTAGTTTCCATAGAAATTGAAAGATTGGTAAGATTAGATTGGGTTGGGTAAATCAAATTTATTGTTTTATCTGCTATTTGGGTAATTGGTAGTTATAAAGAACGTGAAATAGTGGATTGCAAGTTGAATTTTAAGGCTAGTTTATTGCAAAATTGCTAATCATGTCAAGTAAAATTTGTTCTAGTGACACAATATGTCCTCCGACTGCTGGCAATATGGGCGGGTAATTTAGTATAAGCTCGTGACGCTTTTGGTTACAAGCTCCTCCCAAAACTACGAGTATTATCGAGGCACAATAAGAATTCCCTTTGTCAATTCTATAATCTCCTGATATAATCAAACCAGTGAAACTCGAATCTAAATGCAAAGTAATTCAATTTAGTAAGAAGCCCCGAAATATATTTAAGATTTAGTAACAGGCCACTGAATTATATTTAAAATTTAGTAACAGGCCATGAATTATATTTAAAATTTAGTAATAGGCCCTGAAATATATTTAAAATTTAGTAACATGCCCTGGAATATATTTAAAATTTATTAACAGGCGCTAGAATATAATTAAAATTTATTAACAGGCGCTAGAATATAATTAAAATTTAGTAACAGGCCCCGGAATATAATTAAAATTTAGTAACAGGCCCTGGAATATATTTAAAATTTAGTATCAAGCCCTGGAATATATTTAAAATTTAGTATCAAGCCCTGGAATATATTTAAAATTTAGTATCAAGCCCTGGAATATATTTAAAATTTAGTAACAAGCCCCGGAATATATTTAAAATTTAGTAACAAGCCCCGGAATATATTTAAAATTTAGTAACAAGCCCCGGAATATATTTAAAATTTAGTAACAAGCCCCGGAATATATTTAAAATTTAGTAAGAAACCCTGGAATATATTTAAAATTTAGTAAGAAACCCTGGAATATATATAAAATTTAGTAACAAGCCCAGAAATATATTTAGAATATAGCAAGAAGCCATGAAATATATTTAGAATTTAAATAAGTTACAAAAATTCAAATATAAACTTAAACTTAGTGATTTAATGGATCATTTATTTCCATTTAAAGCATTTAATACGTTTTCCTTCAACCAATTCCGATTCCGCTAAAATAATTCTAAACAATCGAAAAAATATGATTATTATAATTTCTTAAAATCATTGCATGAACATCCGTCTGAGAGTTGAAAATGTTAGAAAACGTTTCCCGCCAGCCACATATTTTTACCCGTTCCCTAAATTCCATCATAAATTATTTCGGCTCTTTCCGCTCAAGAGATCCTTCTTGCGCTTTAACAAATAATTTCCCTCCAAAACAACCTGAACTGATAATTTCGATGGAATTGTGCCCTAAAGCGATACTCTTCTGGCCACACACACCAACCAACACCGCTATAAACGCTTCGTCGAATAAGGCTCAGTCTCAGACACAATCAAATGATCCCACTCTCAATTTGCATCACGTAGAAACTTATAGTACCGCTCGAGTAATTTAAAGGAAATATGTATGAAATTATTCAAAGAAACTTAATTCAAATGAGTGTGCTATTTTCCCATAACGGTTTCTAATGACTGTAGTATAATTAATACTACATCAGCTTTAACTCTGTGTACAGAGGTTATAGAAGGAAATTTTAGAGGTGACATAAGAATGATGCGTAATTAGGCGTTAATCATAAAGCTTAATGACTAGGGTTCGCATCCGTCCCAACCTTGAGAAGAACTGAATCAAACCACTTCTAATGAACCTTGGTAAATCAAATTCAGAAATTTAAGAATTGTGACTGTGCATTAATAAATAAAAATAAACAAACAAACAAACAGGTTTCTGAAATATATATACAGGGTGTTTCTGATAGGTTTGTCAAAAGTGGGATGTTTATTGGGTGATTTTGAGTCGAAAATGTTCTATGATATTGTCATTGTTTTCAAGTTAAGATTGGGGTATTAAATGTAATGAAGAAACTGATTTAGACAATGATTTCTAATTTAATTAAACACTCAAATCATAACTCGAAAACGGTTACCCGGACGTCAAAATGGAGATAGAAATTACATTTTCGACTCGAAATCGTGCACCCAAAGAACATCCCCCTTAATTTGTGCCAGACTTGCCTAAAACACTCTGTAACTATTTTCTCATTTTCCAGAAATTACAAATTAGCCATGTACCTACGTTATCCCTTTAAACATTTCCCTTATAAATACCAATTCACGTAATGGATCGTATTGCAAACTCAACTTGAAATCATCTACAATAAACAAAAACCCCTTATATCGCGTGGTGGTGGTTTTCCGGGGTTTCCTGCGATGATCTTGTAAGCACTAATTGTCCAAAACCTCATCCACGAACTCCCCGCGCATGTTTTTCATTTCGAGTTCGTTATCCCTAAAATCCTAAACCTTGCAACGAAAGTTTGATTCGAAACATTCCAGGGGTACCCCCTTCCTCCGTCTACAATACAATAATAATAGTTATTATTGTAGTTTTTAAAATGGATGATGGCAGTTAACCATCTTTAACTGTATTAAAACGTATGGGGAAATAGTAAAGAGTGTCGCTATGAAGTCGAGGAATATCAACTAAGCGGAACAAGAGCTAGCGAATTGAACCAAAAGATGTCCAGAACGCCAGACCAAACCCTTTTGTTTCATATTCTCCCGGTGAATTTATTTTTTTTTTGACCGACCCTAAGAGACATTCTCTCTCTTAATAATTCTTATTAATAATAATAATAAGTAGAAGACAATGCTGATGAGCTGAATGATAAAAACAATGAGTTCGTAACGCCTACCGCGTCACAATAAACAAGTTAAAAGAACAACAACCTTTCATAATCATCATCATTTAATCAAGTTGTAAGAAGTTTAATTTTCATTTTTGTATACTACTATAGTGGTATGTAGACACGTGGAATTAAATTATTGAAAGAGAAAAACTCGAACTTGTTAAAAGATGGACTTCGACGGTATTTATTTATACCATAAGTAACATAATAACCATAAGTATGACAATTAGCCAAAACTAACTAAAAACCTATTTTCGGACCTTTTACGTCATCATAAGTTCGCGCCCAGCACAGAGACCCCTAGCGGTGGAAAATGAAGCGACTTCCGCCTCATATTGAAAATCCGGTTCAGAGTTTTAAAGAGACGCCATTGAAATTTGAGTCGACGGTCCTAAGCCTTGGTTATATAGTTGATTTGTATTGACTTTTTACCGAGTTTAGCGCGACCACATTACGAAGTTGAAAATTGCATTGGGTAGGTTTAGTTACCGAATATTTAGACTTCAAAAGGCTTATCATTTTTGGTGCTGAAATTTCCGACTTTCAAAGTGAAACATACAAACACCGCGACCCCGCGAGCTTGTACAATAAATAGCAGACGAGCTATTTCCGACACAAATACGTTCAAGGAGAAGGTTTATTGTGATTGGCTAATATTGTAGAACTATGTCATTCGCCAAAGACCAGCATGAAGTACTCGACGGGGTTGCAAGTCCTGGCCTGATGTAAGTGAGAGTGTCAGTGTTGATTATAGGTTTCATTTTGAAATTTGCATTATTACAATAGGAAGAGTCATACTTATGTTTATTATGTTACTTATGTTTATACAGATTTGTATAATATGTTCAAATCTGTCAGGTCTTTGTTAAATTTTTACATATTAAGGTTTATATTTCCAACGGGTTTAATGTAAGGTCAAAGATGACTTATTCCCGGCTTCATTGGACGACAATGTATGTGAAACTATGAAGCTTAGGGCCGTAAAAGTACTCTTTAATATCACTGACCTTTCCTAATTCAAATTTGATCGGTTTTTTGGCCTGCAAGCAATTAACACTAAAAACTATATCGTACAAAAAATCCGGTTTATGTTTAATCAATTTCAAGTTATGGCCTTGGGAATGTTTTGCCCCAGTGTTTGAACTTTGACACCTCGAACGGTCATAACACGAGGAAAATATATTACACACGTACAAAAAAACGCGATGAAATTTAAATCAAAACTTACCTAAACTTAGAAACTTTTTCCAAACGCAAAAACTCCTTTCAGTCGATCCAATATCGAAACTTAGACTTCAGTTCGAGCCAGTTATTTTTCTACTAGCCACCAAGAGTTCCGGAGTTCATGGTTGAAACCGTTTTCGTTAGACGTGTACTTAAGTATTTAAAACATCCAGTGGTACGGTTAACTATTAAGGTGTAAAAGTTTTCGCGACTTTGTAGTGTTTAACTATAGTTAACCTTTACTAAACAGACAACCAACAACCACGCAGAAACACAACTGTGTCCGAATCACCGGTCTGTTTCGTTGAAAAAAATCTTAAAACGTAAAACCTTTTCGATTCGAACGAAAAACTCTAGTCCCTCATACTAATATTTTAGATGGTGTACCTGAGAAAGTCAGGTAGGTAAGAAATTTAACTTTTATTCGAGACGATGGTTGCTTGGCTCGCCAAACCGGTCCTCCTGGCAGCCAGGTAGTTTTAAGGTTCGCGTACCGTGGCACGCACGAATTTTTTCGGCAAAAGGGGGGCCACTATACCGACTTAATAATCTTAGGGTTGTATTCCGTGCCTTTTACCCAATGAAATGCCTTAAAACAAACGTGAAACGTCACGCCGACGTCATCGAACTGTGACTTACAAGGGGGCAAGTATAGAATCAAAGAAGTAAAAGTTCCTTCAGTGGTATTTTCCCTCCCTACTTGTTTAGTTTTAAAGGAAACCCCGTTTTTTGGCCATACTCGAATCTGGATAGATTCGCCAGTTGCTTTCGCGGCGGTTTTCGGAGGTTACCTCCGTGTTTTCTATCTTACAAAAAGTCAAATCGAATATGGTTTAAGTAAAAGGAAATATTTGAGGTGAACTTAAAGTGAAACTGTAGATAGAGTTCTCGGGTTTCCTGGCGAAAAGTGTTACACAGTAAGTTGTTTTCTTAATTTTTACGCTGCATAGACACTTTTCTAACAAAGGTTCTATAGTTATCCAGTTCTAAAAACAGATCTTGAATAGTTTAAAACGGTTCTCAGTAAAGTTTTAGATAACATCAGAAGGGGATAATGGAAGAAGGATGACACTCTGTATCCTCTTAATACTTTAGTCATGTAACATGATTCTTCCCAGGCTCACCCTTTTTGTCTGCTCTCCTGCTCATCAAACTAAGTTCAGATGGGCATCGTACGTACCGTGGGGTGAATTCTAAAACTGTTTGGTAGTTAATCATCAGCAATCAACCCACAAACCTTGATTGTCTTGGCGTGGGACAAAAATCCACAAGCACATGCGCCTTGACCAATAGAGTAATAATGAGGGAAATTATTTATCGCGTATGTGATTCGGTTTATTAACCTTGCTCCAAATGTAAAACGATGTTGGGAAGAATCATGTTACAATTGCCCCGCTTTGTGCATTTCTGATGACATGCATTTGCAGTCTGATCCAGTTTGTATTGATTTTGACTCTTTGAGAGGCCAAACATTTTGGGGTTGTAATTATTTTTTCATTGGTACTTTGGCAGGTGCAGCCATGATTTCGAGCGATCACGTACTGGAGTTGGTAGGTGTGTTTCACACTGGTCAAGTGGAGCCCGGTTCGTGTTTTCAGAAGATGACTGGCTCTGTTCCTTCCGGTGTTATTCTAAAAGATGTTTCCATGGAAGTTCATGCTGGGGAAGTCATGGCCTTGCTTGGCTCTAAAGGTAGGCTTATGAACCTGATTTTGGACATATACTGAAACTTAAAGGGGGGTCGCGGTAAAAATATCAAGAAGTGATATCTAGTTTATTAGGGAGAAGGTATAAATTCGCTACATTTCCAGCTTTATATCCAGTCCAAACGTAGGTCCGGAGTTAATTCTCGCCTTTAAATTTCATTGGTTCTTGAAAACTCACGTCAGCGCGACGCGAATGACAAAAATTAAGTATTTTCCGACTGAGGAGAGGCGAAATAGCTCGGCCTCCTTTTACGTCCCCCCGTTGTATTTTGAAAGGGGGACTGGGACTATGGCGCGCGAATACTTAGGCATCTTATACCTTCTTCCTAATAAACTAAATATCACTTCTTGATAATATACATTAGACAGTTAAATTATACTTCATCTAGAGAAATATTTAAACAAAAAATACTTGTGCACGCGCTTCTTTATCAATCTTAATCGTTAGGGTTGACAGGCTAATAATTATTGTTTATATTTTTACGCGCGGGTGCAGGTAGTGGTAAACGCGCCTTACTGGAAGTTGTGGCTCGACGGGCGTTGGGACCCATCAGGGGTCAAATCTTGTTGAACGACGTTCCAATGTCATTGCGTCTCTTCCAAGAACAATGCGCTTACGTTCCGAAAAAAATCAGTCTATTGCCCGGTTTGTCCGTTCGTCAAACCTTAGTTTATTGTGCTCATTTGACTATCGGATCCAAAGTATCCAACTCCGTCAAAAGGAGTCGCGTCAAACAAGTCATGGCTGATTTGGCCCTAAATCAAGTGTCTAATCGAGAAGTGACATCGCTGACAGCTAGCGAAGAACGTCGCTTGGCCATCGCTATGGAAATTGTCCGGGATCCTGTCTTGATATTGTTGGACGATCCAACCTACTTGTTGGATCCCCTTAATAGTTATTTCGTAGTTTCCATCTTGTCTAACCACGCCAAGAAATACAATCGAATTGTAATTCTGAGTATGGAGAAGCCACGTTCTGATGTTTTCCCATTTTTGGACAGCGCTACGTACTTGTGCCTGGGAGAAGTCGTCTATTCTGGTAAGTGTTTTAACATCCTATTTAAATCTGGCTTTTTAAACCGAAGCTTCTAGCAGGAGAAAAGAGGTATGATGGATTGGTAATGATGGGCAACCGGCTCCTCTGAAACTCTCCCAGGGCACCTTGCGAACGCTCCTACCCTTCGGTTGGCGATTGTTAACTGCTTCCGCTTAGTGCCATTTTAGTTCTATGAGAAATAGCTTCTGTTTTTAAGACAAAGGGCGCGCCGTACTGTACACCGCTCTGGATGCTGGGAGGGCTTCGGGGCCCTGTGGGGGTACAGGGGCGACGTTATAGATATGGGGGTTTCCACTTCAAGCTTCTAGAAAACGCGTTTAGCAATATGTTAAGGAAAAAGAATAAGCTACACAAATAATCTTTATCTCCTCTTCTTTACTGCGTAAAAATTCAACTTTGAGGTGTGGGAGGGTACTTTAGTAAGCTCACTAAGCTTGGGCTATGGTGACGTCAATAAAGGTATATTATAAACAACTCCTCCCACATCCCTTTCGTGCAGGGCTTATATAAACTAAATATATCTTGTTATTATCTATAGTGCAATAAATAATTATTTTTAAATACAGGCAGTACTCGTATGATGTTGGACTATTTCAGGAGTATAGGTTTCCCTTGTCCCGAATTGGAGAATCCACTCATGTACTATCGTAAGTTCATTTATCTTTGTCGCAAGACTGACTGCTTTTACTAATGCCTTGTAATTTTCGGTATGTGCAGTGTGTTTGTCGACTGTGGACAGAAGGACTAGAGAACGCTTTATTGAATCCAGCACCCAAATCGCTGCCTTGGTCGAAAAGTTCAAGGTTGAAGGCTCGAGGTACCGAAAATTCGGAGCCCCCACGCCTGAGAACAACGAGAGAGGCGAAAACCCTTACAAGTTACCATTGACGGCTTACGGACAACCATCGGGATGGTCCACTTTCTGCACTTTGGTTAGGTACGTTGTAGACTAACCAGTGTCTGTATGCTTAACTTACTTAGCCTATCTTTGGCGTCTTTCTAGGCGAGCGTATGGTGGATTGTTTAACTGCAACCAGAGTGCCTTACGAGAGTTATTCCTCCGCATTGTCCTGACGCCATTATTTTTCACCTTGATGTACCTCTTTTATTTTCAACTGCCCAATCACCAACAAAGTTTTTTGACTCGTAACGGACTACTTTTGAATTGTCTCGTTGCCGTCTCTTTCCTGTCGTCAGCTATTACCGCCATTACGTGTAAGTACTAAATTTCTCAACTTCAAACGAGTTTTCTTATAATCTATGTTGCACGTAGACTCTTCGCACCGAACTCGTTACTACCAAGAATCAAGAGCCGGGATTTATCGTGGTCCACTATTCATCTTGAGCTATTTGGTATACAGCGTACCACTGAGCTTGATGACAGTGTGGGGAGCGGCTACAATAGTTTACGCGTAAGTTTTATCGTTTAAGGAGCGACAAATGAAGAACCTTCCTTGCCAGCTATTCTTAGTTTTAAGCGCGAGTATCGATTTATACAACTCCCATTTAACCATGGAACTGTTGGACATGGAACCAAGAATAATGGAGGAAGAATGCGTAATATGAGAGAAATCGGCCCGCTAATTTCAGGTCCGGTGCGACGTTAGAAAATGGGGGAGGAATACACGGGAAAATAACGCGCGTTCTACCTGATTCGTCTGCCATTGTTCCGAGTATTCTTCCTCCATTTCTAGCGTCCCACCGGACCTGAGTCATTCCACAGTTAGCGTGCCGATTTCCCTCAGCTTACGCATCCTTCACCTCATCCTTGATGGAACAACCTTTTTGAGACTATTACTAATTATTTTTAAATTCGTCTATTTTAATAGTGGAACAGGTATGAGACCTGACTGGGAACGCTGGGCTTGCTTCTGCGCCGTTCTTTGGACTGTCTATGTCTTCGCCGAGAACCAAACCATTGCACTGATGATGTTCATAAGACGTTCGTACACGGCTTTCGTCACCAGTATCTACATTCTTATAGTCTACATAATATTTTCCAGCGGGACTGTCAGGTAAGACGAAAATACCCAAAAGTTTTATTGACACTTTTTACAACTGTTTGTTCCAATGTCAGATCATTGTTGGCGTTACCAGACTGGTTATACTATTTGAGTTACGGTGTCATATACCGTTACGCTGGTGCATTTCTTAATCAGAACGAATTCGACGACAATCCTTTGTTGGTTAATTCACCCTCATGGGATGGATCCACGTTGACCGCTTGTCCAGGCAATAACATCCCTGGTCGGTGTCTTTACTTGAATGGTACTCATTACTTGACGGAGCGTTATCATTACGGCAGAGGTCAATACGACGTTGATTTGCAATACTGGATGAACTTTGGTTTAAATTTCGTATTTGTTGGTGGCATGTGGGCCGTCAACGTCATAGTGTACCTCATACCCTTACCAGCCTTTATTAAGGCTAAATTCCGAGACTAGAAACCTTAAAACGCACGCTGATTTTATTCTTATTTAACACCTTAAAACCGATTCTCACGGCGAAATGCCCCTGATTTAAACCAAAAACAGGAACTAAAAACTGTTTGTTGAGAAAGATTTCAAATTTAACTCGTCAACCAACGTGAGGTTGATAAAATACTGTTTAGAAATATATATATGACAATGTTTTTGCAACGTTTTCTTTGTAACAACAGTAATGGCTGGATCAGTCACTAGAGGTAATCGGTGTAAAAGCTGTATCTTAAAATGAAAAATATTTTTAAGTACTATCTGTAATCGGTGTAAAGGAAATTTGAGAGTCATTAGCTCCTCGCCAGCTTAAATACTTTTTTGAATAATAAATTCTTAATTAAATCAAATATGCGATGGGAAAATGTACAAGTGGTTTACAAAATTTGGTAATTAGCCATTGAAATAAAAACTTGAGTGTGCTGTTTTGGACTCGACATTGCAACGAAGGGTTGCTGGCTTAGAAGGCACGCAAATTCAAATATAAATACGCGCTTATTTTTGGACAGTTAAGCGCTGTCATGCGTGTAATATGTTTTTCGTTAAAGTATGAAAATACCATTTCGAAAGAATAAAACAAAATAGTAAAGAAAAATTAAGCCAAAAACTAAAGAATGGGGTTTTAGTGAAACGTTTTGAACGAATGTTGGAATTGAGGAACTTTTTGTACTTGGTGAAACTGAAACAAATTAAAGTTTTAACTCTTGCTAACTGTATAAATATAAATGAAATAGTGCGGCAAAATAATGAATACGGATAACGCATTCACTAGGACTTAAAAAAAAATATGGAAAAATTTAAAATATCTTCTTTTTTAAATAATAATAAAAAGATATCGTTTTACACGTTTAGAAAAAAATCAAATTTTATTTAAATTTTGCTTAATTGTGCCACCGAAATCAATAAAAACCAGAACAATATTTCCAATAAAAGTTTTGATTATTTTATTATCTAAATACCAATACTTACTAATCTAATACTTATGGAACACATCTTATAAACCTATGATAGTACCCTCTACCCAGTGTTAATGTTGCTTAATTTTATCTGTCGTTAAGGTATCTAGCAAATTGACTCCGTCTATGAAACGATCATTTGATTCTGAAATCCCATGCAGGTAAGTCAAGTGTACTTGTAAATAAATCCGTAACGTTTCAATGTTGTCGACTTAATTTATAATCAATGACAATATATATTAATTGAAGTAAAATGTTTAAATGGTAATAAAAATAATTCAGTTGTTTATCGTTTCCAGTTTTATATGTCCAGGCCACTAGGAAATTGTGGGTTTTCTAAAACCTCCCTCGAATATTGTTTGTTTACCACACAAGAATGATTCGTTGCTTCCAACTTTTTTGGGGTTAAACAAATAAATATTGTTAAATACGATCGATTAATAAACCTATTTCACCCTTGGTTTCCGATGTCGCTTCAAGGGTGAGATGATTTTAATTCCTTTCAATTTACATTCAGTTTTCGAAACCAGAGATGTCGGATGTGAAAAGAACGAAAGTGTTTTGATCTATTTTGAACTCTTTTAACGTTTTTTTAAATCGCTCTCACACCGAAATCCAACTCCGCCACTGCGTCAGCGTATCCGAAAAGAATGGGTCATGAATTGAAATGGGACGTAAAATAGCCTCTTAGCTCCTTGGTACGACCAGCAAAGATTAAATAACCCAGCCTCTCACTACCCATAGTAGTAATGTTAGAGGCTTAATGAGAGCTAGTTCAAGAACGACGTGAGAATTGACTACACTCGGTTTTGCAGTCCATCCTCCTCTTTTGTCTGTACTAACCTTTGACAGGGCCTCACTAGGCGTCGCTTTACGAGAATCTATGCCTTTTCGCCTACGTCACTTCATGACAAGCTCTCATTAACGAGAGACACACTTATGGAACATATCTTATAAACTTATGGTATAATACATAAAAGGTTGTAGTTTAACACTAGATTATATTTGTATTATTTCATTAGGTATCAAACTTCTTATTGTTAATTTGTTTAAGATATTACTGTAAGTTCTTAATATATGTTCCATAAGTTTGTCACTGGTTGCTGGGAGCTTGTCGTGAAGTGAAATATTGGTCTGCTTGTAACACCAAATGTAAATAGAATGAAAACAAAAAGTGCTCTTCGTTGAAACTTGCTCGCGCCGTGTAAGCTCTCCTTTATCCCAGAATAGTGTACTGCGTATGATTACCTTCCCGACCGTGGTACAGGGAACAAACCTTGTATAGGCTCGTAAAGAAGCGGGTGCTCTATTACCAAAAATTAACGTTTCGATCGCCAGGATCATGTGCTATTTTCGACGAAGCTATGACGTAGAGAAGCTCTTCAATGATTGGCTAGTTCCTGTAGGAGTTTGAGCTGAGGATAGTTCTTGCTTCTCAGTTTACAAGTCGTCTACAGCCAAAGCCGGGGAGTTGTTAATGAAGTGTACTTTTGTTTTTATATCTATACAATTTAGCTGAGAGCTTGTCATGAAGATGATGAATTGTCGTAGGTGAAACGTCACAGATTCTCGAAAAGCGACGCCAGGTGAGGCACCGTCAAAGGTTGAGTAGAGACTAAATAGGAAGATGGATTGCAAAACCGAGTGGTGTCAATTCTCGCTTGTCGTTCTCGAACTAGCTCTCAGAAAGTCTCTAGCTTTACGTAGTATAGATATAGTGTCACACTTATGGGGCATATCTTATAAACCTATGATGGTATCCAGTGCTAAAGTTTCTTAATTTTACCTGTCGTTAAGGTATCTAGCAAACTGACTCCGTCTGCGAAACGATCATTTGGTAAGTCTAGTGAAGTTGTAAATAAATCCACAACGTTTAAAGGTTGTCAATTTACCTTATATATAATCAATGGCAATAAATAAAATAAAGTAAAATGCATAAATGGTAATAAAAATAATTCAGTTGTTTACCGTTCCAGGTTTTGTATGTCCAGGCCACCAAGAAATTGTGGGTTCTATAAAACCTCCATCTAATGTTGTTTGTTCATCACACAAGAAGACCTAATTCATCCTTGGTTTCCGATGTCGCTTCAAGGGTGAGATGAATTTAATTCCTTTCAATTTACATTCAGTTTTTCGAAACCAGAGATGTCGGATATGAAAAGAACGAAAGTGTTTTGAACTATTTTGAGCTTTCTTAACGTTTTTTAAATCACTCCTACACCGTATTCCAACTCCGCCACTACGTCCCCATATCTCGAAATGAATGTAAATGGGACGCGAAATAGTCTTTTAGCTCCTTCCAGTACGACCAGAAAAGACTATTATCAAGAGTAAATAACCCAGCCTCTCTTATGGACGAGTAAAATCGCGGTTAATTGATTTATTGTTATTTTGGCTTATTCCAGGGAGCTTCGAATTTCAACGTCGTTTATTCGAAAGTGAATATATATAATACCAGAAGTGGTATGATACTAGAAGTATTGAGCTAACCAAATTCTTCACTCGGCATTAGTGAAAAGACTTGATAAAACACAAACGGTTGGCCCTCTAGTGGCGGTTTCAGAATTTTCCCTCCAAAACGTGAGACGCTCGCGGTGGTAGACGGCCGAACTAGATTCAAGGAGCCGGGTCCGTGTTCTGCGGCTTTAGGTTGAGGGGAAGGGGGTAGGAAATGTTTTTGGAACTCGACCAATTTTTCTCTCTCTAGTTTTAGCGCGTGGGAAGCGGTGGCATAAAATCCTCAAATTTGTTCACTAGTGCCAGGATCTATTACCAATGCTAGAGCCCTTCACTTCTAGTCTCATACCACTTCTGATAATACTTATAACTTTGCCTCTCCGTCCTAGTTTGGCAAAGAACAACTTGGATACGTGGCTGGACCGGGGCTCCAAGACGGGAAAAATTAAGTCCCTTTGGATGCTTGTTAAATTATTTTACGAATCTATACAGCGTCCTAGTTTATCAAGTAAGTAATTTTAAAGTTAGGCTTAAGTGATATCTATCGTTGTGAGAGAGTTTAATGACCCTACGCGTTCGCGAGTAAAGAATGGACGCATTAAACAAGAGTGGAAGCGCACTCGCAATTAGCTAAAGCTGAAATATGATTTTGATTACGTCTATGAAAATTTGAGTCACATGTCATTGTCCATCAAATGTTGTCATAAATTCATATTCGTAATATCTAGAAACAAAAAACAAAAGTACGAAATTAGTATTAAGTTTAAATTTGATGGTGAAAATTTTGTCTAATAATTAAATTTGCCTATTATTTTATCATTCCATTAAACGGGAATATTGGGAATATCCGTGTCGTTATAAGGACCGGCGTGAATATCCGGTGAGCCAAAGAACTCGAGAAAACCACGCTTTAATGGTAAATAATGGGTGATAACGACCAAGATGTCGTCCGTTTTGAATACCCATTTCTTTTAGATTTATCATTTAAACTGTTTATCATTTATATTGTTCGGATAAATTTTTTCGGCTAATAACTCTGCAATTAAAGTTTCATCTTCTGATATTGCCCCT
This sequence comes from Phalangium opilio, assembly GCA_019434445.1. Classification (NCBI taxonomy): domain Eukaryota; kingdom Metazoa; phylum Arthropoda; class Arachnida; order Opiliones; family Phalangiidae; genus Phalangium; species Phalangium opilio. The sequence continues at coordinate 224,913 of JAEQBA010001261.1, forward strand.
CCCCTATGACGACAGTTTACGTCTATCTGAAATGACGTGATAACTTTGGCGGATTAAATTACTTTTGAGCGTTTACCCTGAGTATACTCAGCCGTCGCGAGCGTTTGTGTTGTCAGTATAGAATCCATTTCTAGAAAGCGAACGTACAGTCAGTAAAGCCGCTCTAGCGAGGGAGCCGTTAAGCTTAGTTTTCATTGGCCCGAGAAAAAGGAAGCGTAAACGGCAACGCGCGTCAAAAAGCGCCAAATTTAGAACTTGAAGCGGGGATAAATGAGGTAAGGTGGAGTGGTAATGATGATGGACGACAAGCGGCAACGCTCTGTACAGTACGACCCCACCAAAACGCGGAGTATGCTAGGAGGACTTCGGTGCCGTGGGTGGGGGGGGGGGTTACAGTACAGAGGCAACGTTATGGGTATGGAACTTACCACTCCATCCCTCTGTCCTTCAAGGCTGAAGCGTCGATAAACGACTTTTACGATATAGCAAGAGCGTGAAAATTTGACGCGCTGGTGGAAACAAACCTTTAACCCGAGAATGGGGAGATCAATTCTGTCTTTGAATATTCTCAGAGTTTCTACCAGGGTTTTTGGTGAAGCGTCGGTATAATAATTTAAGCCGCGTTTACACGAGACACTTTGAAAGCGATTTCAACCGCGTTTTAGAAAGTTCGAAAAGGAATATCTTCCACGAGAAAATGTAATTACTAATACTTTTCAAAAAGGATTAGGCCTTTCCAAAACGGTTGAAAACGGTTTAAAAGTGTCTCGCGTAAACGCCTCTTTATATACGCAGGATGAACAGGGGGGATTCGCCACGTAGAAGGCAAGGTTTCTTCAACTGCCTTTTGGTCCGAGTTTTTGGTCACTCCGTTTGGGTCCCCGAAAACCGCGAGAATAGAATAGATCCCCCAACCCACCTTTGAAGAGTATATAATATCAGAAGTATATAATACTTCTCTTCGAGAGAAGTGTACCACAACAAAGCGGGGTAAGTGTAACGTCACTCTTCCCAACATCGGAACATTTAGAGCAAGGTTACTAAAACCAGAAGTATATACGCGATAAATAGTTCCCTCATCATTACTCTATTAGCGTTTAGATATTTGGCAAGACGCGCTCGCGCAATTTTGTCCCACGTCAAGACGAGGTTTGTGGGATGATTGCTGGGGATTTAATGCCAAACAATTATAGAATTCACCCTAGCACGGTGCGATGCCCATTTGTAGTTTGATGAGCGGGAAAGCAAACTAAAAGGGTGAGCCTGGGAAGAATGACGTTACATAACTAAAGCATTAAGAGGATACAGAGTGTCATACTTCCTCTATTATCCCCTTCTGATAATATTGATAATATCCGTCTGGTCATAAGTTACGTAACGACAAAATAAGTATGACACTTAATGCGAAAACGTTCGTGGAAGCGAACCTTGGTAGCCGAAACTTTCCCATCATATCTATAACGTGCAGGGAAAATGGCAAAGGGAAATGTCATACTTGACTTTGTTAAATAAAATTAACAATACATTAATTATAGGTACACGTACGCTTTTTAGGATTCACGCTTTTTTCGGTGTTTTACCGAATCCGCTCAAACACGCATTTTTCATAATCAAAATATTTTGGTATATTTTCAGAACCTGGACATGAACACGCACCTATCCATGCTAAGACTTCAGTTTCCAGCCCAAAACGTTGTTTTCATCCAAGAACCCCAAATTCCGGAAGGGTGGGGAAACATTGCTTAAAATTTGTTCTTTTTTTTTCAGTATCCGGACGCTACATTCGTTCGTTACAATAAATTATTGTATCATTTTAATTATTCATCTTTAAAAAAACCAAGAAGTGATATCTAGTTTATTAAGGAGAAGGTATAAATTCGCCATACTTCCAGCTTTATCTCCAGTCCAAACGTAGGTCCGGAGTTAATCCCCGCCTCTAAATTACCACCAGCATCTCATTGGTTCTCGAAAACTCACGTCAGCGCGACGCGAGTGACGAAAAATACGGATTATCCGACTGAGGAGAGGCAAAATAGCCCGGCCTCCTTTTATGTCCCCCCCCTCTTGTATTTTGAAAGGGGGACTGGGACTATGGCGCGCGAACGCTTAGGCTACTTATACTTTCTCCCTAATAAACTAGATATCACTTCTTGATAAAATCAAATGTAATATGTAAATATGTATTATATTTCAAAATAAAAATTTGCATTAATATTCATAAATGTGGATGATAAAATCATTTTTATTTATAAGCTTACTAATTAATGACAGTGGTTTAGAAACGGGGTCACATACATACAAACACATCATATCCTATGCATTAGACCTACTATTTTAGAATTATTAAAGAGCAATCACGCGAGGGGCTATTCACTAAGGAAGATTTTCATTCATTGGTGATGCTTTTATAAGAGGATAGGGAGTCATTGGTGATTTAAAATGGATGGGGAATAATGGTTGCGTCAGGATTACGAGGGGCTACTCACTAAAAACTCGTTAGTGATTTCAAACGGGATTGGGAATATGGTTCACTTAGGGGCTACGAGTTATCATTATTTTACTAGTTATGAACGGATAATTGAGCAGTGACACATTTGCCGCTAGGGGCGCTGTATACGTAGTTACGTATTTACTGACATCTTAAGCCTGATAAAATTCGACAAGACTTTCGTGTAAGCAATGTATAGTTCATAAATTGCCGCTAGGGGCGCTGCATACGTAGTTACGTATTTACTGACATCTTAAGCCTGATAAAATTCTGCTAGACTTTCGTGTAAGCAATGTATAGTTCATAAATTGCCGCTAGGGGCGCTGCATACGTAGTTACGTATTTACTGACATCTTAAGCCTGATAAAATTCTGCTAGACTTTCGTGTAAGCAATGTATAGTTCATAAATTGCCGCTAGGGGCGCTGCATACGTAGTTACGTATTTACTGACATCTAAATCATGAAGAAATTTTATAGGCCTAATGGTGTGTTCTCTTATTTGAATTAGCGGCCACGTGAGACACTTCGAAGCGCCCCCAACGACGGAATTTACTATAAGACTCGGAAACCACTTGTCCAGTCTTCTTTTCTCTCAGCGCCGGCGACCAGTCAACATCGTTCCTTGATCAGCTCCTCGTAATCCTGACTTTCGAAGGAAATATTGGATGGAAAGCCACGTTTTACGCCGAAGTCGGGACGTGACTCCAAGATCTCCGCCATTGAATGTTCATTGGAACGTTGAAATCAAAGTGGAAAGGTTAAGCCTAGTACCGTAAGTGTAGAAGTCTTTCAATAATCCAAAGCCATCCAACTAGCGTTTTATTATTTTATTTAATCCTAGAGTTTAAATTATTTAGGTAGAGTTAATTGTTAGTTAGTTTATTGAAAATTTAGTACAATATGAGGAAATTTTCAAACACGAGGTCAGTGAGACAAGGCTTAACTTTGAAAATCTTCAATCAAGTATTTGGGATTAATTTAGCGGGAATTAAATTCATTGTTTAATTATTTTAAATAACAAACCCCCAGTTTTTGCAAATTAGGTCTCATTTAACGGTGCGAAGCTACATAATCTAAAATAGGTCTCATGTATGACTTAACGGGGCGAGATTAAGTTACACTAGGCTAAACCTTTAAAAATATTTTATCTGGGCGTGGGATTATCTCTAAGCTTTTACTTTATGCCGTCATTTTATTTTAAATTAAATTAACGAGGATATTGTCGAATTATTTCGCGTAAATTAAAGATTTGAGATTCTAAACTTTAATTCATGGCGGTAAATAATTAATTTAGATAACGAACGACTGTCTAAATAATTTAATAAATTAGTTTAAATGAAAAGGTCAGGGTTAATTGTTAGTAAATTATTAATTACTGCAAATTAAGTCCATTTAATAATTTTAAAACGAGCCGTGACCGCGAAGTAAAGGCTTGAGATTAGGAATATTTTACTTAGTTTTTTCCTAAATTATTTTAATCTAAGGTGTTCTTTCCATAAAATATTTTGCTAGGACCTTAAAGTAGCCCTTTAAATTATGATTTGGCAATGGCTTAATATTTAGGGAGATTCTTAAATTCTATTTATGGGAATACTCTTCGTAGGTTTTTCTTACATTATTTTAATCTAAGGTATTCTTTCCGTAAATTATTATTTTTCTACGACCTTAAAGTGGCCCTTTAATTAGGATTTGCCAATGGCTTAATATTTAGTGAGATTCTTATATTCTATTAATTGGAATATTTTATGTAGTTTTACTTAAATAATTTATGGAAACATTACCATAGATTTAAATGGGGGGTTTTTTTGTTAGGACCCCTTTAATTCTCATTAGGCAATGGCTTAATATTTAGTTAGATTCTTAAATTCTATTTATGGGAATACTCTTCGTAGTTTTTTCTTAGATTATTTTAATCTAAGGTATTCTTTCCGTAAATTATTATTTTGCTAGGACCTTAAAGTAGCCCTTTAAATTATGATTTGGTAATGGCTTAATATTTAGGGAGATTCTTAAATTCTATTTATGGGAATACTCTTCGTAGTTTTTTCTTAGATTATTTTAATCTAAGGTATTCTTTCCGTAAATTATTATTTTGCTAGGACCTTAAAGTAGCCCTTCAATTATGATTTGTCAATGGCTTGATATTTAGTGAGTATATTCTATTTATTGGATTATTTTATGTAGTTTTTTCTTCAATAATTTACGGAAACATTACCATAGATTTAAATGTTTTTTGTTAGGACCCTTTAATTCTTATTAGGCAATGGTTCAATATTTGTTATTAATATGTTTTCTTTTATAGATGCGGCTGATATTCTTGGATTTTTCTGTCGCTGGTAGTTCCGAGACGTATCATTCCAGATGATATTCTTTATTACACGATGTATTTCTATCTCTCTCAGCGATAACTTCCAAAAATACGGACAACGTCACCGAAGCTGGAAGACTGAAAATATAATACATCTTTTTAATTTGTAAATAATTTTTTACTTGCAACTACTTTTTTTTCTCGTTCAAATTTTATTTTACCAAACACTTTAAAAAATTTTTTTTGTTAGAAGTTTATGTAAACACTTGGTTCTTTTTTTCTTATTGAATAAATTTTACCTTAAACCTCGTTCTTTGTTTTATCTAATTTATTTCGATACTAGGCTTGGTTTCAATTTTTTAGGGTCTGGACTTAGGGCGATATTTTTAGGCCCCTTTTTTGTTTTTTTTGGAATATTGGTTACCTTTAGGCTTTTTTAATTTGTTAATAAAAATCAGTAAATTGTCCTAAAATAATAAATCAGTAAATATGCTTTAAAAAGCCTAAAAAGGGCCCTAAAAATATCACCCCAAGTCCAGACCCTAAAAAATTCGTTCCACCCCTAGTATCGAAACTAATTCAAGAAAACAAAGAACGTGACCCAAGAAAAAATTTATTTATTACGAAAAAAACAATTGAGGTGTTTACAAAAATTTTCTACAAAAAATTATTTAAAGAGTTCTGTAAGTTAAAGTTTGACCACGTAAAATTGAATTAAGTAGTGAGAAATAAAAAATTTAAGAATTAAACTAATCAGTTCAGTTTCTTCACTATAATTTTCCAAATGAGCTGAAAGGCCTCGTGAATCGAAGATCCAAGAAATAGGTCATCTGGAATAGACGTCTCTAACAGCGTATGAACTCCACAAGAGCCTCGAACGTTGAAATCATCTGCTAGGAAACGTCTGACTGATCAGCAGCAGAAATTTCTTCACGTCTAAAGATGAAAATATATTAATAACAAATATTATACTATTGCCTCATTAGAATTGAATTGCTTTACGCCTAACAAATTAATAACTAAGTTAAATAATCCTACATATTTAAATAATTAATGAAAACCCGTTCCTTTATTAATGGCGATGAAATAAAGCTTAAGAATCTAAGCTAAATTTCTTAAGCCTTGCCCAAGTTAAACTTGTGATCGTGGTTTATTTAATTTTAATTTAAAACTATTATTAAATAGAATAAAATCGCGATAGAAAATAATTTTCTAACAATTAACTCTGCCTGTTTCATTAAAACTACTTAATTTATTAAATTGATAAATTATGAATTATTGAAAGGCTTACACTTACTGCGCATTAAGAAGTGGGTTCATTCCAAGATGGCCTCGACAAATTGATTTCAAATGCGATTCCAACGGCGGCAAAGAGTTCTAGATTCTGGACTGATTCCTCGTCAGCAAAGAGAGAAATGGCGGATCGTCGACGAAAGGCGTGATTCTTTGTTTTAAATGACTTCAAAATTCATGAACAAGTGATTTCCAAGAGCAGAGCGGGAAACGATATTGACTCCACGGTGCCGATCAAAGGAAGAACTTTTGGCTACCCCAGTAAAAGCCAAAAACGCCCGAAATTCAGGCCAAACTCGGGTAAAATGGAGTCCAAAGCCGACAAGAATTCGCGGTAGAGAGGCAGAAATGAAGTCGAATTACGTTTGACGGGTTGGCGGTATGTAATTTGATCAACTACGATGTGATTTTCTATCGGAAACTAGTGAAGGAGTGCGAGCGCAGTAGGCAAATCGAGGGCGTAAAAATGTGTAAAAAATAAAGACGTCTACGATAACAGTTAAAAAATGTCAGACCAACTCTTTATCTCCTCAATTGACCCAAAAAGGAATTAAAAAAAAAAACAGTATAACTTTGAAGACATAGAATTTTATTAGACGTTGAGTAAAAAATATATTAAAAAGGATATTTCGAAATAGACCTTTCTTAACCTTGGAAATGAAGCAAATCCTTTTTCACTCATTTGAACCTTTAAAATCCAAATTTTTTACAAACTTACCATTGCCACGTCATCGCACCAACTCAACGCCGGTTGTAATGTTTTGCCGTCTAGCTTTGAATTATTTTCATTGCTTTTTGATATTGTACAGTTTTGGGCCTAGGAATTAAGTAATCTTTGAGATAAAAAGGCTGTTTTAGAGTTGATAGAAACATGGTCTACAAGGGAACTTGTTAAATGCCGGCGGCTAGCAGTTTGTTAAGACAATATTTGCGCAGAAGGAATTTGTCCATAATTAACCCGGACTACCCTAGTATTGAAAAAGGGTTTCCCTTGAAATTCTATTAGTAGTAGTAGTTTGTACGCTGGCATTGAAGTATTGATCTATACGCTAGTTTCTATCAAAAAACCCAGATTTTAAAGGAACAAGTAAACATTGCCGTGGGCCAGACAGTGCATGATGAAACACGAATATAGGTTGAATTTAGCGTAGCATAGTTAATGAGCTTAAACGTGATTTTGGTTTAACTTCACCAGTTAGAAAAGACAGCGTCTGAACTCTGAACCCATTTCTCAGTCAGTTAGGCCAGGAATACATAGAGGCAAAAGGAATCACGGTGTAGCATCCATTTTCCCAACATATCTAGGTGGATTTTGTGGGAAGAGCTAGATTTATTATTTTGAATGTCGAATTTTACTTGGCGAATATTCTCTCTCTCGCCGCACCTCGCACCTCGCACGCTCTCCTGACCTCTCGTTGCTACCAAATCACGCGATAGCAGTTACAAAGACGTCAGAATTAGCACGTCCCACAAAACGCGTAGAAATTACAGTTGGCGATATGGGGGTTACAATGATTCCAATTATCCGTATGTATTCCTAGTTAGATCCTGTATTCCGTAAAGAATTGCATCGGCGATGTAATTTTGTTGAACGCGATCAGCTACGCCCGCAATCACTTGCCCGGGACAGTCATCGAGAGCCAGCTACGAAAGGAAAATCAGTGTTTCTCCCTTTAAACACCGTCTGGCGCTGAAAGCTCCCGAGAGAAAAATTTCCATTTCTCTTTCGCGTAAAATCTGTACTTGATCGTATTAGCTTTGGGGTCCGCTCCAGGTCCAGAAGTGTACCCTGTAGACACCGAACCGCCGTATGCCCATTAACTGGTTCCCGCGATAGTGAAATATTGGTCAGCGTGTAATACGTAAAAGGTTGTAGTTTAACACTCGATTATATTTTTAATTCTTTCATAAGGTGTCATACTTCTTCTTACTGTTATTTTGTTTATGATATTACTATAAGTTCGTAAGATACGTTCCGTAAGTTTGTCACTGGTTGCTGGGAGCTTGTCACGAAGTGACGTGGGTGAAACGTCATAGATAGTAAAATATTGGTCCGTTTGTAACGACAAAAGTAAATAGATACGCGGGTGCCGAGTAATACGAGAAGCCCTTCCCCCCTTTGCGTATGAATACTTTCCCGACCGTGGCACAGGGAACTAGCCGTGAATAGGCTCATAATGTAGCGGATGCTAGCTCTTGTACCCAAAACTAACGTTTGGATCGTCAGCAGGGCCGGATTAAAGGGGTGGCCGAGGGGACACTGGACCACGGGCGCGAGGCTTGTTGGGGCGAATTGAGTTAAACTATTCTTCCTTAGCAACATTTGCTGTTCCATTTTTTCGCGCATTAACTCGGCCCCCGGGTGCAAAATTGCTTAATCCGGCCCTGATCGTCAGCATCATGTACTACTTTCTAAAAACTTATGACATCAAGAAGCCCTTACCCGATTGGTTAGTTTGCGTAGGGGGTTGAGCGCAGGGTAGATTGCATCTCATTTAACATGTCTTCTTCAGTGTACTTTTTGTTTTTATAATTTTACACTTTTGGTACTACGTGCACTCGGTTATAATTGTAATTGTTTCATTAGGTGTCATACTTCTTATTGTTCTTTTCCTTAAGATACTACCATAAGATCATAAAATATGTGTGTCACTGGTTACTGAGAGCAAAAGTACATAGATATAAAAACAAAAAGTACGCTTCGTTGAAACTTGCTGGTGCCGAGTAATATGAGAATCCCTCCTTTAGTCCAGAATTGTGTCGACCCCCTCTGCGTATGAATAGTTTCCCGACCGTGGCACAGGGATCGAGCCGTGAATAGGCTCATAATGTACCAAAAACGAACGATTGGATCGTCAACATCATGTACTACTTTATGTTTTTATATCAATATACCTTTGGTCACTTCTTGACAATCTCTCAGTAACCAATGGCAAGCTTATGGAACATATCTCATGAACTTATGGTAATATCTTAAGCAAAATTACAATAAGAAGTATAACACCTAATGAAATAAATACAATTTTAACCGAGTGCATGTAGTACCAAAAGAATATAGATATAAAAACATAAAGTTCGTTTCATTAACAATTTCCTGCGATTGGCTGAAGACGACATGAAAAATGAGATGCAATCTACCCTCCCCCCTACGCAAACTAACCAATCGGGTAATGGCTTCTCGACGTCATAGGTTTTTAGAAAGTAGTACATGATGTTGACGATCCAATCGTTAGTTTATGGTACAAGAGCTAGCACACGCTACATTATGAGCCTATTCACGGCTAGTTCCCTGTGCAACGGTCGGGAAACTATTCATACGCAGAGGGGGTCGACACTATTCTGGACTAAAGGAGGGATTCTCATATTACTCGGCACCAGCAAGTTTCAACGAAGCGTACTTTTTGTTTTTATATCTATGTACTTTTGCTCTCAGTAACCAGTGACAAACATATCTTACGATCTAATGGTAGTATCTTAAGGAAACGAACAATAAGAAATATGACACCACGGTCAGGAAAGTATTCATACGCAGAGGGGGGAAGGGCTTCTCGTATTACTCGGCACCCGCGTATCTATTTACTTTTGTCGTTACAAACGGACCAATATTTTACTATCTATGACGTTTCACCCACGTCACTTCGTGACAAGCTCCCAGCAACCAGTGACAAACTTACGGAACGTATCTTACGAACTTATAGTAATATCATAAACAAAATAACAGTAAGAAGAAGTATGACACCTTATGAAAGAATTAAAAATATAATCGAGTGTTAAACTACAACCTTTTACGTATTACACGCTGACCAATATTTCACTATCGCGGGAACCAGTTAATGGGCATACGGCGGTTCGGTGTCTAAAGGGTACACTTCTGGACCTGGAGCGGACCCCAAAGCTAATACGATCAAGTATAGATTTTACGCGAAAGAGGAATGGAAATTTTTCTCTCGGGAGCTTTCAGCGCCAGACGGTGTTTAAAGGGAGAAACACTGATTTTCCTTTCGTAGCTGGCTCTCGATGACTGTCCCGGGCATGTGATTGCGGGCGTAGCTGATCGCGTTCAACAAAATTACATCGCCGATGCAATTCTTTACGGAATACAGGATCTAACTAGGAATACATACGGCTAATTGGAATCATTGTAACCCCCCATATCGCCAACTGTAATTTCTACGCGTTTTGTGGGACGTGCTAATTCTGACGTCTTTGTAACTGCTATCGCGTGATTTGGTAGCAACGAGAGGTCAGGAGAGCGTGCGAGGTGCGAGGCGCGGCGAGAGAGAGAATATTCGCCAAGTAAAATTCGACATTCAAAATAATAAATCTAGCTCTTCCCACAAAATCCACCTAGATATGTTGGGAAAATGGATGCTACACCGTGATTCCTTTTGCCTCTATGTATTCCTGGCCTAACTGACTGAGAAATGGGTTCAGAGTTCAGACACTGTCTTTTCTAACTGGTGAAGTTAAACCAAAATCACGTTTAAGCTCATTAACTATGCTACGCTAAATTCAACCTATATTCGTGTTTCATCATGCACTGTCTGGCCCACGGCAATGTTTACTTGTTCCTTTAAAATCTGGGTTTTTTGATAGAAACTAGCGTATAGATCAATACTTCAATGCCAGCGTACAAACTACTACTACTAATAGAATTTCAAGGGAAACCCTTTTTCAATACTAGGGTAGTCCGGGTTAATTATGGACAAATTCCTTCTGCGCAAATATTGTCTTAACAAACTGCTAGCCGCCGGCATTTAACAAGTTCCCTTGTAGACCATGTTTCTATCAACTCTAAAACAGCCTTTTTATCTCAAAGATTACTTAATTCCTAGGCCCAAAACTGTACAATATCAAAAAGCAATGAAAATAATTCAAAGCTAGACGGCAAAACATTACAACCGGCGTTGAGTTGGTGCGATGACGTGGCAATGGTAAGTTTGTAAAAAATTTGGATTTTAAAGGTTCAAATGAGTGAAAAAGGATTTGCTTCATTTCCAAGGTTAAAAAAGGTCTATTTCGAAATATCCTTTTTAATATATTTTTTACTCAACGTCTAATAAAATTCTATGTCTTCAAAGTTATACTGTTTTTTTTTTAATTCCTTTTTGGGTCAATTGAGGAGATAAAGAGTTGGTCTGACATTTTTTAACTGTTATCGTAGACGTCTTTATTTTTACACATTTTTACGCCCTCGATTTGCCTACTGCGCTCGCACTCCTTCACTAGTTTCCGATAGAAAATCACATCGTAGTTGATCAAATTACATACCGCCAACCCGTCAAACGTAATTCGACTTCATTTCTGCCTCTCTACCGCGAATTCTTGTCGGCTTTGGACTCCATTTTACCCGAGTTTGGCCTGAATTTCGGGCGTTTTTGGCTTTTACTGGGGTAGCCAAAAGTTCTTCCTTTGATCGGCACCGTGGAGTCAATATCGTTTCCCGCTCTGCTCTTGGAAATCACTTGTTCATGAATTTTGAAGTCATTTAAAACAAAGAATCACGCCTTTCGTCGACGATCCGCCATTTCTCTCTTTGCTGACGAGGAATCAGTCCAGAATCTAGAACTCTTTGCCGCCGTTGGAATCGCATTTGAAATCAATTTGTCGAGGCCATCTTGGAATGAACCCGCTTCTTAATGCGCAGTAAGTGTAAGCCTTTTAATAATTCATAATTTATCAATTTAATAAATTAAGTAGTTTCAATGAAACAGGCAGAGTTAATTGTTAGAAAATTATTTTCTATCGCGATTTTATTCTATTTAATAATAGTTTTAAATTAAAATTAAATAAACCACGATCACAAGTTTAACTTGGGCAAGGCTTAAGAAATTTAGCTTAGATTCTTAAGCTTTATTTCATCGCCATTAATAAAGGAACGGGTTTTTATTAATTATTTAAATATGTAGGATTATTTAACTTAGTTATTAATTTGTTAGGCGTAAAGCAATTCAATTCTAATGAGGCAATAGTATAATATTTGTTATTAATATATTTTCATCTTTAGACGTGAAGAATTTTCTGCTGCTGATCAGTCAGACGTTTCCTAGCAGATGATTTCAACGTTCGAGGCTCTTGTGGAGTTCATACGCTGTTAGAGACGTCTATTCCAGATGACCTATTTCTTGGATCTTCGATTCACGAGGCATTTCAGCTCATTTGGAAAATTATAGTGAAGAAACTGAACTGATTAGTTTAATTCTTAAATTTTTTATTTCTCACTACTCAATTCAATTTTACGTGGTCAAACTTTAACTTGCAGAACTCTTTAAATAATTTTTTGTAGAAAATTTTTGTAAACACCTCAATTGTTTTTTTCGTAATAAATAATTTTTTTCTTGGGTCACGTTCTTTGTTTTCTTGAATTAGTTTCGATACTAGGGATGGAACGAATTTTTTAGGGTCTGGACTTAGGGTGATATTTTTAGGGCCCTTTTTAGGCTTTTTATTATTTTAAAGCATATTTACTGATTTTTTATTATTTTAAGGACAATTTACTGATTTTTATTAACAAATTAAAAAAGCCTAAAGGTAACCAATATTCCAAAAAAAACAAAAAAGGGGCCTAAAAATATCGCCCTAAGTCCAGACCCTAAAAAATTGAAACCAAGCCTAGTATCGAAATAAATTAGATAAAACAAAGAACGAGGTTTAAGGTAAAATTTATTCAATAAGAAAAAAAGAACCAAGTGTTTACATAAACTTCTAACAAAAAAATTTTTTTAAAGTGTTTGGTAAAATAAAATTTGAACGAGAAAAAAAAGTAGTTGCAAGTAAAAAATTAATTACAAATTAAAAAGATGTATTATATTTTCAGTCTTCCAGCTTCGGTGACGTTGTCCGTATTTTTGGAAGTTATCGCTGAGAGAGATAGAAATACATCGTGTAATAAAGAATATCATCTGGAATGATACGTCTCGGAACTACCAGCGACAGAAAAATCCAAGAATATCAGCCGCATCTATAAAAGAAAACATATTAATAACAAATATTGAATCATTGCCTAATAAGAATTAAAGGGGTCCTAACAAAAAACATTTAAATCTATGGTAATGTTTCCGTAAATTATTGAAGAAAAAACTACATAAAATAATCCAATAAATAGAATATAAGAATCTCACTAAATATTAAGCCATTGACAAATCATAATTGAAGGGCTACTTTAAGGTCCTAGCAAAATAATAATTTACGGAAAGAATACCTTAGATTAAAATAATTTAAGAAAAAACTACGAATAGTATTCCCATAAATATAATTTAAGAATCTCACTAAATATTAAGCCATTGCCAAATCATAATTAAAGGGCTACTTTAAGGTCCTAGCAAAATAATAATTTACGGAAAGAATACCTTAGATTAAAATAATTTAAGAAAAAACTACGAATAGTATTCCCATAAATATAATTTAAGAGTCTCACTAAATATTAAGCCATTGCCAAATCATAATTAAAGGGCTACTTTAAGGTTTTCAAGTTATAATTTACGGAAAGAATATCTTATATTAAAATAATTTAGGAAATAGCTAAGTAAAATATTCCTATAAAATGAAATTAAGAATCTCAAGCCTTTACTTCGCGGTCACGGCTCATTTTAAAATTATTAAATGGACTTAATTTGCAGTAATTAATAGTTTACTAACAATTAACCCGGGCCTTTTCATTTAAACTAATTTAATAAATTATATAGACTGTCGATCATTATCTAAAATAATTATATACCGCCATGATTTAAAGTTTAGAACCTCAAACCTTTAATTTATGCGTAATAATTCCACAATATCCTCGTTAATTTAATTTAAAATAAAATGACGGCATAAAGTAAAAGCTTAGAGATTAGTCCCACGCCCAGATAAAATATTTTTAAAGGTTTAGACTAGTGTAACTTAATCTTGCCCCGTTAAGTCATACATGAGACCTAATTTGCCAAAAGTGGGGGTTTGTTATTAAAAAGAATTTAATTCCCGCTAAATTAATCCCAAATACTTGATTGAAGATGTTCAAAGTTAAGCCTTGTCTCACTGACCTCGTGTTTGGAAATTTCCTCATATTGTACTAAATTTTCAATAAACTAACTAACAATTAACTCTACCTAAATAATTTAAACTCTAGAATTAAATAAAATAATAAAACGCTAGTTGGATGGCTTTGGATTATTGAAAGACTTCTACACTTACGGTACTAGGCTTAACCTTTCCACTTTGATTTCAACGTTCCAATGAACATTCAATGGCGGAGATCTTGGAGTCACGTCCCGACTTCGGCGTAAAACGTGGCTTTCCATCCAATATTTCCTTCGAAAGTCAGGATTACGAGGAGCTGATCAAGGAACGATGTTGACTGGTCGCCGGCGCTGAGAGAAAAGAAGACTGGACAAGTGGTTTCCGAGTCTTATAGTAAATTCCGTCGTTGGGGGCGCTTCGAAGTGTCTCACGTGGCCGCTAATTCAAATAAGAGAACACACCATTAGGCCTATAAAATTTCCTCATGATTTAGATGTCAGTAAATACGTAACTACGTATGCAGCGCCCCTAGCGGCAATTTATGAACTGTACATTGCTTACACGAAAGTCTAGCAGAATTTTATCAGGCTTAAGATGTCAGTAAATACGTAACTACGTATGCAGCGCCCCTAGCGGCAATTTATGAACTATACATTGCTTACACGAAAGTCTAGCAGAATTTTATCAGGCTTAAGATGTCAGTAAATACGTAACTACGTATGCAGCGCCCCTAGCGGCAATTTATGAACTATACATTGCTTACACGAAAGTCTAGTCGAATTTCATCAGGCTTAAGATGTCAGTAAATACGTAACTACGTATACAGCGCCCCTAGCGGCAAATGTGTCAATGCTTAATTATCCCTTCATAACTAGTAAAATAATGATAACTCGTAGCCCCTAAGTGAACCATATTCCCAATCCCGTTTGAAATCACTAACGAGTTTTTAGTGAGTAGCCCCTCGTAATCCTGACGCAACCATTATTCCCCATCCATTTTAAATCACCAATGACTCCCTATCCTCTTATAAAAGCATCACCAATGAATGAAAATCTTCCTTAGTGAATAGCCCCTCGCGTGATTGCTCTTTAATAATTCTAAAATAGTAGGTCTAATGCATAGGATATGATGTGTTTGTATGTATGTGACCCCGTTTCTAAACCACTGTCATTAATTAGTAAGCTTATAAATAAAAATGTATTTATCATCCACATTTATGAATATCAATGCAAATTTTTATTTTGAAATATAATACATATTTACATATTTCATTTGGTATTATTAAAGATAAATAATTAAAATGAATGAATGTTACGTCCAGATCCTGAAAAAAAAAGCACAAATTTTCAAGTTTTCCCACCCTTCCGGAAATTGGGGTTCTTGGATGGAAAACAACGTTTTGGGCTGGAAAATGAAGAATTAGCATGGATAGGTGTAAGTCAGTTTGTTTCCAATGGGACTTAATTCTTCCCGTATTGCACCCCTCATGCCCTCATGGATGACACGGTCCAACCAAGCATCCAAGATGTTCTTTGCCAAAGGACGGAGAGGCAAAGTTATAAATTCACTTTCGAATAAACGACGTTGAAATTCGAAGCTCCCTGGAATAAGCCAAAATAACAATAAATCAATTAACCGCGATTTTACTCGTCCATAAGAGAGGCTAGGTTATTTACTCTTGATAATAGTCTTTTCTGGTCGTACTGGAAGGAGCTAAAAGACTATTTCGCGTCCCATTTACATTCATTTCGAGATATGGGGACGTAGTGGCGGAGTTGGAATACGGTGTAGGAGTGATTTAAAAACGTTAAGAAAGCTCAAAATAGTTCAAAACACTTTCGTTCTTTTCACATCCGACATCTCTGGTTTCGAAAAACTGAATGTAAATTGAAAGGAATTAAATTCATCTCACCCTTGAAGCGACATCGGAAACCAAGGATGAATTAGGTCTTCTTGTGTGATGAACAAACAACATTAGATGGAGGTTTTAGAGAACCCACAATTTCTTGGTGGCCTGGACATACAAAACCTGGAACAGTAAACAACTGAATTATTTTTATTACCATTTATGCATTTTACTTCATTTTATTTATTGCCATTGATTATATATAAGGTAAATCGACAACCTTTAAACGTTGTGGATTTATTTACAACTTCACTAGACTTACCAAATGATCGTTTCGTAGACGGAGTCAGTTTGCTAGATACCTTAACGACAGGTAAACTTAAGAAACTTTAGCACTGGATACCATCATAGGTTTATAAGATATGCCCCATAAGTGTGACACTATATCTAGACTACGTAAAGCTAGAGACTTTCTGAGAGCTAGTTCGAGAACGACAAGCGGGAATTGACACCACTCGGTTTTGCAATCCATCTTCCGAAATATTTAGTCTCTACTAAACCTTTGACGGTGCCTCACCTGGCGTCGCTTTTCGAGAATCTGTGACGTTTCACCTACGACAATTCATCATCTTCATGACAAGCTCTCAGCGAAAGTGTATAGATATAAAAACAAAAGTACACTTCATTAACAACTCCCCGGCTTTGGCTGTAGACGACTTGTAAACTGAGAAGCAAGAACTAGTTTGACCTGGCCTGTTGGTGGTGGTGGCGACGTCGTGAATAGAGAACTGCCTTAGACTGTATAAAATTTTTCGATCGTCATTGAAGGGAGAGTGAATGGGAGAGAATTGTGGTGAGGTGATATTTTTCATTCGTGTATTTTAAAAGGAAGGAAATTATGATAGTTAGGTTAAGCCATATACCCTCCCTTAAAAATTCCTCTTACCCGTCGACAATAAGAGTTTCACGCTCTCCTATTTTAACATTCAAAGAAATCGAGGGAAATTTTGAAAGCAAAAGCAAGTATTTACTGACGTTCTTTTTAGAATGGTCTTAAGGCACCGGGATATTACAATTATTGGGTGTTTTACCGAATTCTTTCTCTTTCAAACTCTTCTGACCATAAGTTCATGTTAGAAATTTGTAAGAAGCGATAAGTGTGCATCGGCATAAGTCTATGTTGTAAACTCATCGAGGGGATAATCACTAAAACTATCTGCTCTTCGATTCGCCGGAATATTACAATTACGGCATAAGTAAATTTATACGGGTAATAATTCTATCACCGTTTAGGGTAGGGCATCGAGGGGCTATTCACTCTGATTTTATGCACGGTAAATTATTTAAGCATTGTAAAAGATAGCGCTATTCACTCATTAGGGTAAGGTATAGAGGGGTTATCCACTCATTAGGGTAAGGTATAGAGGGGTTATCCACTCATTAGGGTAGGGTATAGAGGGGCTATCCACTCATTAGGGTAGGGGATAGAGGGGTTATCCACTCATTAGGGTAGGGTATAGAGGGGCTATTCACTCGTACGATGTGGCTACTATTACGAGCCCTTGGATCGCCTTGTTAATGCCACTTTCATTATCAGTTTCAAGCCCTTCTATAATTGCTCGCTCGAAAATTACTTAAAAGAACCACCTTAAAATGGGCTTGAGTTCCTTTACAGAATACAGGGTCTAACCAGGAATGCATACAGCTAATTGGAATCATTGTGCCCCCCATATCGCCAACTGTAATTTCTACGCATTTTGTGGGACGGGCTTGGATTCTCCGTTACGACTCCTAATTCTGACGCCTTATAACTGATATTGCATTTTTTGGAAGCAACGCCAGGTCAGGCGCAGCGAGATAGATTATTTGCGAATTCAAATTCGTTATGCAAAATTTTAAGTCTAGTTCTTCCCACAAAATTCACCTAGATAAGTTTGGGAAAACTGCTACACGATAATTCCTTTTAGCTCTATGCATTCCTGGCCTAACTGAATAAGAAATGGGTTCAGAGTTCAGACACTGTCTTTTCTATCTGGTCTTTTTTTTCTGGCGATTTTACTCTTCCGTAAGAGAGGCTGGGTTATTTACTCTTTTCTGGTCGTACCAATGAGCTAAGGGGCTATTTTACGGGTATGTTATCGATTGGGCGTGTTATCAAAACAGCATTGTCCAAAACGGCTTTTTCATAAACGCGTTTGCCATTATAGCCATTTCTCGTTTTATCGCATTTTGATTACAGCGTTTATATCTTGAGCGTACGAAAGTACGCCTTTTCCAAAATATTGTTGATTATCTTCATTAACTTCCCAAAATAAAATACCTTTTCCAAAAAATTATATTTTATATTTACTTCCGATATAACATTACTCCTTTTTGCATAATATTGTTCTTTGTCCTATATACTTAATATAATAGATATTTCCCTCCCTATCAATCACAGTTTGGGCGGAAACAGCAACCGCTGTTTTGGGAAATAGCGCTGTATTGAAAAACGGGGAAACAGCAACCGCGGTTTTGCTTCCACGCGGTTTTGCAAACCGCTGTTTTAGGAACCGCTTTATTCCAAAACGCTCTTTTGAAAACCGTGAACCATTTTACGTCCCATTTTCAGATACGCTGACGCAGTGGCGGAGTTGGATTACGGTGTGGGAGTGATTTTAAACAAGACGACCCAAGGGCTCGTAATAGTAGCCCCATCGTACGAGTGAATAGCCCCTCTATACCCTACCCTAATGAGTGGATAACCCCTCTATACCTTACCCTAATGAGTGAATAGCGCTATCTCTTACCATTCTTAAATGATTTGCCGTGCATTAAATCACAGTAAATAGCCCCTCGATGAACTACCCTAAACAGTGATAAAATTATTACCAGTATAAATTTACTTATGCCGTAATTGTAGTATTCCGGCGAATCGAAGAACAGATAGTTTTAGTGATTATCCCCTCGATCAGTTTACAACATAGACTTATGCCGATGCACACTTATCGCTTCTTATAAATTTCTAACATTACGTATTTAACGCTCAATTAATACACGTACAGAAAGTTTTAGTTTATGACAGACTTGTGCCGACGCATAATTTTCGCATCTTATAAATTTCTAACATGAACTTATGGCCAGAAGCGTTTGAAAGAGAAAGAATTCGGTAAAACACCCAATAATTGTAATATCCCGGTGCCTTAAGACCATTCTAAAAAGAACGTCAGTAAATACTTGCTTTTGCTTTCAAAATTTCCCTCGATTTCTTTGAATGTTGAAAGAGGGGAGCTGTCAAACTCTTTTTGTCGACGGGTGAGAGGAATTTTTAAGGGAGGGTATATGGCTTAACCTAACTATCATAATCCCCATCCTTTTAAAATACACGAATGAAAAATATCACCTCACCACAATTCTCTCCCATTCACTCTCACTTCAATGACGATCGAAAAATTTTATACTGTCTAAGGCAGTTCTCTTTCACGACGCCGCCACCACCACCAACAGGCCAGGTCAAACTAAGACCCACATCGTAGATGTTCATCATACGATGTGGCTAAAAACGTTAAAAGAGTTCAAAATAGTTCAAAACACTTTCGTTCTTTTCACATCCGACATCTCTGGTTTCGAAAACTAAATGTAAATTGAAAGGAATTAAATTCATCTCACCCTTGAAGGGACATCGGAAACTAAGGGTGAAATAGGTTTATTAATCGATCGTTTTTAACAATATTTATTTGTTTAACCCCAAAAAAGGTGGAAGCAACGAATCATTCTTGTGTGGTAAACAAACAATATTCGAGGGAGGTTTTAGAAAACCCACAATTTCCTAGTGGCCTGGACATATAAAACTAGAAACGATAAACAACTGAATTATTTTTATTACCATTTATACATTTACTTCGATTAATATATATTGTCATTGATGACAAATTAAGACGACAACATTCAAACGTTACGGATTTATTTACAACTACACTTGACTTACCTGCATGGGATTTCAGAATCAAATGATCTTTTCATAGACGGAGTCAATTTGCTAGATACCTTAACGACAGGTAAAATTAAGCAACATTAACACCAAGAAGTTATATCTAGTATCTCAGAGAGAAGGTATAAATTCGCCAGATTTCCAGCTTTATCTCCAGTCCAAACGTAGGTCCGGAGTCAATCCCCGTCTCTAAATTACAACCAGCATCTCATTGGTTCTTAAAAACTCACGTCAGCGCGACGACGCGAGTGACGAAAATTACAGTCATATTTTCCGACTAAGGAGAGGCGAAATAGCCCGGCGCCTCCTTTTACGCCCCCCCCCCTTGTATTTTGAAAGGGGGACTGGGACCAGGGATGTTTGATATATCGTCGACACTCTATAGGGATCGGCCTCTCTTGACAAAAGGTGGGGTAAAAAAGCGAGCCGTCTCAAAAATCGGACGCCTGGTGTCAGGGAGCAGCGTAACTATATTCATGACGTCAAGTCACGAGAAATTCAAAGGTGGGAAGAAAATGATTTACTGATTGGTTGAAATAAAAAAGGCGCAAATTACGAAAGATTGGCCGCGCAATTTCAACGAGTTATCTCAAAATTGCCTTTTCCATACCTTTTCACTCTTTTAAACTGAAAACTATTTGTGAATTAAAATATATTTTTTTAAAATGCCTGGAACTTTTTGTTCCGTTCCTAACTGTGGAGCAAAGTTAAATATCCAAGATTATCCCTTTTCAATTTCCTAAACAGAAAATTCAACACTAAAAAGAAAACATTCACCTATTTATACTAAGTTTAATATCAATTAACTACTACTCACTGAAATAACTTGAAATTTCATACAAATAAATAAGCTTCTCGTTGTTTTCGTCCATGTTTTAATTCCGAACATAACTCTCTAGTCTCTTCATCGTTGTTTTTAAACTTTTATAGGCCTCGCAGAGGGGCAGTACTACTAGCAGACGAATCATCACATAGTTACGATGCTCCCGCAATCCAGATGGCGCTGTCGTCGGCCTCAAAAACTTGCCCCTTTTTTTAACATTACGGGTATAGGAAGAGGCCGATCCCTATAGAGTGTCGATATATCAAACATCCCTGCTGGGACTATGGCGCGCGAATACAAAGGCATCTTATACCTTCTCTCTGAGATACTGATATAACTTCTTGTTAACACTGGGTAGTGGGTACTATCATAGGTTTATAAGATATGTTCCATAAGTATGCCACTATCTATACTTCTAAAGCTAGAGACATACTGAGAGCTAGTTCGAGAACGACAAGCGAGAATTTGCACCACTCGGTTTTGCAATCCATCTTCCTATTTAGTCTGTACTAAACCTTTGACGGTGCCTCACCTGGCGTCGCTTTTCGAGAAACTGTGACGTTTCACCGACGACACTTCATGACAAGTTCTCAGCAGCCAGTGACAAACTTATCATACATATCTTATGATCTTATGGTAATATCTTAAAGAAAATAACAACAAGAAGTATGACACCTAATGAAACAACTACAATTATAACCGAGTTCATGTATTACATATAAAAACAAAAAGTACGCTTTATTAACAATTTCCTGCCAAGCGAGAATTGACACCACTCGGTTAGTCTGTACTAATCATATAAAATTACTTTGTTGACCATGGTGGGAATAAATTTTTACCAAAGAATTAGCAGTTAAATCGTTCAGATCGTTTTTGAAAGATATTGCTGTCAATAAATTAAAATATTTTCATCTTAGCAGAAGTCCATTAAATTAGCCAATAAACTAGGCTAATTTAATGGACTTCTGATCTTAGATATAGAATTAAATTTACCGTTTGACTTGAAAGCGAGACTTTGCCGCCGTTCAAAATTACGCTAATTATTGATAAAATGTTTAATTAATGTTGCCCTCATTACTATGACGAGTGAAAAAAAAAATCTAAATAAAAAATTGCCATTAATATTTCAAACACTTGGAGATTTTTACCCACCCGCCGATGCTTTATTTACAGGCCCTTACTTGATGAAAACAAACTATACTTATCTAGAAATTCTGTAGCAGCAGGGATCAAGGACGTTCAAAACACGCGGCAATAACGTAGAACATAATACACCGGCTCCCCGCTGTCTAGTACTCACTACTCACTACTCAAGCTCATCGCCATCTATCAGCCTTTAATAAAATTGTATTTTTCACTTTCGTTTCGTAAAAAACAAAACAAAAAGCAAGCAAGAGTGGCAAGTGGCAACGTTCGTTTAGATTGTTATTGTATTGGTATTGTTAAAAATTTATTTGGATAGGATAATAACACGGATAGTAATTATTGTATGAACTGAAGATGATAAAGGTTTAAATTTGAAGGATAAAGGATTAAGTTTTACCTTTTCTAGAATCGCTAATATTAGGTACTAAACTATGCATCCCCATTGCGAAAACTGTTTTAACACAGTAAAATGTTCCAAGAGAAAAATTGAAAATTGCCCAGTACGAAGTTGTTATTTGAAATGTGGCCAAATGTTTCACGATTGCAAAGCGGAAGAACACAAAATATTGTGTTCCAACGAAATCGTCAACTGCGTAAATGTCGGCTATGGATGTCCGATAAAAATGCAGAGGTACAGAGTCGCCTCGCATCTTCCAAATTGCCCAGCCTCTATAGTGGTTTGTACACTCCTCCTTGATCACTGGCCACTATATCCGGAACTAGGTGATAAAAGCATTAGTTTAAAGGACACCATGGCCACGGAAAATGGACTGCCTAGTTCCTTTCTAGGCATTGATATTCCTAGTGATATCGCTACATCCGTGACAATGCCCTATCCTTACGGACCATCGTGCAAAAGAGCCAATAGCGTCGATGTTTTCGCTATAAACCCCATTAAACCTTATACTTTTTCCTGTAACCAGTCATTCCGACGGGAAGAGTATAATTGGCATTATAAAAATATACACAATGACATTCATTGCAGTTTGAACGGACCCATTGTTCAATGGTGTCCGTTAGCCCAATATGGCTGCAATTTTTCTCGCAAACGATTGTACCCAGCACCGAAAGGCTCATTGATATCCTACAATAATATTGTTGGAAGTTTTGGCGTCATTCCTTCTCCCCAAACATTAAAAGAAAATCTTTCTAAAAGCCCAAAAAGAACTTATCGTAACGGGGATTCTCGAGCGGCTCCACCGAAAGATGAAAACGAATTCGGCCTAGAGATTGACTTCTTCTCTAACATGCCATTTGAAATTTTGCAAAAAATCGCTTGGTATTTGGATAGTTTCAGTTTAGCAAATTTATCACTAACATCCCGACATATTCGCAACGTTTGCAAAACCATGTTGGAGAAAAAGGGGATGGTACACGTCAGTTGGATAAAGGAGCTAAATAAAGACGATCAATTGATGAAAACCGAGAGAGTTCGATGGAAAATCAACGGTTATCGTTGGTGTTTCAGTAATGGAATGTCCCCTATTACTCAATGGATATACTTGGATGGAATGAATATGTCTAATCATATGAAAACTTGTCGATACTTTAAAAAAAAAATTTTTAAGGATGAACAAACGAAGCAATGCAAATTATTCGATCCTGCTGTTGAATATTAAGTTATTAACGCTAGTAGTTTAATTCTTATTCTTAGGCCTAATAAAGTTGACATAATATTTAATTAATGAAGAATTTATTTTACGGTTAATATAATAATAATAATAATCTTAATTTTTCTATTTTATTTATATTATAGCTGGTTAATTTTTTTACTTGTAATTTAACAAAAATGTAATTAATCTTCCGCGTCTATATTAAAAATGTATAATTAAAACTAGTTAAAACAAAAATAAATTTGGTTGGCGAGAATTTAAAACAATTCTTTGGTTTTTTAATTATAGACCCGTGCGAGTCCGAGTTTAATTTTTTAATTGTTTTCCTCTTGCGATTAGTAATTAAAATAAGCGACTATTTTTAATTTAGTCTCATTAAACACGGTAAAAAATGGACTATTAAATTTTTTTTGGACTTTTTGAGGACTCGCGAGTACTGGAAAATTGGACTCGAGTACTTAGCGAGTCCAGTTTTCCAACTACTCGCACTTGGAACTTAAGTTGGACTCGCACACCTGTAGTTTGTTTTTTCCCCTCCCATTTGTTGCTTAAAATTCTTGGCCTTGTTTGTAATTAAGTTCAAATTAATTTAAACTATTATTAAATTAATGTATAGAAAAATAATATTTTCAACTGTAACTAAAATAGTGATAATTGGTTGTAAGTTAAGTAGAATTAAAAAGAAATTAAAACCAGGCTTCATAGCCGTGTTTCTCCTTTTCAAGCCAAATCTCATCAATTATAGCTCCGCCCTTTTGAAAAAATTAATTACGATAATGATTAGATGTCATGAAAATACTCTTCAAAGTCATGAAAATATAGATTCCCTAATTGCGTACGAATAAAAAAAATACCTGATCATCCGACACTTGCTCTAAATGTATATGAGTATTGTTGAGAATTTGCAATCGAGTATATCCGTAATCGGAACTTCTAAAGGCACTCCAGGCTGGTGGGTCTTTTTGAAAAGCGTCGTGCTTCTCTTGACACCCCTGTCAAAGGCAAAAAAGAAAAGGCTGTTTCTTCAAACTGGAACTGAACTCTTCAGTTAGTTTGTTCGGCCGGGAGAAATCTCTTAAGCTAATTTTTTAACTCATTTCCAAATTTTCCATGCGTCCGATTCATTTCAAGAAAACAGTCACCATCGGAACTAATTCAGTGGTGTGCGAGTACTCGTTCGGTTCCGAGTATCGAGTCGTCGTACTCGTTCGGTTCCGAGTATCGAGTCGTCGTACTCGTTCGGTTCCGAGTATCGAGTCGTCGTACTCGTTCGGTTCCGAGTATCGTGTCGTCGTACTCGTTCGGTTCCGAGTATCGAGTCGTCGTACTCGTTCGGTTCCGAGTATCGTGTCGTCGTACTCGTTCGGTTCCGAGTATCGAGTCGTCGTACTCGTTCGGTTCCGAGTATCGTGTCGTCGTACTCGTTCGGTTCCGAGTATCGTGTCGTCGCACTCGTTCGGTTCCGAGTATCGAGTCGTCGCACTCGTTCGGTTCCGAGTATCGAGTCGTCGTACTCGTTCGGTTCCGAGTATCGAGTCGTCGTACTCGTTCGGTTCCGAGTATCGTGTCGTCGTACTCGTTCGGTTCCGAGTATCGAGTCGTCGTACTCGTTCGGTTCCGAGTATCGTGTCGTCGTACTCGTTCGGTTCCGAGTATCGTGTCGTCGTACTCGTTCGGTTCCGAGTATCGAGTCGTCGCACTCGTTCGGTTCCGAGTATCGAGTCGTCGTACTCGTTCGGTTCCGAGTATCGAGTCGTCGTACTCGTTCGGTTCCGAGTATCGAGTCGTCGTACTCGTTCGGTTCCGAGTATCGTGTCGTCGTACTCGTTCGGTTCCGAGTATCGAGTCGTCGTACTCGTTCGGTTCCGAGTATCGTGTCGTCGTACTCGTTCGGTTCCGAGTATCGAGTCGTCGTACTCGTTCGGTTCCGAGTATCGTGTCGTCGTACTCGTTCGGTTCCGAGTATCGTGTCGTCGTACTCGTTCGGTTCCGAGTATCGAGTCGTCGCACTCGTTCGGTTCCGAGTATCGTGTCGTCGTACTCGTTCGGTTCCGAGTATCGAGTCGTCGCACTCGTTCGGTTCCGAGTATCGTGTCGTCGTACTCGTTCGGTTCCGAGTATCGAGTCGTCGTACTCGTTCGGTTCCGAGTATCGAGTCGTCGCACTCGTTCGGTTCCGAGTATCGAGTCGTCGTACTCGTTCGGTTCCGAGTATCGAGTCGTCGTACTCGTTCGGTTCCGAGTATCGAGTCGTCGTACTCGTTCGGTTCCGAGTATCGTGTCGTCGTACTCGTTCGGTTCCGAGTATCGAGTCGTCGTACTCGTTCGGTTCCGAGTATCGTGTCGTCGTACTCGTTCGGTTCCGAGTATCGAGTCGTCGTACTCGTTCGGTTCCGAGTATCGTGTCGTCGTACTCGTTCGGTTCCGAGTATCGTGTCGTCGTACTCGTTCGGTTCCGAGTATCGAGTCGTCGCACTCGTTCGGTTCCGAGTATCGTGTCGTCGTACTCGTTCGGTTCCGAGTATCGAGTCGTCGCACTCGTTCGGTTCCGAGTATCGTGTCGTCGTACTCGTTCGGTTCCGAGTATCGAGTCGTCGTACTCGTTCGGTTCCGAGTATCGTGTCGTCGTACTCGTTCGGTTCCGAGTATCGAGTCGTCGTACTCGTTCGGTTCCGAGTATCGAGTCGTCGTACTCGTTCGGTTCCGAGTATCGTGTCGTCGTACTCGTTCGGTTCCGAGTATCGAGTCGTCGTACTCGTTCGGTTCCGAGTATCGTGTCGTCGTACTCGTTCGGTTCCGAGTATCGAGTCGTCGTACTCGTTCGGTTCCGAGTATCGTGTCGTCGTACTCGTTCGGTTCCGAGTATCGAGTCGTCGCACTCGTTCGGTTCCGAGTATCGTGTCGTCGTACTCGTTCGGTTCCGAGTATCGAGTCGTCGTACTCGTTCGGTTCCGAGTATCGTGTCGTCGTACTCGTTCGGTTCCGAGTATCGTGTCGTCGTACTCGTTCGGTTCCGAGTATCGAGTCGTCGCACTCGTTCGGTTCCGAGTATCGAGTCGTCGTACTCGTTCGGTTCCGAGTATCGAGTCGTCGTACTCGTTCGGTTCCGAGTATCGAGTCGTCGTACTCGTTCGGTTCCGAGTATCGTGTCGTCGTACTCGTTCGGTTCCGAGTATCGAGTCGTCGTACTCGTTCGGTTCCGAGTATCGTGTCGTCGTACTCGTTCGGTTCCGAGTATCGAGTCGTCGTACTCGTTCGGTTCCGAGTATCGTGTCGTCGTACTCGTTCGGTTCCGAGTATCGTGTCGTCGTACTCGTTCGGTTCCGAGTATCGAGTCGTCGCACTCGTTCGGTTCCGAGTATCGTGTCGTCGTACTCGTTCGGTTCCGAGTATCGAGTCGTCGCACTCGTTCGGTTCCGAGTATCGTGTCGTCGTACTCGTTCGGTTCCGAGTATCGAGTCGTCGTACTCGTTCGGTTCCGAGTATCGTGTCGTCGTACTCGTTCGGTTCCGAGTATCGAGTCGTCGTACTCGTTCGGTTCCGAGTATCGAGTCGTCGTACTCGTTCGGTTCCGAGTATCGTGTCGTCGTACTCGTTCGGTTCCGAGTATCGAGTCGTCGTACTCGTTCGGTTCCGAGTATCGTGTCGTCGTACTCGTTCGGTTCCGAGTATCGAGTCGTCGTACTCGTTCGGTTCCGAGTATCGTGTCGTCGTACTCGTTCGGTTCCGAGTATCGAGTCGTCGCACTCGTTCGGTTCCGAGTATCGAGTCGTCGTACTCGTTCGGTTCCGAGTATCGAGTCGTCGTACTCGTTCGGTTCCGAGTATCGAGTCGTCGTACTCGTTCGGTTCCGAGTATCGAGTCGTCGTACTCGTTCGGTTCCGAGTATCGAGTCGTCGTACTCGTTCGGTTCCGAGTATCGAGTCGTCGCACTCGTTCGGTTCCGAGTATCGAGTCGTCGTACTCGTTCGGTTCCGAGTATCGAGTCGTCGTACTCGTTCGGTTCCGAGTATCGAGTCGTCGCACTCGTTCGGTTCCGAGTATCGAGTCGTCGTACTCGTTCGGTTCCGAGTATCGAGTCGTCGTACTCGTTCGGTTCCGAGTATCGAGTCGTCGTACTCGTTCGGTTCCGAGTATCGAGTCGTCGTACTCGTTCGGTTCCGAGTATCGAGTCGTCGTACTCGTTCGGTTCCGAGTATCGAGTCGTCGTACTCGTTCGGTTCCGAGTATCGAGTCGTCGTACTCGTTCGGTTCCGAGTATCGAGTCGTCGCACTCGTTCGGTTCCGAGTATCGAGTCGTCGTACTCGTTCGGTTCCGAGTATCGAGTCGTCGTACTCGTTCGGTTCCGAGTATCGAGTCGTCGTACTCGTTCGGTTCCGAGTATCGAGTCGTCGTACTCGTTCGGTTCCGAGTATCGAGTCGTCGTACTCGTTCGGTTCCGAGTATCGAGTCGTCGTACTCGTTCGGTTCCGAGTATCGAGTCGTCGTACTCGTTCGGTTCCGAGTATCGAGTCGTCGCACTCGTTCGGTTCCGAGTATCGAGTCGTCGCACTCGTTCGGTTCCGAGTATCGAGTCGTCGCACTCGTTCGGTTCCGAGTATCGAGTCGTCGCACTCGTTCGGTTCCGAGTATCGTGTCGTCGTACTCGTTCGGTTCCGAGTATCGTGTCGTCGTACTCGTTCGGTTCCGAGTATCGAGTCGTCGTACTCGTTCGGTTCCGAGTATCGAGTCGTCGTACTCGTTCGGTTCCGAGTATCGAGTCGTCGCACTCGTTCGGTTCCGAGTATCGAGTCGTCGCACTCGTTCGGTTCCGAGTATCGAGTCGTCGCACTCGTTCGGTTCCGAGTATCGTGTCGTCGTACTCGTTCGGTTCCGAGTATCGTGTCGTCGTACTCGTTCGGTTCCGAGTATCGAGTCGTCGTACTCGTTCGGTTCCGAGTATCGAGTCGTCGTACTCGTTCGGTTCCCGAGTATAGAGTCGTCGCACTTGTTCAGTTCCGAGTATCGAGCCGAGTACTCGACTCTATAACAACACAATCAGATACTCGAGAAAGGTTCTCGATATGAAATAAATTAGTTTTGATACTAGGACTCGGCTCGAAACCGAAAAAACGGGACTCGTGCACACCACAGTGTTGAGTACTCGTCTCTTTATCGAGTACTCTCACAGCGCTAGGGCTAATACGAACAGATTCTAGTATCTTACGGCAGATCCAGTTATGATGTGGACGGGAGCTTTCGGGTTTGAGTATGGAGCTCTAGTACTGCCATTGTATACCTGGAAAATCGTACTTTATAATTATTACTGAAAAAGTGACACGGATATTAACGCAAACCTACTTTACGATCATAAACAGGGTACATTCTTTCGTAAACATGTTCGTGAGCCCAAATTTCCAAATCAACTCC
The DNA here is from genome assembly GCA_019434445.1 of Phalangium opilio. NCBI lineage: Eukaryota > Metazoa > Arthropoda > Arachnida > Opiliones > Phalangiidae > Phalangium > Phalangium opilio. The sequence goes on from JAEQBA010001261.1 coordinate 253,808, forward strand.
ATATTTATAGAAAAGATCCTCTAAACCAAATGCTTGAACGATGGGAATACCTTTCCTTATCTGTCAGTGAATAAATTGGATAATTTTTATTTATACCTTAATTAACTTAAAGGGAGGGTGAAGTGGAAAATCAAGTGATTTTTTATCGATTCTTCTACTAATTATAAGACCAGTCTGCATAGTGAAACATTCAGGAAATACCAGCTCCGAATGATTTTAAAATTCAAATTAGGTTCAGATTTTAAGGAAAATTTTAAATAAGCCCCTCCGACCAATCGCGTAACGCCCTGCCTTTTTATTAAAAAAATTCTCGTGGCACGCATGCTCCGTGTCGAATGAAATTTATCACGAGATTTGATAAAATTCGCGAGTGACGTGATAATCGTGGCGCGAGACACGGAGCATGCGTGCCACGAGAATTTTGTTAATAAAAAGGCAGGGCGTTACGCGATTGGTCGGCAGTCCTTGTTTAAAATTATCCTTAAAATCTGAACCTAATTTGAATTTTAAAATCATTCGGAGCTGGTATTTCCTGAATGTTTCACTATGCAGACTGGTCTTAAAATTAGTAGAAGAAGCGATAAAAAATCACTTGATTTTCTACTTCACCCTCGCTTTAAATAAGGTTTTAATTTATAACTTTTAGGCCTGCGCGAATACTCCCAACTTACGATGCTTTCTTTATGAGTGCAATCATCATTATCTGCCGTGGTACAATACATCGGACGATGACCCATGGTTATGATCCATGGTCTAAGAGCCCTATTTTCTGGCTTGGCCGCTTCCTTCAAGTCCTGTTCCAGCCAATAATATTGACGAACAATTTGGCTCCAACCAAAATTGACAAAGTAGTAGAATTCCGTTGAAAAAGCGATAATATGAGCTGGTCCCAAATTGAAGCTAATTAACGTAAAAAGATAGAACTTAATTAGCCTTATTCCTGATCAGCGCCACCTACCCATAGCGGCGACTTTGAGAACTACTGTAAACGGCAAGCCAATCAGATGTCGCTAAAATCTGGTGACGTCATTTTTGGTAAGACAACGAGAGTGCCCGTCAGTGACGTCACCAGATTATAGCGACATCTGATTGGTTTGCCGTTTACAGTAGTTCTCAAAGTCACCGCTATGGGTAGGTGGCGCTGATCAGGAATAAGGCTAATTAGCTTAACGCGGCGTCTCATTAAGTGAACTAATTAAAATTTACCTATAAAAGTGATTATTTATAGACCCTGATTTCTGGTCAACCATAGAAAATCTGTTGACGTAATTGGAGAAATTGCTAAAGGAAGAAAAACACCGTAATTTTAATTTTTAACCGTGTTCCGGAAGTGTAAATAAAAACAGTCAAGCTATTCGAATTAATTGTCCACTAGGGGTTCTCTAATTAATTTATTTAGTGTCACTTTAAAGCAAAAGTCGGAGCCTGTGGCGCCACAGGCAGGAACCAATCAGAGCTCGTCCATTGGGCGGGGCTAAAACAACCTTTGCTAGGCTTAGCGTCCCAGTTAACTCCACCCTACCCTTCGACTATGGGAGCATCTAGTGGCGTTTGTTTGAACTAACCAAAGCCGAGACCCGCTTTAAAAGCATCAGAGCTCGTCCATTGGGCGGGGCTAAAACAACCTTTGCTAGGCTTAGCGTCCCAGTTAACTCCACCCTACCCTTCGACTATGGGAGCATCTAGTGGCGTTTGTTTGAACTAACCAAAGCCGAGACCCGCTTTAAAATCATCAGAGCTCGTCCACAGGGGCGGGGCTAAAACAACCTCTGCTAGGCTTAGCGTTTCAGTTAACTCCACCCTTAAATTCGACTATGGGAGCATCTAGTGGCGCTTGTTTGAACTAACCAAAGCCGAGACCCGCTTTAATTAAAAGGTATAATGGTCTTTACGCGTACAATATGCGCGCACAATTTACAAACTATATAGTTCACTGCAAATAAAATCTCAGCCTAAGGGAGATTGGGGCATTAACCCTTTAATTTCTTACTAAGCGTTTTCATGGTTTCCCACGCAGGTCATGTACGGTAGATAAGCCGCAATCGGTTCAATTTGTCTCATGAATTCGTCCCCGACTTTGGCGTTATCCTGAAATTTCAATAAGAGATTTCGTCAGGGGTGTGCGAGTACTCGTTAAGTTCGAGTACTCGGTATCGAGTATCGAGCCGAGTACTCGACTCGATAACAACACATTGAGATACTCGAGACAGATTCGAGTAGCTTTTTAACATCTTAAATACTCGACAAATACTCGAGTCCGAGGCTTACAACTATAGCAGACGATGAGTTCATGATCATTTATTTTGAAAATCACCTGTTCAATGTTTAACTGATCACTAACAATCTTTTTGAACTAGTTAGATATTAGATAATTGAAAATCTTCCGTTATTTTCAAGAAATTTACAAAATTGCTACTCGACAAGTCAATATTTGAGACTCGATAATTAGTACTCGAAAGAACCAAAATTTGACCTATCTAAATACTCGATACTCGAAAGTATTTTTGAGACTCGGCTCGATACTCGATAAGAAATTAGTTTCGATACTCGGACTCGGCTCGAAACCGAAAAAACGGGACTCGCACACCACTGGATCATCCGTACTCTAAACGCAACTTTGACTCTTACTCCTCCTAGACCGTAAAACTTACAGAATCCATATCATAAGCAAAATCGCCAACGTGTAAAATAGCATCGTACTCTCCTCTTTGAACCTCCTCCTGAAGTCTCGGTAACGACTGAGCATTGATGTTACCCAAATCACCAAAAATAGCCAATCTGGGACTCCAATCAGTTCCATTTCTAGTTGCTCTGAACCAAAACAAAGGACTCCACCCATCAACGCTACCGCAATGATAAACGTAGGAAACACCGGGAATCAAGTTTCTTATTATAACACGATGAATAAACATGGATCGTTTATCGCTTCCTCCATCCACAAAGAGGCTACTAGTCCCGAAAGCCACGTTATTGATGTTTCTCTGACCATACTCGACAGTTGACGTATTTGTTTTGTCGAAGGTAACCCAAGTCACAACCATTTGCGTTTCATCAACTATAATAATACCACCACCATTATTCAACTCCAACTCTTGTTGTCGAGTTCCTTATAGAGTGCTGTCAGTTGTGACGTCAGAACCAAGGTTAAACGTCACGAGTCTGCCTTTAGCAATGGGCGGCCATGACAGTTACCGTTTTTCCTTTATGGGAAAACAGCATGGGTGACGTCACACCGGCGCTTCTGACAGCACTCTATTGCGAGGCGTATTTTACCTCCCATGGATAAATGGATTTGCTCTGGTTGAGTTTGAAGCTCGCTGGCGGCCAGCGTTAGACAAAAGAGTGCGAGTACGGCTATTGCTTTCATTATTGTCATGATTAGCTTATTGTGAACCCCTTTTTAATTAAAAAATATGGTCCAGTTAATTAAAAAGAAACAAACCAATCTAAATAATACAAACTACCAGCGAACCACTCTCTAATATTAATCGATTTCCGTTACTAAATTAAATTGGGGATAAATGTACTTTGCACCGAAATAAAATCAATCAATATCTTATCTTAATGAGCCAACTCTTCAAAAGTAAATTATTTAACGTGTTTATCTATTTGTCATTGTTTGTTATCTTGGAATAAAACGGAAAAAAACAAGATTAAAGCCTTGTCATTCCTACTCCTCTATGTTATAAGGAAGATTACATGTCAATGATCCAATCATTTGCTAATGCCAGAAGTGAGACGAGACTAGAAGTGAAGGGCTCTAGCATTGGTAATAGATCCGGGCATTAGTGAACAAATTTGAGGATTTTACGTCGCTTCAATCGCGCCTACACTAGAGAGAAAAAAATTGGGTCGAGTTCCAAAAACATTTCCTACCCCCTTCCCCTCAACCTAAAGCCGCGAAACACGGACGCGTGTGCTTGAATCTAGTTCGGTCGTCTACCGCCACGAGCGTCTCACGTTTTGGAGGGGAAATGGAGAAACCGCCACTAGAGGGCCAACCGTTGGTGTGTTATCAAGAATATTCACTTTCGCCAAGTGAATTAAGAATTTGGTTAGCTCAGTACTTCTAGTCTCATCTCACTTCTGCTAATGCTTATCGAAAAATACTTGAAAAGCTTTGAGAATTATACCAAAAAGGTTCTTAGAGGAGGCTTAGGTAATCTCTCCATTCCTACACTCACGGTTTTATCAGCATTTTAGAATCACAAAGGGGTAGGCAAAACAATTTTACCCCCTTTAAATAATTTTTTTTATATTCTAACCCCGAAATATTCCAGTGGGTCTAGCCTTACATATTATCACTTCATTGATATCACTATCTGGTTGGCACAAACAAATAGAAATTTCAAAGACCTACTTAAATATTTATCTTTCCATAACTATTTCATCCTTTCCGAGTTTGAAAATAGGGCATGTTTGTTTGTTCCAATTGCAAATTTTAAGTTTTTAATCCATAAGGAAATTCGCTCATGTTGTTCTGCAATTTAAAGTGTTAAGAAGGCATCAGTGCTAAGTTTGCGTAGGTTCTACAAAAGCCAATAGGTCCCCTTTCCCAGACATCTCCATTCCCACTGATATTCACCATCAAATTTTTTAGATTACACATAAAGTTAGGCTTAGGTCAGAATTAGTTTGTATAAATTCATCTATGTTGTTGTTTTAGGTTTGGGTTTGTTTGTCTATCGATCTGTTAGTAACGCTCTAACACAGCGTTTTGCTTGTAATAAGTTCAAACCTGGGGAAATACAGCGCTGCGCAGTAGCCTGGGGCGGATATACTGCGCAAGTTGGCGGCAGATAAGTTACAAGGCCTAGCTGCTAAACTAATTTGTAATTGCTAAGCCTAACAACCGGCGTCGGCGATAGGAAAACCGTTTTTAACTACTCCCCAAATACATTATAAAAATTATACAAAATAGAACGATATAAGTGAACTTTAATTCTTACATTTCCCGCTCTTATTGCTTGGAATTGCCAAAATTACTCACAGAATGATTTTCAATAATTTTTATACAGCTTACCGGGAGATTTTGAAAAAAAACAGCAACTCCGACTCCCTCTAAAGTCTAAAGCCAATATATAACTTCCGGCGGATGTGAGATTTGACATTATGACCTTGGCGCGGGCCTTGGCTGAGCACGTGGCTAGCAATTTTTTTGTGGATGTCCTTTTAATTTTTCCGTTTCATTTGAGCTGTTTATTTATTTGAAATTAATTAATCTAAAAGGATGGGTGACAAGGAAACAAGAAAAAGAAGGAAACAACGTAGGGAAGCTGTGAAAAAAGGTGAATATTAATTTAATATAGGAAAAAGGATTATTAAAGGGTTGCAAGGCCTAAAAATAAATTATATAAGTCTTTTGGAAAAGAAATTTAAATTTTCTAAAATAAAGCGTGTACATTTTATGACGTTTTCGTTTAATGTAAGTCTCATTTATAGACGAAACTGATGACTCTTCGCCACCCAGGGAAGCCCCTCATCCAGAAACAACCACAAAAAAGAAAGAACCCAATCACTCTTCTTCCCATAGTCATAGTCTTAATGAACCAAGCGTATTAGCGAAACTTGTTTTTTGCATCCTATTTATTGTATTGATTGGCGCTGTGGGACTTATATTTTACACTTTGAATGAAGCCACAAGTAATAAGAAATGAAAATTTCCACATTAAACCATTTAGAGAACACGAGGCCCTTTCCTTTTAGGAGATTCTAGTGATATTGTTGAAGGAAATGTTGACGAAGTACATGGAGAGGCTTTACCTATAATAGATGATGAACACCATGAATTTGATCAAACGGGAAATGAAGATCATTCTGATGATGATGAAGAAAATGAGGAACAAGAAAAAGATAGTGGTTCGGAACGCACAATAGAAGAGATTTTAAACAGCATAGAAGAATCGGTTACTTACAATGTTGATGAACCTGATTCTGACAACCAAGAGATTCAATTAGATACTTTAAATAATGAAGATGATAAAAAGCTGGAGGTAAATATAGAATAGGGTATTGAGTCCCAGGGTTCATACAAACCTGGAAAAATCAGGGAAATAAATAGTTGACAAAAACCTCAGGGAAATTTAGAAGTTTTAGTAAAATTCAGGGAAATCAGGGAAATTTGCGTCAAATAAGGTCCGAGTAATTAAGCAAAATGTTCATAAACATACCCCCCTCCATAGGATTAATATCTGACTATGCTTTGGAGGCTCATAACTCTGGTTCGGCAAAATTGAAGAATAGCCCCTGCTCGTGATTTTTTTTTGTTTTTGTTTTTTTCCGATGTAGTTTGATGTGAGAAAAAATATGGTGCCAAAATTTTTCGGCGCAAATAAAGGGAAGTTTAAAAAAAATTGATTTTTAGAGTCAGAGGTTCAAATATACGAACCTAACCAAACCAAACCAAACCTAACCTAATCTAACCTAGACAACGAAATAAATAAGGCAAATTTCTGGAAAAGGAGGTAGTTTATGGTTTTCTTGGTTGAAAACCATTTTCACATGTTTTTGTTATTTCCTTTTCCAAAAAAACCATATGCAATTAAACCAAAATTTCGGCCATTCAAAACTCGCCCCTATATCAAGGTTTTTTTATTTAACCCTCCATTCAATGAAGCCGTGCCTTCGACAAGGCTAAATAAATATTATTAATTATTCGCATTAATTATTGTTTGCGCAACTTTTAATGATATGCAATGGATAGAGGAAGACGTAAGCTTTCTTTTGGTATATGATTTATTAAGTTTGGAAGAGCAGGGGCTATTCTTCAATTTAGCCCTCTGGTTCTACTAGAGATACGGGGATGCCCTTTGAGTATATTATAGTCCTATTTATCCCCCATCTAACCATACTAAAAACGTATGGCTACGACAAACAGGGGCCGAGTAATTAAGCAAAATGTTTATAAGCATACACCCCTCCATAGGATTAACGTTACACTATACTTTGGAGGCTCATAACTCTGGTTATATTAGAGATAGGGGGATGTCCTTTTAGTATATTATAGTCCTCTTTATCCCCCATCTAACCATACTAAAAACGTACGGCTACGACAAACAGGGGCCGAGTAATTAAGCAAAATGTTCGTGAACATACCCTCCATAGGATTAACATTACACCCAACTTTGGAGGCTCATAACTCTGGTTATATTAGAGATACGGCGATGCCCTTTGAATATATTATAGTCCTATTTATCCCCCATCTAACCATACTAAAAACGTACGGCTACGACAAACAGGGGCCGAGTAATTAAGCAAAATGTTCGTGAACATCCCCTCCATAGGATTAACATCTGACTATGCTTTGGAGGCTCATAACTCTGGTTATATTAAAGATACGGGGATGTCCTTTGAGTATGTTATAGTCCTATTTACCCCCACCCCCCTCCTTCGTTAACATTTGCTCCATAGGATACTCCATATACGGGAAAAACCTGGAAAATTCAGGGAAGTATATGGGGAAAAAACCTGGAGATCTCAGGGAAATTTGTTTTCCAAATGTTGTATGAACCCTGTTGACACTCCATGTTACAATCCAATACAGGCTATTATTGCTAAAGCAGGGAGCTACCACTTCCCTATTAGCTCACGTAAACATTCAAGGTCAGGGAAATTCAAAATTAAGCCTCTGTTGTAGTGGGACTGGTTAAAAATCCGTAGTTTCTCCTTTTATAAATAAAAATAAAGGCACCTTTAAGATGATAAGGGAATTATCACCGTTTTTTAGGAATTGGATAACCTCCAGTCTCAGTCTCGGAGTTCCACACCTAATATTGAAGAAACGCCCGAACAAGACACTATTAATGTGGAAGATCCAATTGAACCTTCTGCCGCTACTCCTGAAGACATATATTTATATAATACCTATGAAGAGCCTCAAAAAGACAATGAACCTGAAATAAACTCTGATTTAAGAGAAGAATTATTAGTCAATACACCATCATCTTCCGAGCAACAGCAACAACCTCTTGAAGAAAGAATTAATCCACCTCAAGTTCAAGATAATCAAGTATTTTATGATGATGATGATGATGATGATGTTATACAAAGAAGTGACACACCCGTTGAAGTGCCAATAAGTCAACCTGAAACAGTGAGGGACGAGATTCAACCAAGCATTGTTGCTGAACAACGTGATGAAACTCAAATAGACGAAAATTCTCAAGCTCGGGAATCTTCGGATATAAATGAAGAAGTTGTTGAAGAAGCTGAACCACAACCTGAAGCTTATGAAAATGATGATATTACGAATGATTATGATTTTCTATTCAGAGAGGAATTGGATGAAGCTGATAAACTAGTAGAAAAGGTATAGAATTGACGCAAGAAGTGATATCTAGTTTATTAGGGAGAAGGTATAAATTCGCCTCCACATTTCCAGCTTTATCTCCAGTCCAAACGCAGCCTGTCCAGAGTTAATCCCCGCCCACATTTCCAGCTTTATCTCCAGTCCAAACGTAGCCTGTCCTGAGTTAATCCCCGCCCACATTTCCAGCTTTATCTCCAGTCCAAACGCAGCCTGTCCTGAGTTAATCCCCGCCCACATTTCCAGCTTTATCTCCAGTCCAAACGCAGCCTGTCCTGAGTTAATCCCCGCCCACATTTCCAGCTTTATCTCCAGTCCAAACGCAGCCTGTCCTGAGTTAATCCCCGCCCACATTTCCAGCTTTATCTCCAGTCCAAACGAAGCCTGTCCGGAGTTAATCCCCGCCTCTAAATTACAACCCGCATCTCATTGGTTCTTGAAAACTCACGTCAGCGCGTCTACGCGAATGACGAAAATTACAGTCATATTTTCCGACTGAGGAGAGTGTAGCGAAATAGCCCGGTCTCCTTTTACGTCCCCCCTTGTATTTTGAAAGGGGGACTGGGACTATGGCGCGCCAATACTTAGGCATCTTATACCTTCTCCCAGAAGTGGTATGAGACTAGAAGTGAAGGGCTCTAGCATTGGTAATAGATCCTGGCACTAGTGAACAAATTTGAGGATTTTATGCCGCTTCCCACGCGCTAAAACTAGAGAGAGAAAAATTGGTCGAGTTCCAAAAACATTTCCTACCCCCTTCCCCTCAACCTAAAGCCGCAGAACATGGACCCGGCTCCTTGAATCTAGTTAGGCCGTCTACCACCGCCAGCGTCTCACGTTTTGGAGGGAAAAATTCTGAAACTGCCACTAGAGGGCCAACCGTTTGTGTTTTATCAAGTCTTTTCACTAATGCCGAGTGAAGAATTTGGTTAGCTCAATACTTCTAGTATCATACCACTTCTGCTTCTCCCTAATAAACTAGATATCACTTCTTGATTGACGTGGGACCTTTATTTTAAATTTAATTAAGGTTGTTAGTTTTTAGAAAAAATAGATTAGAAAACTGGGAAGAGCATGATTGTTTTTGTTCGTTCAGGAGTTAATATCCACTTATATAAATTAATTTCAAATTATTTTCGGGTTTCAGGATCCTGAAAATGGGGACTTTTATTTTTGGAATTTCTAACACCCCTTTTTTTGCATGTTATTAACTTATTTTATATTTATTAATTAATTTAATTCCTATCATTAATTCTATAATATATGATCCTGACAATACTCACCCTAAATTCTAAAACCAAAAAAAAATTAACCATACTTAATTTATCATTTCTATAGTTAATTAATTAATTAATTTATTTTGGTTTCTAAATTATTTAGTTTTAAAAAAGCTAAAATTACTAAATAAGTTTTTAGTATGGTTTGTTTAATTAGAAAAAAAAAAAAAAAAAAAGAGTGAAATCTGAAATTGATTGCATATTTTTTGCAGTTAAACGTAATTTGTGGATTGCAAAAAAAAAGAAAAGTAACAAACATTTGTGTGTTCGCCAATTAACCCATATCCCAATCCCAGTCTTTAGAAAATGCACTGAAAGAGTTTGAAAGTTTGTTGTCGAGAAACCCTAAAAGTCCTCGAGTCACTTACGGAAAAGCTCGTGTCTTGGATAAAATGGCGGAAACTAAAAAAAGCAACGTTATGCTGGAAAATTCCATCGAATTTTATAAGAAGACTATGGCGCAACCAAATGTTCCTAAAAAATTATATTTATTGGCTGGAAATAGAGCGGTGGATAGACTACGTTTTAGGGGTATGATATTTTGAGAAGTCGGGATTAGGTCACTGATTCTTGAAGACCAGTTTTTACTATATAATTCCAGCGTGTCTAACTAAACCTTAGGGATGGTTGGAAAGGCGTTGGCTGTACAGTCAGAAATGGCCGAAAAGTTTCCTTATGATATACCAACGCAAAATCAATTGGCAGTATCTTTTATGTGGATGGGGAAAAATAATGAAGCCAAAACTATCTTAAGAGAGGTAAATGTAAAGACAAGTTGTGAAGTTTGATTGCCAGATATTTAGGGCCTAAAAAAATTGGCCTCACAAAAATAGACCAAATTTTCTGGGCCTTAAAATGGCTTCGCTAAAATAGACCAAATTTTCTTGGCCTTAAAATTGGCTTCACAAAAATAGACCAAATATTCTTGGCCTAAAAATTGGCTTCCCAAAAAATAGACCCAATTTTCTTGGACTTAAAATTTGCTTCGCGAAAATAGACCAAATTTTCTTGGCCTTAAAATTGGTTTCACAAAAATAGACCAAATTTTCTTGGCCTTAAAATTGGCTTCGCAAAAATAGACCAATTTTCTTGGCCTAATAATTGGCTTCACAAAAATAGACCAAATTTTCTTGGCCTTAAAATTGGCTTCGCTAAAATAGACCAAATTTTCTTGGCCTTAAAATTGGCTTCGCTAAAATAGACCAAATTTTCTTGGCCTTAAAATTTGCTTCGCGAAAATAGATCAAATATTCTTGGCCTTAAAATTGGCTTCGCTAAAATAGACCAAATTTTCTTGGCCTTAAAATTTGCTTCGCGAAAATAGATCAAATATTCTTGGCCTTAAAATTGGCTTCACAAAAATAGTCCCCAAATTTTCTTGGCCTAAAACTTTCCTTCATAGACCCATTCAGCCAAAATCATTCAAATAAAATTGCCCTATAAATTTAGACCCGTTTTTAGGCCAAAAATTAAGTCGAACATATTGCAAACTGATTTCAATGGCAATGTTGTTTTTTCAAAGTACTAACTTGTCAAAACAACTTAATAATAGGTTTTGAAAAAGGACCCTAATAGCGGTTTTGCTAAAGTTCATTTGGGCTTCATATTAAAAACTAGCGATCAAAACTATAATGAAGCAATTAAGCTTTTAAGTGAGGGCATTGCTTCCGAGGAAGAAGGGGTCATAGATGGGCGGTTTTACTTTCATCTAGGAGACGCGCTTCATCGCTCTGGCTTTCCCGAAAAGGTCAATAGACTTAAGTTTTACCAGAAGTGAGATGAGACTAGAAGTACTGAGCTAACCAAATTTTTCACTCGGCGAAAGTGAATATTCTTGATAACACAAGAACGGTTGGCCCTCTAGTAGCGGTTTCTGAATTTCCCCTCCAAAACGTGAGACGCTCGCGGTGGTAGACGGCCGAACTAGATTCAAGGAGCCGCGTCCGTGTTCCGCGGCTTTAGCTTGAGGGGAAGTGGGGTAGGAAATGTTTTTTCTCTCTAGTGTAGGCGCGATGGAAGCGGCGAATAAAATCCTCAAATTTGTTCACTAATGCCAGGATCTACTAACAATGCTAGAGCCCTTCACTTCTAGTCTCATCTCACTTCTGGTTTTATCCCACTCAAATATTTACGGAAAATATTGAAATAAACAACTTACAACAAACAGGCAATGAAAGTTTACGAAGATGGTGTGAAGAAAGGAGTATTTCTCTCGGCTATGCAGAGATCTCTTTATAATGTTGATGGTTTAACTGGAAAACCTTGGTGGAAGCCTAATGAAACTCCCTATTTAAAAGACATACAAGTTAATATCACGTTTAATTACGTTAATTAGAACTTAAATATTGAAATTAGTACTGTAATTAATCTTTAAGATTTTGGAGAAGAATTGGTTGGTAATTCGTAATGAAGCTCTGTCACTGTTATCGGACAGTCGTAAAGGTTTTGAGCCAGAAGCTGAGGGACTTAAGGATACTGGTGATTGGCAGCAATTTAACCTCTTTTTAAGGGGTCAAAAATTAGCGCAAAATTGTAAGAGAGCTCCTAGAACGTGCGATTTAATTGAAGATATTCCTAAAGCAGCCACTTGCAAAAGGGGACAAGTATGAATTGCGCAATATTAAAGGGAGGGTGAAGTAGAAAATCAAGGGATTTTTTATCGATTCTTCTACTAATTTTAAGACCAGTCTGCATAGTGAAACATTCAGGAAATACCAGCTCCGAATAATTTTAAAATTCAAATTAGGTTCAGATTTTAAGGATAATTTTAAAGAAGGACCTCCGACCAATCGCGTAACGCCCTGCCTTTTTATTAACAAAATTCTTGTTGCCACGTTCCATGTCTCGCGCCACGATTATCACGTCGCGCGCGAATTTTATCAAATCTCGTGATAAATTTCATTCGACACGGAACGTGCCACGAGAATTTTGTTAACATAAAGGCAGGGCGTTACGCGATTGGTCGGAGGTCCTTGTTTAAAATTATCCTTAAAATCTGAACCTAATTTGAATTTTAAAATTATTCGGAAGTATTTCCTAAATGTTTCGTTATGCAGACTGGTCTTAAAATTAGTAGAAGAATCGATGAAAAAAAAATCACTTGATTTTCTACTTCACCCTCCCTTTAAGAGCTTAAATTTATTTAAATCAATCATTTCTTAATTATTTAGGTTAAATTTTCGATTATGCAACCGGGAACTCACGTTTTCGCTCATACTGGTCCCACAAATTGTAGATTAAGAGCGCATTTAGGATTAGTTACACCTAAAGGCCCTCGGATTAGAGTTGGAAATGATACAAAGTAATACTTGTAACAGTATCACAATTGCCTTTTGAATCTAAACTAATCTAATTATCTTAAAAGGGAATGGACAGAAGGAAAAGTTATAATTTTCGATGATTCTTTCGAACACGAAGTTTGGCATGACGGTGACAGTCAAAGAATCGTTCTAATTATTGATTTCTGGCATCCTGAACTGACTGATAAAGTTATAAGAACTCTAACTCCTATTTAAAAAAAAGAAATTACAATTGTTTTGTTCAAGAAGCAAGGCTTGAGAGTCGGTTAACGAACAAAATGAAATGATGCTTTTCGTGCCTTCCTAGTCGTTTTAAGAGAAAAAAACAATTAACTGGTGCTAATAATAATAATAATACTCTCATTTGCATTGCATTTAAATACAAAAACGTTGCAACTAATTTCAGATTTCTAACTTTATAAACCAATTTTATGTATTAAATAAATTTGAAAATTGTATAATTGACGGTGTATTTTTTTTCTTCTTTACTGAAGGATAGGTAAATAATTTTTAACAGGAAAGGTCGTGTGGGTCAAAAGATAAGATATGTTCCATAGGTGTGTCACTGCCTATACTTCGTAATGCTAGAGACTTACTGCGAGCTAAGACCATTAACAACCTCCGGGTTATTAATGTGGTCTTAGCTGCGAGGTAGTTTGAGAACGACAAGTGACAATTGACTAGACGCGGTTTATTTTGCAGGACTTCCATCTAGTCCTATTTAGTCGCTTTACAAGAATCTATGACGTTTCACCTAAGTAATTTCGTGACAAACTTGTGGAACATATAGAGCTATATGAGTCGAAGGGGGGGGGAAACGTCACAGTTGGGCCTGCCAATAAACGTGGCCGGTTTTCACCCTCCCTCCGTGCGGGCCGCTGAAGAACTCTGTGCTAAATTTCCCGCACAATATGGCGCCTAGGCGGGGACTGGCGAAACCCCGCCTCAAAAGCCCTCCTTCCCCCCCCCCCACACGAATAGGGACTTGGCAGTACTACGTCATGCAACGTCAGGCTACCTTCCATTAGTGCTAAAAAACATACCAGGAGGAGGGGCTTATATAGCTTTCATGATCTTTTAAAAAAACATACCATAATGACGCTGGAGGCGGAGTTAAGCCCGAATTGCCAAGTCCCTATTGAAATAGCTTAATTTTATAAACTTACGGTCATGGTGAGGAGTGTTTTGGTCGAAAACGAGGGTCAAACCTATAATAGAGCAAACCTCTGGATACGTGGTCGATCTTCGTAGTCTCTTTGATGATTTTAAAGCCTCATAATCATTATATATTAATTATTATCCCAATTAAATTAAACGAGAGACAAATAGCTATATTTAAAGTAGAAAAATAATCTTAGATATTTATTAAAAAATATATATATTCTTAATAAAATACAAGAAGGCTGCTATTTAATATAAAGTCTATATGTAATCCCTTAAATATATCTCCCCTTTTCTGAAATAGGCATGCTAGATTTTCTAAGAAATTAACAAATTAATTAATTATTTCCATAACTTTTATGATATTGCTCATCCCGTTTTTTCTTTTGGTAAACCCTTGAAATTTTACATCCTAAATAAATTTAATATGTTCCCGAATATTTTCTAATTTTTTTAAAACCATTTACGAATTAGAATTCCCCAACTTTAAACATTGCGTGATAAATAATTTTCAAATTAATTAATTTTTAACCCTTGCAGAAATGATAGTTTTATCACAAAAACTGTAATGCCTCTTAATTGGCTTAGACGCGGCAATAATTACTAATTACCCTTTTAAATATTTGATTTCATTACGGGTTGAAGGTATTTGTAGTAAGACTCGTGAACCTTGGAATTTAGAAAGAAAAAAAAAAAAAGAAGAACAAGGAAGTAAAGTCCAAAGTTCTAATCTCATAAGCCAGATTAAAAATTAAATTATGTTACCTGAGTTTTGTTAAGAGGAGTCTTTTGAGCCCATTGGAACATTCTTTCATAAACATTTCCGTCGTAGCATCCCAAGGCGCTGTTTAAAACCAAGTCATGGAAGTCAAAGGCGTCGACTAAACCAACAGCGTCGGGCCTCAATTCCGTAAGCATCTTAATCACGTGAGCGCTGATTCGGGATAAGTTACTTTCAGAAAGCCCAACCTGTTAAATAGAGGAGTGCAATTTTATTTATGGTTACAAGCTTTTTTTAAAAATGTATGTGTGCAATGTTATTTAAGGCTTCAGGTAGAAGTGTGCGGGTACCAGATACCCGAAAATTTCCCGATCGGGTACCCGCGCCCATAACCCCAACATTACCCGTACGGGTATCATCAGTTAGGGTACCCACCCGCGCCCATGACACGAAAAGTACCCCTTCGGGTATCATCAGTTCGGTTACCCGCGCCCATAACCCGAAGATTGCCCGTACGGATATCATCAGTTCGGGTACCCGCCCCATAAGCCGAAGATTAGCCGTTCGGGTATCATCAGTTCGGGTACCCACCCGCGCACATAACCCGAAGATTACCCGTACGGGTATCATCAGTTCGGGTACCCGCGCCCATAACCCGAAGATTACCCCTTTGGGTATCATCAGATAGGGTACCCACCCGCGCCCATAACCCGAAGATTACCCCTTTGGGTATCATCAGATAGGGTACCCACCCGCGCCCATAACCCGAAGATTACCCCTTTGGGTATCATCAGTTCGGGTACCCGCGCCCATAACCCGAAGATTACCCCTTTGGGTATCATCAGTTCGGGTACCCGCGCCCATAACCCGAAGATTACCCCTTTGGGTATCATCAGTTCGGGTACCCGCGCCCATAACCCGAAGATTACCCCTTTGGGTATCATCAGTTCGGTTACCCGCGCCCATAACCCGAAGATTACCCCTTTGGGTATCATCAGTTCGGTTACCCGCGCCCATAACCCGAAGATTACCCGTACGGGTATCATCAGTTCGGCTACCCGCGCCCATAAACCGAAGATTACCCGTTCGGGTATCATCAGTTCGGCTACCCGCGCCCATAACCC
This sequence comes from Phalangium opilio, assembly GCA_019434445.1. NCBI lineage: Eukaryota > Metazoa > Arthropoda > Arachnida > Opiliones > Phalangiidae > Phalangium > Phalangium opilio. The sequence continues at coordinate 269,695 of JAEQBA010001261.1, forward strand.
GAAGATTACCCGTTCGGGTATCATCAATTCGGTTACCCACCCGCCCATAACCCGAAGATTACCCGTTCGGGTATCATCAGTTCGGGTACCCGCGCCCATAACCCGAAGATTACCCGTTCGGGTATCATCAGTTCAGGTACCCGCCCCAATACCCGAAAATTACCCGTTTGAATAAAGAGACGGGTAAGCCGGAGAGTACACGTTCGGATATCAGTTCGGGTACACGTTCGGATATCAGTTCGGGTACCCGTCCGGACACCAGAGGATTACCCGTTTGAATATAGAGGCGGGTAACCCAAAGAGTACACGTTTGGGTACCCGTCCCGACACCAGAAGATTACCCGTTCGGGTGTCAGTTCTTTTTAGAAGGTAAGGAATACCGCGGTGGTCATCTCTAAAGAACGCCTTTAAATAACATACCAATAGATAAGCTCCTGGCATTTCTCCAATATTGTAGCACAAGAAAAGGTTACATAGTCGGTTCAAGACGACCCTTAAAGGCGGAGAAACTTGAATATCATTGAGCCATTCGCAATATCGTCTTGACAAGGAATAAAGAATGTGGGCTTTAGCGGCGCGTATAAGGTGAACTTGATTCATATTCCAAGCAACGTCACTATTGACACCCGAAGAGATAGTGGCTTGAAGATGCTTATTCGCGTCATGAACCAATCTGAAACGAAAATGATGATAAAATTAAAGAATAAAATAAGTTACCATCAACATCCTTCAGAAAAAAATTAAACTAACTTGTAAGCCGCGGCTTGGTAAATGTCCAACAAATGAGTAAAATTGGAAGGGTTGATGGAAGTTAAAACAGTGGGTTGATCAGCGAGAATATAAGCCATGATGGAACTTGGACTCGTTCGTACTTCGCCTCTCAAAACTTTCATGAGGTATCTTAAAAACAGTTGCAAATAGACGTTACAAAACTAGTCTACTACATTTTTAATATCAGTGGCGTGCGAGTCCCGTTTTTTCGGTTTTGAACAGAGTTTGAGTAGAGTACTTGGCTCTCGGTACACGAACTTAACAAGTATCCCCCCCCCGGATCGGGACCCGAACTTAACGAGTATCCCCCCCCCCGGATCGGGACCCGAACTTAACGAGTATCCCCCCCGGATCGGGACCCGAACTTAACGAGTATCCCCCCGGATCGGGACCCGAACTTAACGAGTATCCCCCCCGGATCGGGACCCGAACTTAACGAGTATCCCCCCGGCCCGGTACCCTGAACTTGACGAGTATCCCCCCGACCTGGTACCCCGAACTTGACGACGAGTACCCCCGACCCGGTACCCGGAACTTAACGAGTATCCCCCGGCTCGGTACCACCCGAACTTAACGAGTATCCCCCCGGCCCGGTACCACCCGGAACTTAACGAGTATCCCCCCGGCCCGGTACCACCCGGAACTTAACGAGTATCCCCCCGGCCCGGTACCACCCGAACTTAACGAGTATCCAGGCCCGGTACCCCGAACTTAACGAGCACCAGCTATTGTCGATGCTCAAACTTAACAAGTACTCGCACACCATTGATTTTTATACTGTTTTATACCTAGCAGTTTGCATATATAAGACAGTATTTTCTCCTTCATAAGTACAGGCCGCAACAGTAGACGCGTAAAGTCGAGGTAGACCACTAATAAGTAGATATCCATGTCCTCCGCACGCTAATCGGCAAACTTCAATAGCTCTACTACCCAAATCAGTTGCCAAACCTTTAATACCCGAAGACATAGCATGAAGCTGGAGAAAACAGTTAAAATTTTAACACAATGACACAGTTTAGCCGTTCCGTTTAAAGGGAGGGTGAAGTAGAAAATCAAGTGATTTTTTATCGATTCTTCTACTAATTACAAGACCAGTCTGCATAGTGAAACATTCAGGAAATACCAGCTCCGAATGATTTTAAAATTCAAATTAGGTTCAGATTTTAGCGATAATTTTAAACAAGGACCTCCGACCAATCGCGTAACGCCCTGCCTTTTTGTTAACAAAATTCTCGTGGCACGTTCCACGTTGAATGAAATTTATCACGAGATTTGATAAAATTAGGCGCGCAACGTGACAATCGTGGCGCGAGACACGGAGCGTGCCACGAGAATTTTGTTAATAAAAAGGCAGGACGTTACGCGATTGGTCGGAGGGGCTTATTTCAAATTATCCTTAAAATCTGAACCTAATTTGAATTTTAAAATCATTCGGAGCTGGTATTTCCTGAATATTAGACTATGCAGGCTGGTCTTATAATTAGAGAAGAATCGATAAAAAAACTTGATTTCCTACTTCACCCTCCCGTTTAATATCAATACTCACCTCTGGAAGTGTTGCTAAATCTCCTTTATCCATAGCTTGAGTGAAATTCTTGTAAGTTGTCATCAGATGTAAAAGGAAGCTTTTAAAGCGTGACATAACGCGAGTGCCGGAAGTATTTTATATTGTTGAGCCTGATAATCTAAAATTTGATCTTCTTTCCCACTTCCTGGAATAATCTCCGACTGTCTTCTAATAGCGCTGTATCGCGTAGCTATCGTAACAGCCCTAGCTAAGTTGAAAGCTACGTAATCAATAACTAAAACTCTGACGAAAACCATAGTGCCGTAGTTTAATTTGTCGCTCTTTGGTTTCATATACTTTCTTCTTTAGTTACCTAAGAGATAAAGTACGAAAGACATTATTCGTACTAAATTCTACTTAGAGTACTTTGGACTCTCTAGCGAGGGGGTAGACACTTTGGATCTCTGTGTACACCTGAGTTCAAAAGAGTTCAGCTTGACAGTGCATTGAGTTCAAAGCCTTCGGAACTCAGAGTTCAGCTTTGACAGTGCATTGAGTTCAAAGCCTTCGGAACTCAGAGTTCAGCTTGACAGTGCATTGAGTTCAAAGCCTTCGGAACTCAGAGTTCAGCTTTGACAGTGCATTGAGTTCAAAGCTTCGGAACTCAGAGTTCAGCTTTGACAGTGCATTGAGTTCAAAGCCTTCGGAACTCAGAGTTCAGCTTTGACAGTGCATTGAGTTCAAAGCCTTCGGAACTCAGAGTTCAGCTTGACAGTGCATTGAGTTCAAAGCCTTCGGAACTCAGAGTTCAGCTTTGACAGTGCATTGAGTTCAAAGCCTTCGGAACTCAGAGTTCAGCTTTGACAGTGCATTGAGTTCAAAGCCTTCGGAACTCTGAGTTCAGCTTTGACAGTGCATTGAGTTCAAAGCCTTCGGAACTCTGAGTTCAGCTTTGACAGTGCATTGAGTTCAAAGCCTTCGGAACTCAGAGTTCAGCTTTGACAGTGCATTGAGTTCAAAGCCTTCGGAACTCAGAGTTCAGCTTTGACAGTGCATTGAGTTCAAAGCCTTCGGAACTCAGAGTTCAGCTTTGACAGTGCATTGAGTTCAAAGCCTTCGGAACTCAGAGTTCAGCTTTGACAGTGCATTGAGTTCAAAGCCTTCGGAACTCAGAGTTCAGCTTTGACAGTGCATTGAGTTCAAAGCCTTCGGAACTCTGAGTTCAGCTTTGACAGTGCATTGAGTTCAAAGCCTTCGGAACTCAGAGTTCAGCTTTGACAGTGCATTGACTTCAAAGCCTTCGGAACTCTGAGTTCAGCTTTGACAGTGCATTGAGTTCAAAGCCTTCGGAACTCAGAGTTCAGCTTTGACAGTGCATTGAGTTCAAAGCCTTCGGAACTCAGAGTTCAGCTTTGACAGTGCATTGAGTTCAAAGCCTTCGGAACTCAGAGTTCAGCTTTGACAGTGCATTGAGTTCAAAGCCTTCGGAACTCAGAGTTCAGCTTTGACAGTGCATTGAGTTCAAAGCCTTCGGAACTCAGAGTTCAGCTTTGACAGTGCATTGAGTTCAAAGCCTTCGGAACTCTGAGTTCAGCTTTGACAGTGCATTGAGTTCAAAGCCTTCGGAACTCTGAGTTCAGCTTTGACAGTGCATTGAGTTCAAAGCCTTCGGAACTCAGAGTTCAGCTTTGACAGTGCATTGAGTTCAAAGCCTTCGGAA
>JAEQBA010001262.1:0-14031 GCA_019434445.1 Phalangium opilio
ACCCAGCAAACACAAAAGATCCTCGGGGCATTCCAGGGAGATTATTGTGGGGGATTCGGTATATTGACAGGACATCCAAAAAACCTAAAAAGAGCAATTGTGGATATTCCTAGAGTTCCAAATGTCCGCATTATCCCCATCCCCAGGACATCCATAGTAAAACCTTTGTGACATCCCTCTGACATTCCTCGGATTTTGAGGGGTTATTTATTATGTCCGTCCAAAATGCTGAGTAGGTTCTAGGAATATTAGCTCAAAACTTTGGGACAACCTATTGACATTCCACGGATTTTGGGGGGCATTTATTATGTCCGTCCAAAATGCCGAGTAGGTTCTAAGAACATCAGCTCGAAAATATAAAATATATGCCTTGCTCCCACAAATATTCTGAGAACGTCTCTGGATTATGAATCGTTGTTGATATGAATATGCTTAGGATATCTTGGGTATTTCTTAAATTGAGCATAGATACATCCAAATAACATTGTTGGGATGTTAATAGTTAATAAAGACCAAAATAATTCCAATTTGAAAACCCGGTCGTTTTATTTGTCAGTTTAAAAATTCGTATCGTAAAATTGATTATCCGTTGGTTGCCTGAAGTTGCTTTTTTGAAGTTGTCTCTTTTGATTTAACCCGTTCAGATGCGTGGTTAAACCATGATTTTATATGTTTCTCAACATCTGAAACAGTGGCCTCCTTAAAACTTTTTAATCCTCTAACAGTCTCTGCATGGTTAGAATAAGTAAATTAAATATTTAAAGTTGATTATGAATTTAAAGGGATAATGAAGGACAACATGTTATCGTTAGTCAATCAAGGCTGGGGAATTATGCATGAAATCATTACCAAAAATTTCGTTAATGTATAATTTTCAAAATTGTGATTTTCACTTGCTAAGCCTAAAGCTGTTTTGCAACGAAATTTAGCACATATTAATATTTCACAAGACGAGAGTAGTTTACTGCGAGCAATCGCAGACCTCATAATTATAATTGCCTTTGATAAACAATCACCGATTGCACGCGAAAAATTCCTTTCACTCGTGAAACTATACATATTAAAATTAGCGAGTTGAAATTACAACTTTGAAAAATAATAATAAATTAACGAGAACGTTAAGTGAGTTTTCCCTATGCTTCTAAGTTTAATTTCCACAGCTTAAATAGACTAAAATAATTTGTTGCCGTTCTACATTAAATAACTAGAATATTCGTTACCTATTGTTATTTTCATCAGCCTTAAATTACACAGCGTCCGTTTACCTTTCCTGCCTTCCCAGCTATATTGTCTTGCAAATTCGTCTACAAAAACGTCAACCAAAATTCGTTTTACACTGTCATAGAGGGTCACACCTCCAAATTGTTTCAAATATCCTCTCTAAAAAACGTAAAAAGAAATATAAATCATCGATCCAATATAAATTATAAAATTAAATATTATTTACTAGTTTTGTGACATTTTCTACCGAGCCTAGTAAGTCTTCTAATAAATCGAGGTCTGTTTCGCTTTTCAATGGAAAACCAAACATTTCTTGTAACTTTTCAACATCTTCGCCTGTAAGCGGATTAGGGCGACTGCTGCTCTGTGTATTTGCTAGTATTGCTTGCACTGTTTCTAAAATTTGTTGCTGAGTGGATTTCATAATATCTTGATTTCGTTTTACATTATTCAACCATGCTAAAATAATTTAAAGATTAGAATTTCAATAAAATCCAGGGGTAAGCGAGTAATCGAATATTGCAAGTAATCGGCAATGAGTCTGAGTCGAGTACTCTGGTAGTAATTCTAGCTACAGTCTGCTGAAATTCCCGCTACACAATTAAGTTTCACATTTAATTAAAATTTTATAACAAATAATATGGTATTAAATACCAAAATTATTAGAAATCAGATTTTTAAATGAATATTCTATCAGATAATTGCAAAACCTCAAATTAGACTCTCGAAGGGAAAATAGGACTCAGATTGTACTCGAACGTGGACTCAAAACCAAAAAGTCAAGACTTGCGCAGCTCCGATAAAATCCAAAATGAATGTTTATGGCATACATTTGCTGACAGCAACCATCGGATTATCTGAGTTCTCTTCATCTAAGAACAAAATAATAAGTAATTTCAATATTTATTAGAACGAATAGTTTTCGGGTACTCCCGTATAAATTATGATAAAATATTCAACGTTGAACCACTACGCCATTTAATTAGATTTGTTTTAACCGATTCACTGAATATTTAAATAGCCATTAATAATGTATGATTTAAAACTTGCCTTTGAGAAAATGCTTGCGTTTACGATTATCAGAAGAAATATTTGCAGTGGCAGTCTTGTTAGCAAATTCGTCAGTTTTATTTTTTAACAGCCTTTTGGGAGCGTAATAATTTGGACGAATACTGGAATCCAAAGATGATGATAGCCTTGACTTCAATACATCATTGTTTTTATTTCTGGTTTGATCTAAAATTAGGAGACTGGTTAGTTTCTTTTCATACATTAATTCTAACTAGCTGTAATTTTTGTTTACTTTTTTGCGGTCCAAAATTTGATATTTCATTCTCACCAGAACCTAAAAATTATAAAATACATTTTTATTACCAAAATCAAACAGTTATCCAGAGTGAAATTACCTTCAACATCACTTAAAATTTCAGAATGCCAAGACCCACTATCGTCATCATTTTGATCCTTTGAAGTTGAAAGCCCGAAATTGTTAAGGCCTTGCGATTTTCTTGACGACTCGTCACTAGCAGCTTCAAACAGACATAATTAAGTAAAAATGAAACAAATTTATTAAAATTAAACGTGGAATTATACCAAAAGGAATATCCTCGCTAAATAAACTTGAAATCTTCTGATTAGTTGGGACCGCTGGTTTAGAACGTCCATTTTGCAGCCTCATCGATAGTTCGTTTTGGCTTGATACCAAATTCACACTTCGAACACAGCCACGGCCTATTAATTGAAATTTAAATTATAAATTCTTAGCACACATTATTACGATAATATCATACTCTGGCTAACAGATGAAGCGTGGGCAATAGAGTTAAGAACTGGAAGTTCGGGAACTTGGTCGGCTGATTCCTTGTCTGCATTTTCATCCTCGGATTCAGTGTCTGTTTCAGATGGAGCACGTTCAAGCGGTTGCTTAGTCTTTTTTTTTCTTTTACCAGGTCCAGTATCTTTTTCACTAGCAGAAATATCAGTGTCTCGGCAAGACTTTAACATTTTTTTCCATGCTTCAGCAAAAGAATCTGTAACGTCAAATATTTATTAAAACATGAATTTGACGTAAATATCGAGAAGAATATATCTTACCAATGCTGCTACGAATAATATTTACTTCATAAATTTCCCATTTGTCAGTAATTGGTGGAACTTGTTTTTTCGCATATCTGGATGCATTTCTGTCTCCAGGCCAGTAACATTTATTTTCAGAGTTTTCTTCAAAAAGCCACGAATCAACTACGACCGCCACTCCTCCTTGAATAAATTCCACTATGTTGAATCTATGATTTTCGGCCATTTTCTGCAAGAAAATACTGTCTATTAAAGCACTCTGCAATGCTAAAAACCAATAATGAATAATTGAATGTTTAATTCTAGCTATACTTAAATTTCAAAATCCATGCACTGAAAACTTAATTTAAGGTTGCAGCATGAAACAGTTTTAGATAAAGTTACAAACCACATTTCAATCACTGCACGTGTTATGAAGAAGTTGCATAACAAGGAACTCATTGGTGTTGTTTAACGGATATTTCATAGCTTTCGAAGATACTTCACTAAGAGGCCATTTCATTAACGCTGATATCGTTTTTACTCGAAACACACCGACTTTAGACGATGGACATGGCGATGTAAAATAATTTTCTACACTCTTGAACTTTCTTCCCTAAAATCATTTTCGATGGGTCTTTTTCAGACGAAACAATGTTTTCAATCACCACGATGCTTAAATCACTCAAAATACAGCAGTGATCACGCTGGGAGATTGAAAGTTGAAAGTCTGCCAGAATAATTTTCTTGAACTGGGGGTCAACGCACCCATCTAAAAGGGGTCCTTCTTTGTGTACCATGTGACACGAAAAGTCTTTTGGTCTAACGTTTAAAGCACAGCTGCTTATTCTCCTTTCTTCTGTTATGCGATTAATAGCCTGCTTTAATGGGTAGCCAGTGTTTGCAATTTTACTTTTAAGCGTATAAAGATAGTTTTCGAAAGGAAACGCACTAAATGCATCAAGATGACCGTATTTTCTACAATCTTTTACTAGATGAAGTAAACAGTGTACGTTATACGAAATTAAATGTTTGCCATAAAGAACACTATACATTTGAACAAAATATTTTAGTAATTCTCCAGCAAAATCTATTAGTCCCACAGTTTGTTGTGGTGTGGCCAGAATTCGAATAGCCACGATTAAAGTTCTATAAAGCTCGTAATGAGAATTTGGTAGTATATTTTTCAAAACTAAGATTCCTGAATATAACAAAAATTGCCGGAATTCCGTAGCCTTAAACCTGTCAACATCTTTTAAAGATCTAGGCTTTCTAACAAACTCCGAACAGGTTACCGGAGCTAAAGATTCTAAGCGATTGGACACTTCTAAGATTTGATCAGGCCTAAATTTAAACGTAGCATTTTTTTTCTCTGCCCCCATCCACAGTTTAAGTGTTTTCTTAACAACGCCCAAACAGACTAGGTGCATATAGTCTAGCGGAAAGTCTTGCACCATGTCAATGTTTTTTAGTTTTTCCAAAAGACTAGTTCCATGATGATGTCCCGCTTGTGATTTATTTCTAAAGCTAGCATCTGTTCTTAACTCATCATTGACTAAAGGAAAGCAATGCCTCTTTCTGCGTCTTATTCCAGGCTGCGTGCATTTATCACATCCAAAGTAACCATTATGTCCTTTAACCTTTCTGATAAAAGCCCTAGCAGGAGTGTCACAGACAAAACCTGTTATTTCACTGTCTTATGAATGCCGTTTACTGTAAGACCTTCTTCTATTAGAAGTGATGCCTCTGTGATAAAGGAAGATAAGTACTGATCGGTACATTTAGGTTTGCTTAGTCCATGAAAAATACCAATAACGAAAGGCTTAGAGTTTTTGAGCGAGGAAATTAAACCTAATATTGGCCAAAAGTTACTGGTTGTGCTCGTTCCAAGTGGCAATCCGTCGATATTAATTAAAATCTTAAACACTGGTCCTATCAATGTTTCATCGTGCTCACGACTGACAGTATAGCGAATACCTGATTCGAGTCCGAAATGAAAGTATTCGCCGGGTGGCATTTCTTCTACAATAGAATATCTGGGGGTTCGCAATAGAGTACGCGAGTCGCTGGGTATTTCTTTGAAGCAGTTATGCTTTTTCAATATCTTTAGAAGGCCATTAACAGCAGCTTTGCTTATTCCGTAACAAGTTGTCCACCTTGCAAGGCTTGCTCTCAAGTGTACTGTTTCGTTCGCTTGCAGATTATCAAATGTTTCATCTGTTACAATATCTGGTCGGAAACGTTCATCCTCAGTAGTTTTGTGTTCTTCAATTTCAATATCATCTGATTGAGGTTCGTTACACCCAAAGCATTCGTTTCTTCGTCAAAAAATCTTCATCTGAATCACTATCTATTTCTGTAGAGCTGCTATGTTCATTGTATTGATCACTATCTATTTCTGTAGAGCTGCTATGTTCATTGTATTGATCACTATCTATTTCTGTAGAGCTGCTTTGGTCATTGTATCGATCACTATCTATGTCTGTAGAGCTGCTTTGGTCATTATATAGTTTGCCATTCAATAAATTGTTTTGGATTGCATTTGAAGAAGAATTTATTAGCCTTGAACGATGTCTAGATGACAAGGTTGATAAAAGCTTGTAACGTCCTTTCGGCATTTTAACCTTAACACGCAGGATTGTACGTATATATTAAAATGCAACAGGCACAACTAATTCGCAAAATAAAACTAAAGCTTATATTTAGAATAAATTACTTGGCAACATGCACAACATGTTCATAAAATATTATTTTTCTCTGTCCTCACTGCCCACAACATTTAATGGCTAAATTTAAGAATAGCCCCTGCTCTTCCAAACTTAATAAATCATATACCAAATGAAAGCTTACGCCTTCCTCTATTCATTGGACACCATTATAATGAGCGCAAACAATAATTAACATTAAAAAATAGCCGTGCCAAAGGCTTTGCCGGGACTCGCTGTGATGATACACGCAGCGGCGCCGCACTTAACCAAACCAAACCAAACCTAAAATAACGTAAAAATTATGTAAAAATAAAATAATTTACGCGGAATGAATTTTGTTAAAATTAGTAAAAATTACCTTAAATCATAAATTTTAGGTTAGGTTTGGTTTGGTTTGGTTTGGTTTTAGTCCCAGAGCATCAAAAGAGTAGTGGCACTATTTGTTAATAGCAATAGAGCGTAGTAAAGTCAAAGGAAGGGGGTGCCATCACTATTAGGCACTGCTGCTAAGCCTTGGCAATAAATAACAATGAAAATGAACAAATGATTTACCTTTTATGTTGAAAACGTTGGTTCCCGAACACAGCAGCGTTTAACCGAATACTTGGTGATTAGAGCAGGAGGTACTTTAATTACCGTGGTCAATGTAAAGCCCGAAAATTTACTAAACTCGCGATTAGATAACCGTCCGCAATCGAAAAAAAATGTACGATAAATATTTGACTGCTCAGCTGGCGTACCTCTACCCGTAAATGACGTCGTCACGTTTCGCGAGAGCGAGACTCGCCTCGCCTCCTTCCTTCTTGCACACGCGGCTAGGTTCACCGTGCCACCTAGTGCCTAATTATACTTATTTTTTAATTTTGATTTCGGGCTGATAATCACCTCTGATAATTTTGAGTTTTTAAATTATATTATTGAGATTAATTTAGCACATTTTAAATTTTATTCTTAAATAAAAACTATTGTAGTTCAAAAGGCCGCTACCTAGCTCCAAAAGGCGCTGCTATTGTGAAAAATATTTGGATATCATATGGATGTTCCTTGTTCAAGTGACTTAGAACACAGAAATTTGCACGTTCTAGGTGTATCTATAGAATATCCAAAAAATTGGAGGTTTTATGGATATACGAGGTATATTAGGGGAAGAACCCTTTTGGGCGGGATTGCCGTGGGAGATTTGGGTCTGTTTGGGACATTTCTCGGATCATGTGTGTTTGCTGGGAAGGAAAATGTGCTCATATTTTAGCTTTGGCAATTTGCGAATTGATTTTTCACTGTCAATGTGGTATAGTTCTAGCAAATGCGACCATAGGAAATCCTTTCCATTTTTATAAAGACGTCGGGGTGGGGCTTCATTTTGTTTTTCCTTACTTTTCTTTACTATCGATTACGTAGCTGTAGTTCTTTTAAACTTTGGCAACCCACTCTTGGAGTAACAATTTCTGGTGGTTTTTATTAAATGTGGCGCATCAGAAATAAAGTATATAGGTCGTTCTTCATCTCTGGCCAATTTGTTATCCATATATGCGTTCAAGCCACCATTCGTTTTGAAAAAATTTCTGTTCGTAGAAGCTCCATCACCAACGATGGCCAATACACGGCAACCCATACCTTCTAATCGCTCTACGGCACCCAAAATCAAATGGTCCAGTGATTCGCCAGAAATTGCATGAGTAGGGAAAAACGCAAGTGGGAACTTTAAAGCTGTAGAGATACCTCTAACCATTATTTGAAGGACATGAGATGCCAAGTCCAATGCTCTGTTCTGTCGGTCATCATTTTCTTCAAGTTCTTTAATACCATCAAGGTAATTGTCTAAATTTACAAACCCAGACATTTCTCCTGTCGACTTGTGATAGACAATATCTTGCCTAATTTTCATTTCGTTAACTCCGAGACAAACATATTTCTGATGTTCTTCTAGCGCTAGTCTGTCAAACTGATTCTTAAATTCATTTAGGGCTTCATCAGTAAAACCTGGCTTTTCGACCATCCGCGAAGAATATTTGAGTACCGTTCTTTCTGACGGGAGTTGTAAACACCCGGACTCTCTTAATGACTTATATCCAACAGGAGACTTGCTTTGCATGTATATGCACCATTTTACAATATTTGGAGCCCATTTTTCTGGCTTTAAGGTGTTTGTTCAACAATTTTGCTTGTTCTGTCAAGAATTCTTTAGCAAATGAATCTGTTTCTTTGCATATTTTTTTTTTCAAAATGACTTCCAGATCCTTGTTTGAACTTGACCCGAGATTTTCACCTTCTCGATTTACATAATTCTCAAGTTTTTTCTCAACAGTTGTCAACTTTCGCTTAAGCGCTTTCTCTTTTTTCTTACCATCTTTTATCTTTTTAATCAGCTCCTTGTTTGTTAAGGTTTTATACTTGGCTTTGGAAACCTTGTTTTCTTGAAATCTTTTCTATTGTTTACAGACCAGTGATCTTAGTTGAGAACGAAAAACGATGCAAAATTTACATCTGTTTCCTTGTTTAATTGGCAAAAATATCTTTAGGCATTTGGAAGATCTTACAGCTTGCATAACGGGACAAATGTAACCGCTCTTTCTTTTTTTGGACATATATTCAGCTTTTAAATGATAGTCTTGGTTTCCACAACAAACGCGCCACTTCTTAATTTCCAAAAATGTATTTAACAGCGTAGTTTTGTTGTTGATAAATTTAGGTATTTTAAAAAGTAGCTCATGCGGATGGTCAAGTTGGTGATTCAAAATAAAAAAAGACGACTTAAAGTTTTCATCTATGGCAAGTTTCATAATAAGAATTGTGCATTGGTCATTAAGCTTGACAAATTCAATATTTCTTTCATTGAGATTTTTAAGCCATCCAGAAGTACATTCAATAGCATTCCCAAGTTCTTCTAGAGAAGTAACTTCCTCATTTTCAAGTACATTGTAAGAACCTACTAAGATATTAGGATGTTCTTGAGCTGCTGAAATGTCTTTCATAGGTACGTCCTGATGAGTAACTATATCTGAGTTAGTAAAATTTGTTGATTCCACAGACGCAACTTCTAATATCGAGGAATCGGTTAGTTTCCAATCCATAACTTGACTTCCATCCGCCAAGTTTTTGTTGCTACCTAGATCCATCTGAATTTTCTGGTGATTTAGACAGACGTTACCAGTCAGATTTTCCTCATTTTCAAGTACAACATAAGAATCTACTAAGATATTAGGATGTTCTTCAGTTGGGGAAATGTATTTCATAGGTGCATGCTGCTGAGTAACGATATCTGCGTTAGTAAAATGTGTTGAATCCACAAATGCTAATTCCAACATCAAGGAATCAGTTAGTTGCGCATCTAAAACTTGACTTCCATCCGCCAAGTTTTTGTTGCCACCTAGATCCATCTGATTTTCCTGGCGATTTAGACAGACGTTACCCGTCACATTTTCAAATCTCCTATTATTCTTCTTTTGTACCTATAACGTTTATGGTTTTATTCAAGTGTACTTTTATGATTAACAGAGCTGTGCTAATTAACTGACAACTAATTGAATTAGAATTAGCAATTAGGGAAATATTTATGAACTAATTAATTAGCCAATTAGCAATTAGAAATAGAAACTAATTCAATTCAATTAGAAATTAGGCATTTATTTATCAAACTATTTAATTAGAATTACTAATTTCTAATTAATTACTTGTCTAATTAAGGTAAAAAAGAAACCATAAGTAAACATAATTGAAAATCCAATTGGCTAATTAGTTAATCCCAACTCTAATTAAATATTAATTAGATAATTACCTTTCCGATTCATACTAATTAATTAGAATTACTTCTCAATTAGCACTAAGGTAATTAAAATTCAATTACCATTTTCAATTAGTAAATGTTGAAAATTAATTAGAAATTCAATTTGCTAACTAATTAATTAGCACAGCTCTGATGATTAATGTGTTATCTTTGATAATAAGAAAGTACTTACAGCTTTAGTGTTTGGTATAGGGTTAGGGTGTTCATCAGATGGGCCAATTCCGTTAACAAAATGTTTAGAACATATGTAAAATTGTTTCGTCTTTTTGTCTTTATAGCGAACTAGAAGGTCTTGTAACGTAAAATCTTCTCGTCCACAAGCCTTAACCCATAGTTCACTTTTAGAAAGTTGATATTTGGGGTTTGGTATTTTGTAGAAATTAATGCCTTTCATATGGGATTTATCAGAGTAACGTTGACCATTTTACAAACTCCGAAAGCGCACCTTTTGTTTGGCATCTTAAATCACTTATAAGAAAACGAACATAAAAGGCGAAAAAGCGGAGAGAAAAAACGTAAAAATTAATCAGAGCAGACGACATAATAAAGGTCACAGTCTATGCCTCGTAAAGTTTCGGGAGTCTCCCGCTAGGGGCGACTATACGCGCTGAAGTTTGAAGATAGGGGTTTTAGCTTATCATTCTAGTCCATCTGTGTTTAATGGTCTTAGATCATATCCACATCCATCAAGCCTTAACGGACGACTACCTAATACGTCAAGACTTCTGTCTTACCATGCGCAAGCTAATTGAAGCCGATCCATTGTTCTTAAGAAAGGTTCTATTTTCTGATGAGGCGACATTTCACAGGGATGGTACGGGAAACCGACATAACTTACATTGCTGGACCGAACGAAATCCATACTGGTTACGGCAACATTACCATCAAATTCGATGGAAGATAAATGTATGGTGTGGCATTCTGGGGAACAGAATCATCGGACCTTTCTTCTTCGAGGAAAACATTACTGGTGACAGGTATTTGCACTTCCTGCGCCACGAGTTTAGTGATGCGATAGACGCATTACCATTAGCAGTGATGCGGGACCTGTGGTTCCATCAGGATGGTGCGCCACCACATTGGGCGGTCAATGTTCGCCAATGGCTAACTGAGCACTTTCCAAACCGTTGAATCTGTAGAGGTGGACCAATTCTGTGACCAGCAAGATCCCCTGACCTAACCCCACTTGATTTCTTCTTATGGGGATATGTTAAGGGGGAGGTGTATGCAACAGAACCTTTAAATGTAGACGACTTGAAGGCCAGAATTCGAAGCGCAGTTGAACGAATCACTCCTCAAATGCTAGAAAAAGTAATACAACGCATGGTCAATCGTCTTGAAGAGTGCCTACACCACGACGGTAGGCACATCGAACATTTACGCTGATCGGTTTACCAAACAGCCCTTTAATTTGTAGTGTGATGCCTTAGTTCCTAAGCTTAATCGTAGGTCTTTAAGGGGGAAGACAACTGAAGCCTAATCAAAATAGCCCGTTTTAGTTCGAGTCCAGTCCCCAAAATAATAGCCCTACACAGGATAAAATTTTACTGACTTATATTTTAAACCTTCTCCTAACGATTAAAATATTTGTCATTATTTTTAACTCAATATTTAAGTCAGAATAATTTTTCCCGTGAGTGAAGTTTTGGATGTAGTTATTCGTGTCCAACTCTTACAATTCAGTACCTAATGTTTTGTCCAATATGTCATACGAAAGACGATTTTGGGCTGTATCGATAAAAATAATTTTCAATTAAATCCGTCCACTTATAAAAGAGCTGCACAAGAAAAACTTAAAAACAAGCAAGCTTCAATACTTAATCTCTAGAGGGCGCCCTATCTGCGTATAGGTTAAACTCTGAACTTCTCGTATCATGTAGAATTTTTCCTCCTATGCTGGTTTATAAGCCCGTCGGATAGAAGGGCAATGGTAAACTGGTCGTATGACTCCCGCGGCGAGATTTTCGAGTTCTTTTGTTGTACAGCAATACAAAGGGACGGTATATTTACGTGAGACTAAACTATGAATGGGATTTAGAAAAACCTCGTTCGCCTCGGTAATGGAATGATGATGCTCGTGGATTTCGGGTGTAGGTGAAAGGGCCCAGGAACCCACTTATAGTTTTTTTCAGTTTATCCTGCTTGAAATTACGCCTTATACTGACCCTTTCCTGGTAGTTCAATAAAATTCACTGTATATAGTGACTTTTAATGACTAAAGTTTGTCTGAAATGGTCATACAGCCATTTTTAATCGATTTAGATTAATATATAATAAATTTGATGTTATTTCATTACTCCAAACATAAGTTTATAAGTTATGTTTCACAAGTCTGACACTATCTATACTTCGTAATGCAAGAGACTTGAGATGAGATCTAGTTCGAGAACGACCTGAGAATTGACTATACGCGGTTTTGCAGTCCATCTTCCTATTTAGCCTATACTAACCCTTTGAGGAGACCTTACCAGGTGTCGCTTTACGAGAATCTATGAAGTTTCATCTACATCATTGCATGACAAGCTCTCAGTAACCAATGACAACCGTATGGAGCATACCTCATGAACTTATGCTCTAGATATTTTTCACTAAAGGGATAGAGAAATTTCCACCCCTTTCACTCAGTTTTAATTCAGTGCAGTGTTGTTAGGCCCTCTGAAATTAGCCAAGTCAGTCAAATACCGAGTTCAACTGAACCGCAAGCCTCCCTCTCTGCCATTTGATTGGCTCACAAATGGCTTGGCAACACTGGGAAAAGCAAAACCCCTTTAGTGGAAACTATGTATGCCAAGAAATGGATGTTTAGTAATTTTTTCTCCCTTTTAACAAAGATTATCAAGTTTGATTATGAATCAATATTTATTTTCATTTGATAAATTACTAGCGTATAAATAAATTCAAATTCCCTTAAAAATTATGATTTTATTAGTTAAAACAAATTATTTTATAACAAAGATTTTAAAATATGTGCGAAGACTACACTAACTTCTAAGACTTGTAGGGCACAATGTTTATTTTTTTTGCAATATTTTATTTGTGTTTTTTGACACTTGTTTTCACTTTGGCTTCGTTTCTTTTAATTTGTATTCACTTTGGCTTCGTTTCTTTTAATTTGTATTCACTTTGGCTTCGTTTCTTTTAATTTGTATTCACTTTGGCTTCGTTTCTTTTAATTTGTATTCACTTTGGCTTCGTTTCTTTTAATTTGTATTCAATTTGGCTTCGTTTCTTTAATTTGTATTCACTTTGGCTTCGTTTCTTTTAATTTGCATTCACTTTGGCTTCATTTCTTTTAATTTGCATTCACTTTGGCTTCATTTCTTTTTCTTGATTTCGCTTTGTGTTTTTGACTTGTTTGGTTTTGTGTTTTTGACTTGTTTTGGTTTTGGTTTTGTGTTTTTGATTGTTTTGGTTTTGGTTTTGTGTCTTTGACTTGTTTTGGTTTTGGTTTTGTGTTTTGACTTGTTTTTGGTTTTGTGTCTTTGACTTGTTTTGGTTTTGGTTTTGTGTCTTTGACTTGTTTTGGTTTTGGTTTTGTGTCTTTGACTTGTTTTGGTTTTGTGTCTTTGACTTGTTTGCTGTTTTTATTATTTATGCTTGATTTTGCATTGTTTTTAAATACTGTTTGGCCCTTTGTCAATGTATCCTTCGTTATTGGAAGGGTTTCCTTTTCTTTGAATGGATTTTGCTGGGTTCGTCGGTATTTTTACAAATCTGCTTCAACTTTAGCTTTGATTGGGCTTCCAATATATAATTAGGTTTTCGATAAGGCATATTTCTGGTTTGTCGTGGATCACTAATTTCTGGCAACAAGCACTGAATATAAAAGCGTTCAAGAAATGGGCGCATTTTTGTTGACCAAAACTGTTCGTCGGCAAAAATCCTCTCAATAGATAGTCCTTTGGGGCTATAGATTATGAAATCGCAGTATTTTCTACGAGTTATATGAAGCTGGCTCTGGATTTGGAAAAAATAATCGTGCCCTCTCTTCAGTTTTAGCTGGTTATTTTCTTTAGTACAGTAAAAGTGACTGATGAATTCAGGAGCTTCCATTGGTTCCATTTTTTCAATGTACTTGGGACACTTAACCTCAATTAGTCCGTCTGTACCAATAAGACCATCAGGTGAAGCGGCAAGGTAACCTATCTCTAGATCAACGAAAATGCCATTTTTACAACGGATGTTCCAGTTTGTTCGATATACTTCTCGATTGCAACGTCCTCGTTAGCCTTTCCGTATTCCATAGCTGGCGTGCTAACTAGG
>JAEQBA010001263.1:0-80564 GCA_019434445.1 Phalangium opilio
ACGTTAGGCAAGAAAAACCGAGAAAAACTCGGGAAACCCGCAATTTTTATTGACTTTGGTAAAGAAATTCTTTTCCCTCCGATTTCAAGTTTGACCTAGCGGAAAACTGCAAAACATCAGAATCCACTTTATCACGGCGCCAAATTTTGGGCAACGACCAGTCCGGAAATCCTATAGCTATGGCTAAGGCTATGGCTATGGCTATCGGAGGCCGGCAACTAGCCCAGAAAAACTGCCCAGCAAAACTTTCAACGGCCGAAATCGAAGAAATATATTGTGGTTTATTCTCAACAAAGTTTTGTAATAACCACCTTAGAAGTTATAGTTACTTTGCACACTTAGTCTCTGCATTAGTTCATAAGATATGTTGGCCATAGGGAGCTAACAGTTCTGACCCTGAAACGTTACACCCTTCTATCTCTTACTGGAGTTTCATCCCCCCTAATGGTTGGAACAGTATTCTACGCGCAAAAATGCCAACCAGAAAGGGGCTGCGTGACGTCAGACTATCTCTTCCCCCTAGCCAGTTTGTGTTAGCTTCCCTATAAATTTGTCACTGTTACAAACTGAAGCTCGTAATTTTGAAGTGATTGAAGTAGGTCCATAGATTCAAGTAAAGCGAAGACGCCTGGTGAGGGCTGTCAAAGGCTAGTAAGTACAGACTAAATAGAAGATGGACTACAAAATTAACCATTGACTCAAAACGGCCTGGCAACACTGGGGAAACCATAATACACCTCTCCGCGTCGAGACGTAATTAAGAGGTTTTTCTTAAATAATTAAATATTATAATTGATATTATTATTTTCTCGTCATTAATTTAGCTTAATTATAGTTAATCGTTTTAAGGAACTTAATTTCTAAAATCATTTTAACATAGCTATTATTGACGTTTGAATTCAAGCGTATGCCTCTTTAACAATATTGGAAATTTAGGGTATATAAGGGCGATCGATTGACCTTTTCAAGAACTTTCAGTGGAGACTATGTGTACTTCCAATGAGGTTAATTTATATAACTTCTGTTTTCACGCAGCACCCTAGCCTGGTACGAAGAGAAATTGGGTTTTTACCCAAATGCTCCCCACCCGTAGAGCAGTGCAGAGCGCGAAAAAAACAGCAAACTACAGCCATATTTCGTTGACAGGATGGTCCCACGATCTCTCTTATTGTTTCCGTCTGAATAACTTAAATGCTTAGAAAATATCCCCCGAACCCAACCTCTCCTTCCAATGCATGGGAGACGTACCATCGTGAATCAATCAACGTTACGCCAGAAAAAAACTCTGCTCTTTTAAAGGCAAGGTGAATTGGAAAAGAACTAACTCATTTTGACGCTACTGCTGCTAAAAGAGACCCTTTGCAAGTGGGGGGGGGGGGCGCTAAGTGTCGTCTGCTTAGACGAAATCCAGTAACTGGATTCAGCGTTTGATAGGGCTTCAAGTCCAAGTCCAGCAGAGTCCTATCAAGAAGTGATATCTAGTTTATTAGGGAGAAGGTTTAATTCGGCACATTTCTAGCTTATCTCCAGTCCAAACGTATAGGGTCCAGAGTTAATCCCCGCCTCTAAATTCCAACCAGCATCTCATTGGTTCCTGAAAACTCACGTCAGCGCGACGCGAATGACAAATTACGTATTTTCCGACTGAGGAGAGGCGAAATAGCCCGGCCTCCTTTTACGTCCCCCCCTTGTATTTTGAAAGGGGACTGGACTATGGCGCGTGAATACTTAGGCATCTTATACCTTCTCCCTAATAAACTAGATATCGCTTCTTGGTCCTATATAAGTTTACATTTACACACGTGAGGATTCATACCATTTACACCAGGAGGCCGGGCTACCTGAAGGACAAAAACCCTTCTGCTTTTGTCCTCCAGTAGCCTGGCCTTCTGGTGTAAATGGGATGAATCCTCCATGTGTGTAAAACTATCTATTGTTTCAGGTCAAATCTAACGTGTTTGTTTGTAGATCATATACCTGCTGAGATTGACAAGGTGGTCAAACACTAGACTTCAGGAAAGGTTTTAGTACATAATTCTTGCAAAATTTGCCTTTTCTCTCGTGACGTCATGAAAACAAAGCCAGCGACCGTAAGTAATTAAAAATAACTCTATTTTACACTTTACCCTCCCTTTAATTTGCGAGACTGTTGCCAGGTGGCGCTTTTTTTTCCTTTTTACCAGTTTCACCATCTTTAGGAGATAATCTTTGAGCTTGAGATGACCTACTGTCTACTGTTCGCGCCATACTAACTTTGCCCTAAGGGGAAGGTCTAAAATGTTTATTTTCTATGGTTTAATAGCAAACTAAGGTTGGAACTTTTAGAGTTCAATTTCAAACCGGAAGTCTATAGTAATGTCTATTAAAATTTTCAATCGCTTTATGCTTAAACAATATTTAGTCTAAAGTCCTAGTTTTGTTTTAAATTATAAATTGAATAACCTGACCTATTTCGTTAAATTTAAGATAAATCGCTTTAGTTATTTTGACCTTTGACCTGGGAAAGCCAGACGAATGCATATCGACCTATGCTTATAAAAATATAGCCTAAAATTTACCTATTTTAGATTTCCCTTTTAACTTTAGATAAAACTACATTAGTTATTTTGACCTTTGACCTAGAACACCCCGACATTAACTAATTATCGCATAAGCTATTTTAACCTTTGAACTGGGAAAATCAGACGAATGTATATCGACCTATGCTTATACAAAATAGGGCCTAAAATTTACCTATTTTACAATTTCCTTAGAACTTTATATAAACTGCATTAGTTATTTTGACCTTTGACCTAGAACACCACGATATTATACTAATGATAAAAGGCGCACGGCAAATTTAAATGTAAAGCTTCACTACTGAAACTACCATACCTCGCGCACAGCCGCGCGATTCACCTTTGACCCCTACCTCCATTAATCATGCCATCCCTAAGGACTAAAATGATCAGAAAAATAATAAACTTACTGCCAAACAAAAATCAATATCCTTAGCTGACAATCTCCGGGCCTTGGTTAGACGTTCCTTGTCAGCGTGCTTTTGTTGTGATCCGAGATAAACGGTTGAAAGCGCGCTGAACTTTAGCCCGCCAAAAAAAAAACCGAAAGGTCACGCGTCAAAAATGTTCCAGTTGAACCAACCGTTCCGTTCTTGATAAGTCACAATTCCTTGGCTTAAAGATCGGCGCCGACGGAAATGTCATAAAAATAAAACCGCGTATCACTTTGACCTTTTATCTCTCAGACCGTGAAAATTCATTTACTTCTTCATCTTTAATTTCATTTGGCCCTGACACTGCTCGATTTGAAACCCCGCGAATAAGAGCAGAGGTTCGCGCCACTAAATTAATGAAACAACATACTTGTAGGTTCTTGTTGTAGAATGATAATGATTCGGGGTTATTGACTTCCCGCTCACTTGTACAATACAGCCTGAGCCTACCGCTTGTAATAAGCCCGCGAACGGCTTCCCGCGTTTCTCAGCTGAGAATGACAGCGTGAGAGCGCCACTATCTAGACTTCGATGTCACGTGAGGACTATGGACCAATTAAAAAGAAGGCGCGGTTTTTTGCGCCGTTTTTGAAAAATGAGCCAAGAGCTTTTACCGATATATTTAAAAATATTCGCTTTTTAGAGCTTTCAAGGTTAGATATTTAGATTATATGGAATGCCAATAAATTTTCTAAAGGAATCTAATGAGATAATCCATATAGTTATCATATTTTAAGGAAAATACAAAGATCTCTACTACAAAGTCAATAAAAATTTAGAAAAATTTGGCAACCCTGTAAAGTTTCCCGCCATTTTGAGGGAAATGGAGGAGTCATTCTTAAGCCTCATCCCTTTGTTTTCACCCGTTTTCTGATTGAATAAGTTGATTTTTAGGTATTTAATTTATATTTGCAACACCAATTTTACCCAATCATTTTTCCTACTAGGATTACACCCCCCAACATCTCCACCATTTTGAGGGAAATGGGAGGAGTCATTCTTAGCCCTCATCCCTCTGTTTTCTCCCCATTTCTGATTGGATAATTTAAACTGCACTATTTATATTTATATTGAAACAACTTTATTTCATAAGTCATTTAAAAACAAATCACATATTTTCAGGAACTTTAATAATGAGCATATCTTGACTTAGTTAATGAATACAAATAATGAACAAAAAGAAAAACAAACAAAAGAATTGGTCTGTTATTCTAAAAATAAAAAAAGACACCACTTGCCACAACACGCAAATTTTGAAAACAAATCAAGACCTCAAAGTGTCAGCAATAGTTTGCTATTAAAAATATCAAGGTCAGGGTTACATTGAGTGGTTTAGAATTGAAATAAATTACGGACCAATTTGCTTCTGGGTTTTGGGACCTTTGAATGAGAACTTTTCATCAAATGCATGTTGATTTCTTCATCTGAAAGTTTGTGTAACTTCACAAATGGCATCATTCTTCTATTGAGTTCTTTGGAATCTTCAATTTCTCTTCTTCTTAAGGCAATTTCTCTTCTTGAGGTAGTTGAGCAAGTTTTAATTGTTTTTTCATCCAATGGTATCAATTTTATGTAGCATCTTTTCATTACACGACCAGCCGCAACTGATTCGTTTGAATTATCGGCACCAATGACCCTTGACCTCGTCATTCCATAAAGGTTTCCTGGAGATCTATCAGGCAATTTTTCCTTTTCCCCGTCCTTACTGCGCTTCTCATCTTTCTTTGTAGACTTCTTTTTAAAACCATGTTTATTTAAAAATATCGTTCAAATGTCAAAATCTAAATCTACTATAGGTAGAAATTGAGGTTTAGGCAGTAATTTACACAGCGATTAGGCTTTTGGTCAAAAATCAGGCAGAATAAACTTCAAATTTCGTTTTTGTAGTCTGCTATTAACGGTTTAAGATGAACCATAGCCCACTCGATCCACGCTCACGACGGAAGCTGCTCGCGCGTGATCGAGTGGGCTATGGCTGAACATAAGCAAAAATTCTTCTCAGTCTTCTGCAAAAACCACCACCCCTCACTCACTCACTCCTGAGACTCGTACAATTTCAACCCCCCCCCTCTCCGTATTGCTATTTTCTTTGGTACCCAGTGTTCCCTAGTGACCCAGAGGTAAATAAAACTTCAACCTGGGTGGTACCCGACCCCTCCAAAATATATTTTCCTGGGTGCCCACTGCCCAGTGGATTTTCTTGGGTGTCGGCCATGTCATGTCAACAACCACTGCTGGCATTTTGCTGAATATAGACAAATTTCTGTATAAGTAACAAATTGACAACTACGGAAAAATAGCGCATTTGTTGGGAGTGGGTCACATTCTTGTAAACAAATCATTTTTAAAGAATGCTTTTGGAGTGCCTGCCCCTTTAATGCCGACTTCGCCATGTGCTCCAGGCAGATCACTGTCCAAAATCCCTTCAGCACCTACGCTCTATTATTAATGGCCCCAACAGGAGAGATGCACGTAATTGTGTCATTAGAGTAATTATAAGTGCATCTTCCTTCAGTAAGGTCATAAAATAATTACATATCTATTAGTACACCAATTCTACTTGGCTTGCAGTCTACTTCCCTGTCCCTGAGTCAGCACCCAATCCATATTTATGCATATCTCTCACAGCCGGTCTGGGAAATAAGGATAATTTTTAAACTAGTCCTTGGGACCAGTGACCCCCCCTAGTGTCCTAAATAATAAACTGGTCTCCGGAGTGGAGTGGTCCCAGCCTTTGTTCTCCTATAGATTTGCAATTAAAGGGAGCCACCGGAGGGTATGCTAGCCAGTCTGCCTATTCGTTTCAAATTTCGACGCTGCACTTTTGTGGCGCTGAATCTGCACGTCCAACTTTGTTTCAGTTTTCTGTGGGAGAAGCCTGGTTCTAGGTGGCCATGGGGGGGATACTTTCTATTCACTCCCCTCGTAGCTAGAAGAGGGCTCGGAAATCCGCGGGAGGGAAATGCAAACCTTCCGATGGCTCCCTTCAATAAACTGGTCCCGAGGACCAGTAACCCCCACTTTTTGAATTAAAAAACTAGTCCAAGCAATTAATTAACTGGTTTTGGACCAGAGGAAGTGCTATTTCCCAGACTGCTCAGTGCTCACAGCCTCACTCCTTAGGCTCAGAAATAAGCATTTTTTTTTAACTGGTCATATGGCCAGTAGAGCCAAAGCACTTTTAATTAAAAAAGTAGACATTGTTTACTTAAATGGTGAAACCTTTGAAGGTTTAGTGGCCACACTGTCAATAGACTCCAAAGCATTTACTTTCTAAACTGGTCCGCCTTATTTCTCAGCCTGCTCCACGGCACGCTTTTTATTTATTAGTGATATTTCTGGTTATCAAAGAAGGCTTAAAGTAACAGGCGGCTCCATTATCACCCCTAGCATGCTGGCTAATCTTTTGGACACGAGTTTTACCTTGCCAAAGGCAGGAACCAATCAGACCTAATGCACTAGGTTCCATTAGTTCCTGCCTTTGGTTTAACTAGCCTTTGCCAAGCTTAGCCAACGTGTAGCAGAAAAGGCATCTTTTAGGGGCATCAACGGAGCCGCCCTTTGCTTTAAGTGTGCCCATAGAACGAAAGTGGTACCAGAAAAATGGCGGCCCACTGCCAAGCTAAACCCGTGACGTTTTACCTGGGCACTGACGTCACAACAAAGAAGGCTTAAGTGTGCCCATAGAACGAAAGTGGTACCAGAAAAATGGCGGCCCACTGCCAAAGCTAAACCTGTGACGTTTTACCTGGGCACTGACGTCACAACAAAGAAGGCTTAAGTGTGCCCATAGAACGAAAGTGGTACCAGAAAAATGGCGGCCCACTGCTAAAGCTAAGCCTGTGACGTTTACCTGGACACTGACGTCACAACTGAGATAGCCCTATTAATGAATACTTTGGTCCAATTGTCACAAAAACTTAACAATAAGAATAAGAACCCCAAGAATGAAAGAATTAAAATATTTATTTATTCCTAAAATATTATAATATTTAAAAATACAATTTTTCAGTAAAGTAATTAAGTGGATTTGTTAGTTCTTAGGTCATTACAAATATATTTAATTAGTAACAGGGTTGATTAGGAATTAAATACAGGCCAACATAACTCTTCCCAGGAGTCCTCCCAAGTTATGGCACGAAAACGGTCCAGATTATGTCGAAATGCTTCTAATTGCTGAACACCTTTGGCACCATCATCGGGAAATCTGCTGAAAGTTTCCCTCAGATGTTGGGCCAATTGTTTAGAATTGCTAAACGTTAGGCCATTGATCCCTGGTTTTACCAGTTCATATAAACTGAGCAGAAATAGAATGTGTCAAAAGATACTCAAACACACTTTAAACATAAATGACATTACCAACTAAATGTTAGGGCGCAAACGGGTAATCCACAACCATACATATCAACAACTTTCATGGGTAAATCAAGACCGCTGGTTGATTTATGTAAACATATTCCCAAATCAGCGCTTGCTACAATTTCAGGATTGTTGGTTCACAAAGATATTTCTTTTAAATCAAAACATATTTATACACGGTTCATACAACTTTTGGAAAACCGATTTTCCTGAGGTTAAGGTTTTTTCCCATATATTTCCCCGAGTTTTCCAGGTTTTTTTCCCCCGTATATTTCCCAGTGTTTTCCAGGTTATTTCCCCATATATTCCCAGGTTATTTCCCCAAATATTTCCCTGTGTTTTCCGGGCTATTTCCCCATATATTTCCCTGTGTTTTCCAGGTTATTTCCCCATATATTTCCCAGGTTATTTCCCCATTTATTTCCCAGGTTATTTCCCCAAATATTTCCCTGTGTTTTCCAGGCTATTTCCCCATATATTTCCAGGTTATTTCCCCATATGTTTCCCAGGTTATTTCCCCAAATATTTCCCTGTGTTTTCCAGGTTATTTCCCCATATATTTCCCCGCGTTTTCCAGGTTATTTCCCCATATATTTCCCCGTGTTTTCCAGGTTATTTCCCCATATATTTCCCCGCGTTTTCCAGGTTATTTCCCATGTATTTCCCCGTGTTTCCCAGGTTATTTCCCCGTCCCAGGTTATTTTCCCAGGTTATTTCCCCATATATTTCCCTGTGTTTTCAAGGTTATTTCCCCATATATTTCCCTGTGTTTTCCAGGTTATTTCCCCGTGTTTTCTAGGTTATTTCCCCATATATTTCCCCGTGTTTTCCACGTTTCCCCCCATATATTTCTCCGTGTTTTCCAGGTTTTTCCACATATATTTTCCCGTTTTTTCCAGATTTTTTCCCATACATTTCCCCCAAGGTCTCCGGGTATTTTCCCATAGATTTCCCCGAGTTTTCCAGGTATTTTTCCATATAAGGAGTAATAACAATGGAAGTGTTGTTTTACAGTTGAAGCAGCAACCCCTTCAGAGCAAACTTACTCAAACCTCAAAAATTTCCCTTAATTTTACTATAAAATCCAACATTTCCCCGAGTTTTTTTGTCAACTATTAATTTCCCAGGCAGAGTTTTCCACGTTTGTATGAACCTTATTATAAGTTAAAGTTACACAAAATCACCTAATAATAGTGGATAATCTTCAGCCTGTAACCAGGCAGTTAAGATCAAGACATTTTGGAAGTTTCGAGTCTTCATTTCCCGCTCATAATGAGCTCTCATTGGTCCCTTACCACTAACAACGCAAATAAGTTCTGGAAGACTCGAGTCCTCGCAAGCTAAAGCCTCGTAGGCTTAAAATGGAACGTTCATTAATATTCTCTCATCTCATTAATCATTTCCAGATTAAAATTAATTAATTAATTAAAGTACTAACAATCAAGAGCGGATAAAAGAATAGAAAAATCTTCGTCCGGTGTCCAACTTGTGCTACTAACAATAAGGGCAGGACGTGGTGACTTTAGGAACACTTGGCCATTAACTATTTTTGTAAATTTCGTTTCTTCGGTTGTGTCACTATTAACAAATAGTTGACGTCACGTCAATACTTATTAATTTTTATGTGACGTAATTAAAGAGATAGTATTAGCGTTTTTCTCACCCGTATTTAATTTCTGAACAATACTCGGAAAACTTAACCAAGAAATTGTGTTTTTCCTCTAAACTAATTGGATGGAAAATTTCCGAGGGTCTGTCATATAACACGGTAGCGCTAATGTATATAGAAACTTAATTATGAGCAATGATTTAAAATCCCTAATTTAGGTATCTTGAAGTAAAATTCATGATTTCAGTTTTTACCTTAAAAGAACAATATCTCTTTGAAAAATAAAATAAATGTTCCCTTATTACAAAATTATTATCATTATATCAGTCTTTAAAACGAGGACTACTGCCCCACCATTTAGTTTCGTCTGCTATTCAGAACCCCTCACCCTACGAGATCTACCTCGCCATGTTTAGAGGCGTCTGCTAGCCCTTATTACAAAATTATTATCATTATATCAGTCTTAAAAACGAGGACTACTGCCCCACCATTTAGTTTCGTCTGCTATTCAGAACCCCTCACCCTACGAGATCTACCTCGCCATGTTTAGAGGCGTCTGCTAGCCCTTATTACAAAATTATTATCATTATATCAGTCTTTAAAACGAGGACTACTGCCCCACCATTTAGTTTCGTCTGCTATTCAGAACCCCTCACCCTACGAGATCTACCTCGCCATGTTTAGAGGCGTCTGCTAGCCCTTATTACAAAATTATTATCATTATATCAGTCTTAAAAACGAGGACTACTGCCCCACCATTTAGTTTCGCCTGCTAATCAGAACCCCTCACCCCTACGAGATTGCCTCGCCATGTTTAGGGGCGTCTGCTAGGGCATGTTTGGGGGATTGGTTGAAGCAATCGAGTGTGGGTTCTGGATAGCAGACGCCTCTAAACACGGCGACGCAGTAGTCGGCGTTTTTAAGACTAATTAATTTGTAATAAGAGATCATTTATTCTTTTTTAATATTTAATTCCTTTTATATTTAGAAAAAGCAGCCGTTCTTTTAAGGTATAATGATATGTTGCCTGTACCTTTCTTTTAAAAATTAAAGCATATGAAGATAATAGTTTTAAATTTTAACATAAAATCACTAGATAATACCACAAAAGACAGGGTATATCATGAAACTCATTAAATTCTACTTCAAATTACGTCTGACACAATGATAATATATAAATACATACTAAACACCCCAAGTTGCCGCTAAATCCTCTTTCATGGCTCTAGTTACGCAAAAATGTTTGCTACCCCAACTACCAAAGTACCCTTCAATCCTAAGACAAAAACCCATCATTATAACGTTTAATAATTATCTCTAGTAATTACGAATGTAATGTATACCAGCGTCCTATTTTCACTAAAATATGATCAGGACCTAACGTTAATCCCAAGACAGTGTACCCATAATTATGCCAGTCAATGACTAGTGTACATTTTCTTAACCAACATATAAAGACTGCAACAGGTAGAGTTGTTATGGATGGAGGATTCTAGTAATTAATTAGAATTAAAGTTTGGTTAATACTCAGTTAATCCATCTTATTCCCGATGTTTCTGCCAAGGCTTAAGGTGCGATTGTTAGCTGACATTGCTGGGCAGTCTGGGAAATAGTACATTGGTCCAAAATAAGTTTATTTACTGGATGGACCAAATTTTAAACTCAAGAAGTGGGGGGGGGGGGGAGGGTTATGGGTCCTTGGGACCAGTTTATTAAGTGCTAGGATACCTATGGGGGACCAGTTTATTAAGCGCTAGGAAATCTATGGGGGACCAGTTTATTAAGTGCTAGGATACC
Source organism: Phalangium opilio (assembly GCA_019434445.1). NCBI lineage: Eukaryota > Metazoa > Arthropoda > Arachnida > Opiliones > Phalangiidae > Phalangium > Phalangium opilio. The sequence continues at coordinate 10,758 of JAEQBA010001263.1, forward strand.
TATGGGGGACCAGTTTATTAAGTGATAGGAAACCTATGGGGGACCAGTTTATTAAGTGCTAGGAAATCTATGGGGGACCAGTTCTTTAAGTGCTAGGAAACCTATGGGGGACTAGTTTATTAAGTGCTAGGAAACCTATGGGGGACCAGTTTATTAAGTGCTAGGAAACCTATGTGTGACCAGTTTATTATTTTGAACACTAGGGGGGGGGGTCACTGGTCCCATGGACTAGTTTAAAAATATTCTTATTTCTCAGATACAGGGTCAGTATGGGAAATAAGGCGGTGGCACAGGTCAAATGACCAGTTTAAAAAAATTGCCTTGTCCCGTTTAAAAATGAAATTGAAGAGGGGGGGGGTTTAGTGGTCCTCAGGACCAATAAGAAAATTCAAGTATTTTTCAAAAATTTTCTTGATTCTTGAATTTTTGGAACTTGGCGTTTGGAATTACAAATTAGTAACCAAAGTCCAGACATTAACTCAAATATTTTAATTATACACTTCTATAACTTAGCAGACGACGTACTATAGTCACCGGTCATGGACCAGTTTATTTGTTCCAGGAAAAGGAGGCTAACAGGCCCAATGTCAAGTTTAAAAAAAAAAATACTTATTTCCCACCCTGTACAGAGTCAAAATGTTATGTTGTCTGCTTGAAAACTTCTACTATGAAGCAGACGACACATCAATGTTACCCAATTATAACTAGCGCGTTAAGCCTTGCACAAGCATCGGGAATAACTAGGATTGCTAGAAAATAATTACCTGCACTAAGATATGGGATGGCTTTGCAATATAAAGTAAGGTTTTGAATAATATAAAAGACTGGAATAAAACCTTAAGTATATAAGCAAACATTCTCGGAACATCTGTAATTGCAATTTTATATAACAATTCATATTTTGATCTAAAATAAACTTAAACACGAAACTAAGTAAGTACATTTTTCAAAATTAGGGGATTCTGGCATTGTATTTTCCTCAACGTGAATAAGTGGGTCTCCATGAATCTTTTTATGAGGTCTCGAACCTATATATTTACTCAGCTTTTAACATATTGTTAAGAGCTTGGGAGAAGCATTTAATATTACCCGCATATGCAACGACATCAACTTGAACACCGTGTGCTGATAAAGCCATGGCATGATATTGCATTCGGGGGCTGCGACCAAAATCGCCAAGAACTACTACACATACTCTCTTCATATCAGAATTTAACACGCGCATTCGCTAAGCCTTGGTCTATCAATAATATAATTCGTTTTCCGCGATACTTTGGTCTTTTATACTTTAAATATTTGTCATGGAGAGTTGCCCCAGATTAATAGTCATTTGATTCTGTATATTTTATTTGAATAATAGTTAATTTAACTCGTTTTAAGATAGAATTAATTGAGAACTAATCACACGTCACCAGAAAGAACGACAAATGTCGTCTGCTTATGTCAAAAGGGAATTGCGTGATCGAGTGAGCTGTGCAAGTTAGTGCAACGAAGCAGCGTGGGAAATAAGGCGGTGGCACAGGGCAAATGACCAGTTTAAAAATTGCCTGGACCAGTTTAAAAATTAAATCGGAGGCTCAACAGAGTCCAGACATTAATTCAAATACTTTAATTATTCACTTGTTTAGTTTAGCAGACGACGTGCCCTGGTCACTGGTCATGGACCAGTTTACTTATTCCAGGCCAGCGGGGTCGCTGGCCAAATGTCCTGTTTAATAAAAATCCTAATTTCCCACCCTTTCCAACGAAGTAACTATTTCTTCAGCCATACTAATTATTACCGTCATTGGTTTGTCGATACCAATAAGTTTTTCATATAAATACTATTTAACTGTCGAATTTTAAAACTTAAATTATTAGAGTAATTATAGACCGAGTAGCGCCGATTGGTGAAATTCGACGTCACAGATCAAAGGTTTCATCTACGGCGGTGCACGCATTTTGTTTCGCGTGTACGTGAATAGATGGCGTTATACACTCCCTCCATCAGTTCGGAACTGCAGAACTGATTTGAAACGAACCAATAAGTGGTAAACCGGAACTGCCCGCGAGATTTAAACGTGTTAAAAACCGTTTGATGACATCATTGTATTTTGTTATTGAGATAATAAAGCTTGATTGCGATAAAATTGTGTCATTTGTTCAAAACAAAGCCATGGTAGGTGTAAAGCAACGAAAGTGTGCTGTATTGCATTGCAGCAACAGAACGGATTCAGGGATACCAATGTATCGGATACCAAGAACCCCCGATATCAATAGGAAGTGGCTTTTGTTTCTTGGTCGGCCAACCGGTAAACCATTGACTAACCTCAGTGTTTGTAAGGTACGAATAGAAGTACAGCAATAATTCTCAAATATTTATTAAATATCCTTCATGTGACAATAATTTATTATTATTACGATAATGGCGTTTATAACAATTGGATCATTTTGCAACCACCGCCTTTGGTGTGAAAGGACAGAAGTTACCGTTGGCCATTCCTACAATTGCTTCCCGATTCCAGCGACGTACATCTGTGATCACTTCTCACAGCAATACACTCTCCTGTATAACGGTAAGACACATGTTACTATTATTGTCGCGACGCACTATTCGATAGGCTCAAATTAGCAGCTCTTACTGCAATCATAGCAAGATGTCCCAATTACATCCACCCAGCCTCATAGTCGTACAGTCGATTCGATGTAATACTAGTTGCCTAAATAGGTATCACTGTCTAATAATGGTATATCATATTGGTATCCATAGCGTGCCACGAGCGATACACCTATGTGTAACACGACGAATCAAGACAATGATCCTGAAGGTGCCAATGTATCTATCAATATCAGGGATCAAGATGTTGAAACTAACGCTACCCAACAGCTAATCCAAGCCCATGAATCAACGTTAAGTGTTATAATGTGTCAAACATCATCAAATAGTACATTAACTCAAGCGACACAAACACTTCACCCAGATGATTCTATGGCACATAAGCTAACCCAAACCGTAGATGCCACACACAACACACGCAATGACAGCGATGAGGTGCTTGTATCGCATTTAACTATTCAACGGTTATCGAACGAGAATAAGGAACTCGTAAAGACAATTCAACGCCTTAACGCGTACAAACTAGCTTGGGAGAGGCTTTTCACTGAAGATCAGATTAAACGTGTAGTGGACATCACACGTAATTGCCAGTGGTCAGCTCAAACCAAGTGTGAATCCTTGTCTTTACTTCATAATGTTGGTAACAAAGGTTATCAGTATCTTAGACACCGTGGATTCCCATTACCCGCAATTAGAACATTGCAAAAGTCCATTGAAGTGTTCCAGGCACCTCCTGGAATTCAAGACGATGCACTGAATATCCTTAAAACCCATGTAATATGTCTAACAGACATGCAACGGAAAGTGGTCATACTGGTGGACGAGATCCAGATTAGGCAAGCGGTTGAATACGATGCTGGGCTGAAACAAGTAATTGGTAACGCAACCCTTCCAGGAGCCAACAAGGCTACCCATGCTGCTGTGATAATGGTACGCTCCGCAAGTCAAAAGTGGAAATATATTTTGGCGTACCACCTAACAGGAAACAGTGTCAATGGACGAGATCAAACACAATTAATCACGGACTGTATCAAAGCTCTTGACAATATTGGCCTGCAAGTGGTTTCACTAGTGAGTGACATGGGTCCCAACAACCTTAGAAGTTTAAATCTTGTGGGGATCAAGGTTAATGCACATGAGAGACGAAACACATTTCCTCACCCGTGCAAACCAAGTAAAGACATTTATGTGATGACTGATCCACCCCATGTGTTCAAGAATATTAGAACAGCGCTCTTAAACAACACCATGAAAATACCACCCGATATTGTAGCTCAATATGACCTTCCAAGTGACACCGTTGATGTGAAGTACATAAGGGAACTTGTGAACCTGCAATCAACGTCTGAATTAAAATTGGCACCAAAACTGACCGCGACACATGTAAATCCATCGCATTACCAAAAAATGAGGGTTCCACTTGCGCAAGACGTCTTAAGTAGCTCCAAAGCTGCGGCCTTGGAAACACTTGTGCAGGTAAATAGGCTTGACCAAGCTGCGAAGACAACTGCTTGGTTCTGCCGTTTGATGTGCAATTGGTTTGCAATCATGCGAGGTTGTTGCAAGAGCAAGGCCTTAAATGTAGAGAGAAGACGTCTGCTACAAGAAGTAATGTCCATCATTGAACGCATACAAATCGGGCGATCTTGGAAACCGTGTCAGACAGGGTTAATAATGTCAACAATATCAATACTTCACTTAGACGAGTACCTAAGACAGGATGGGTTTACATATATCATGCCAGGACGATTCAATCAAAACGCCTTAGAGAGTTTGTTCGGTCGTATACGTGACAGAGGAAATAGATACCCTACAGCAAAGGCATTTAGACAGCGATTACGAATATTGCTTATTAAACAACTGCAGGAATATATCTCACCAGACATTTTGACTACCATAGTAAAACCACCAGTGTCTCGTAGACATTGCAACCTTCATGAGCCTTTGGAACGTGATAGTGTCACAGTACCCTCTGACAATAATGTGAGTTGTAATGCAACGGATACCATGTTTGCCTGCAATGTCGTTGAAGAACTGCATCCTGTCCTGCATATGCCTGATACAGAACGCATTCCAGATGCTCAGCGTGAATTACTGGAAGTCTTTGAAAGATACCAAGAGGCGGATGACTCGCATCAATTACCTGATCCCGATAACGCATCCCTCCAAGTAGACGTCATGGAAGGTGATATATCGCCTGAGGATGAATGTTACTTAAGTAGATCATATGATATGCATGCGTGTAATGGTCCTGATAGCCTGGGATTTATTGTTGACACTCTAGGGCTTACTAGCACTAACCCAATAGATATACCTGTAACATTAGACAGTATGTCAGTCTACTATCTAGCAGGCTACATTTGCTTTTCACTTGAAAACAAGGTGTGTTGTCAATGTTTCGATAGCATTTGCGACCCCCAATCTAACCATACCCTGCATCATGATGCAATTCATGCTGGAAACAAAGCTTTCGGAAACCTCAAACAGCCATCAACGTTATTCCTCAAGTTTATTACGTCCTGCGAAGAATGTTTGAGGGAGAAACATTTAGATAACCTAGATACAGGAACCGATCCTTTTAATGTATTTTCCAAGTCAGTTCATGAATATACAGACAGGTACAGACACATCTTTCGCGAGTGTTGCAATGTAAGATCGAAGGCAATAGTGAAATATGTACGTACCCGTGTTCATATACGAGCGAAGCATGTAACCAAAACGCTCAAAGGTGTACCTATTCTTCACTACACGAATAAATAGTATTTACATAAACACACTGTTGGTGTACTCAGTTAATGGATAAAATACCTTTACATATATTTACATACCTTCATGTTACCTACCATTGCCGCCTATATTACCCGTTGCCTAGCCTTAGTTTAGACGTTAACGTACTTTTTCCTATTACATGAAACAAAAGCAGACGACATATGGATTGTGGGATTTAGATCATTTCAAATCAGTTCTGCAGTTCCGAACTGATGGAGGGAGTGTATAACGCCATCTATTCACGTACACGCGAAACAAAATGCGTGCACCGCCGTAGATGAAACCTTTGATCTGTGACGTCGAATTTCACCAATCGGCGCTACTCGGTCTATAATTACTCTATAAATTATGTATACGATGACAAGTTCAAATCAGTTCAGCATTTCTCTTCATTGATTCATTAAAGGATTTCGAGGATTCTTCCCCGCCCTGTACTCATAGATGGGCACTATCATATCATTTGATAGTTTTACCACTTGATACGATAGAAAACTAAATCTGCCCCTATCAAAGTATCAATTTTGATAGTTATTTTCGAGAAAAATTTGAATTATAATGATCGATTGAGTTTGATAGCTTAGAAAGTGCACTCGAAGTTGATATGATTCATTGATTCGTTGAAATCTTCTAGAGAAAAATATCGATTCTCAACGTGATCTGGCTACTAACCCCATCTTTTAGAAATCATAAAAAATGATAGGCATTATTCCTTGAGAAATAAATTGATTCTTTGAGTGAGTTTATTTGGCGACATCTGTTTTCTTATTTCATTTTAAAAAATTATGTGCTAATCTTTGATAGGCAATTTTGATAGTTATGAAAATTTCTGGAAAGATAAGTCGTTTTTTGAATGATATCGAAGTTTTTAATATATTTGAACGTTAGCAAGTGTAGGTTTATTCTATAAGAAGATTCTGTACTTGGTGGTCGTTATAACCCTCTCAAACAAATAAATAAAAATAAAATAAACGATGGTTCAACAGTTCAAACTGTGAAGACGGAGCTTCTTGTATATAGAAGCTCCGTGCTGTCACTGATGTGAACGACTACTCGAGGAGGAAGAACGATTCCACGAAATCATCCAAACGTAGAAGTAGATAAATTAAAGTGTAGATTTTCTGATTTTTATTACCCACAGTTTTAATTGCAATTTTTGCCTTTAATTATTATTAGTTAACCGTTTATAGTAGATGGTTTAGATTAAATCAAGGGCGAATAATTTGAAAAAGTTTGGATAGTAGCTTTTGAACTATAGACAGTTAAAAGTCAAACTTGAGAAATGAGATTATGGAAATTATATGAATATATGAAAATATTAGAAATTCTACAAAATCAGGAAATATCAGGAATCGATTAAACAGAGTAAAAGTAGGTAGAGCCCAAATCAGTTTGATCGAAAACAATCAAATTTAAAGTCCGGAAATTAAATAATCGATTAATTTAGTCGTTCCTAAAGATTTCAATTTGATTTGATAGGCAAAAAATCTATCTAACAATGAGAGCCAATCTAACATATTGAAGGAAGATTTGATAGTTTCACCATCTATGATTTGTTGAGAGGGAAAAAATCTATCTAACAAATAATGCCCGTCTAAAATATAGCTAGAAGAATTGATAGTTTCGCCAAATATGATAGTTTGAGAGGAAAAATATCTATCTAACCAGCAGTGTCAGTCTAAAATATAGTCAGAAGAGTTGATAGTTTCGCTATCTATGATAGTTTGAGAGGAAAAATATCTATCTAACCAGCAATGTCAGTCTAAAATATAGTCAGAAGAGTTGATAGTTCCGCCATCTATGATAGTTTGAGAGGAAAAAAATCTATCTAAGAAGGAGTTCCACTCTAAAATATAGCCAGAAGAATTGATAGTTTCGCCATCTATGATAGTTTGATAGGAAAAAAATCTATCTAAGGAGGAGTGCCCAACTCTGCCTGTACTCCTGTAGTGGATTGCGGCTTGTTGGGAATTGTGAAGAAATAATTTAAAACATTTAATTTTAAGAACTGTTAGTGATAGAAGAATACTTCAATCATGGTATATTTCGAGAACATTTATTCATTGAAAAATTTCCATTTTTTTGGCATTTTATCTTTACTATATTAAAATAAAAGGGAAGCCCAAAGAAATTTTAGGCCAAGGCTTAACGACCGTTGGCCTAAATTCCATTACTATTTAAATGCTGCTATTTATAATAAAAGTTTATTTGTAAAAATAAGGCTTGATATAAATCAAGCCTTAATTTTAAAACACATTATATAAGATTTTAATTAAAATATACCACTAACCAAATATGAAACCCGCTATAACGGTACCCTTACGCGTAGTATTAAGTGTCATACAACTATGCCTGGGGGCATATTTTATTTTGTTAATCGCAATTCAGCCGTCTCTCGCCATGGGATTGGTGTATTTCACAACAATCGTCACTGCCCTCATTGCTGCGGGGATATATCAACTCATGTTACCCCCAACAGCCCCTAACATAATGAGACAAGTCATCTATGGCAATGAGCCCAATAAACTACCCATTTATGGGCATAGAGGTGCTGGGCTTGATGCCCCTGAAAATACATTGGCAGCTATCAGAGAAGTATGACATCATTTAGTCAAGTTCGTTTGTAAAGAATTTATCAAGAGGTTGAGACAGTACAGACTATTTAGCAGACGATTTTTGGTTCATAGCTTTTCTTGCCAAGGCTTAGAATCTCGTGATTTGCTTTTGGAAGGGAAGTAGATTATTTAGCAGACGATTTTTGGTTGATTGCTTTTCTTGCCAAGGCTTAGAATCTCGTGATTTTCTTTTGGAAGGGAAGTAGATTATTTAGCAGACGATTTTTGGTTGATTGCTTTTCTTGCCAAGGCTTAGAATCTCGTGATTTGCTTTTGGAAGGGAAGTAGATTATTTAGCAGACGATTTTTGGTTGATTGCTTTTCTTGCAAAGGCTTAAAATCTCGTAATTTGCTTTTAGAAGGGAAAGTTTTTAATTCATTTAAGGGATCAATTGATGGAGGTTGAGATCAATGATAATCTTACAGTAGACTATTTAGCAGACGATTTTTGGTTGATTGCTTTTCTTGCCAAGGCTTAGAATCTCGTAACGCAATTTGCTTTTGGAAGGGAAAGTTTTTAATTCATTTAAGGGATCAATTGATGGAGGTTAAGATCAATGAGAATCTTACAGTAGACTATTTAGCAGACGATTTTTGGTTGATTGCTTTTCTTGCCAAGGCTTAGAATCTCGTGATTTGCTTTTGGAAGGGAAAGTTTTTAATTCATTTAAGGGATCAATTGATTTGAGGTTGAAATCAATGAGAATCTTACAGTAGATTATTTAGCAGACGATTTTTGGTTCATAGCTTTTTTTGCCAAGGCTTAGAATCTCGTAATTTGCTTTTGGAAGGGAAAGTTTTTAATTCATTTAAAGTATCAATTTATGGGTTAGGGATTGGTTTTTCTTTCTAATGGTATGTTGTGTACAATTGCACAAAACTAAAGCTGAAGTAATTCAAAGGTTGCAATCTCACACACTAGACTCTTTAGCAGACGATTTATGGTTGATTGCTTTTCTTGCCAAGGCTTAGTAACTCGTAATTTGGTTTAGGAAGGGATAGTTTTTAATTCATTTAAGGAGTTGGCAACTTTGGTCAGAAAAGGGATGAATTGATGGGTTCGATGTACAATTCCACAATTGAAAAACCGGTTAGGGACCCTCCCAGTCCCGTAGAACTGAACCAAGGCTTAACTCTAAGCCTTAGCCTTTTACAAAAATTCGTTACAAGCGAACAGAAATACACTATGAAACACTGAACCTAATGACTAAACACTAAAAACATAAATCAGGCTAAAAAGAATGGAGCTGATGGTGTTGAATTTGACGTAGCATTTACACGTGATAATATTGCCGTTCTCTTTCATGATGACGAAATCGACCGAACTACCGACGGCACAGGTAGATTGGACGAATTAACTTTTGACCAAATTCGAAGTTTAGATGCCTCTGCTAACCATCTATACCAGTAATCTATAAAATTAACGCTTTTAAATTAATTGGGGTATTAATAATAATTTCTAACGCATTGTATGATTAACGTAGCGATAGATATAAAGGTGAAAAAATTCCCACATTTGAGGAAGCGCTTGAAGAATGTCTTAAGTTGAATGTTCGTATAATAATTGATCTAAAGGATTACGACTTTAAGGTACAATTACATGGGGTTTTTTTCTAATGATTTTAACCACAGCCCACTCGATCACGCAAGTTGCACGCGCTATAGAAGCCCGCTCAATCGACCCTAAAAATGAGAATAACATATAATAGGTTCGGTCTAAACTTCAAACCCGTCTGGTTTTATTTTAACATGGGCGTCTATGGAAGGGGACCAGTTTTATCAACGTTTTTGATAATATTAGTGCATCTACTGGTTCAAATCTCTTGAATTTTTAATGAGACGTGTATTGAAAGGTTTGATATTATCCTGTAAAATTTAAAGTCTTCAGCTATAACAGTTTTTTTTATAAAAAATAAAAATCATCACATAGTTTTCGAAATAAATCCTTCAATTTCTCTACTATGTGATGATTTTTATTTTTTATAAAAAAAACTATTATAGCTGAAGACTTTAAATTTTGCAGGATAGTATAAAACCTTTCAATACACTTCTCATTAAAAATTCAAGAGATTTGAACCAGTAGATGCACTAATATTGTCAAAAACGTTGAAAAAACTGGTCCCCTCCCATAGACGCACGCCCATGTTAAAACCAGACGGGTTTGAAAGTTTAGACCGAACCTATGTGACGCGCCGCATTCGCGAGTTAACATGTAAAAAAAAATCGTTTGGACGGGCTTCTAGAGCGCGTGCAGCCAGCGTGCGTGATTAAGTGGGCTATGTTTTAACATAGCATTTTACTTATATTTAATTAACAAATATGTTTAGGCTGTAGCTATGGTGTTGGAAATGTTTAAAAAATATCCTGAACTTTACAAAACTACTCTAGTGGCATCTTTCTATCCAACTGTTATTTACCAGGTAACGTTTCTAGTCACTTAATCCTATTGTAGATGGCGCTAGGGTACTAAGGTTAACGTACACTTCGTAAAAAGTATACCGCGGGATTTGAACTGAAACGGACCACGCGGAGGGACGGGGCTATTTTAATAAGCCTTTGTGATTAAGATTCCAAGGCTTTTGTGATTGCTGACTGAATTGGCGAGTTATATGAGATTCTTAAGCCTTTTCTAGCGACGAGCACTGTCTAGAATATTAAACCTTTTACAAGCCTTTGTGGCAATCATTAGCCCTTGGGGAATTTCTATTGTTAGCTAATCCTGAGCCAATAGGTCTTTGCGAGTTGTAGTTGCTATCTGAAATTAGAGTAATTGTGAGTGCTTAACACACGTTTTTAACGGACAAACCTGGGTCAAAATGATGCGTCATGTGCATCAGAGTCAAAATTACTGAAACGTTTCTTCTCTGAAGCAGCCGACGCATCATTTAAACCCCAGATTTATCCATTAAAAATCATCCATTAAGTCTTTGCACGCGTATCGGATTCGGGAATAAGGTGGATAAGACAATACCATGGATAAAGAATGCGCGTGAGGAAATTTGTTTTCACGCTATAGGATAGGCAACTCCCAATCTAGAACGACAGCTTATTCTGTATATACTCTGTTACAACATCGGTTGTCAGCACGTGCAAAGCTAGGTCTCTATATAAGCTAGCCTTGCGCGTGCTGACAAGAGACAAAAAACTTCAGGATATTTTAAACGATTTTAAATCCTGAAGATCCTGAAGTTTTTTCTCTCTTGTCAGCACGCGCAAGGCTAGCTTATATAGAGACCTAGCTTTGCGCGTGCTGACAACCGATGTTGTAACAGAGTATATACAGAATAAGCTGTCGCTCTAGATAGGGAGTTGCCTATCCTATAACATGAAAACAAATTTCCGCACGCGCATTCTTTATCCATGACAATACTATCTGATATCTAAGCTCAACAATGTCTCTGAAACAATTTTAGCTGCGTCAAGCTGATTTAAACATCGCGACTGCGCTAACATGGAGACCAAGATTTTTCGCGTATCACGAAATTGTCGGTGGCCGTCCTAAATATACGTCCCCATGGAAAATGGCACTAGCAATCATAACGGACAATATTTACGAATGGGCACTTCACGGCTGGTTATGGCACATCACGGGCGTTTCGACCGTACTAATTCACAAGGATGTTCTATCACAGTACGTCTAAACTCCAAGTTTATGCCCCGCCCCCAAATAAAGAATCCCGTATCATTTTTAGCGAATACGTCCGAAAATGGCGTAAAAACAAAATGAACATCATTGCCTGGACCGTCAACCATCAGGTTGAGAAAGATTACATTAACAAGGAACTTCAAATACCAATTATAACAGACACTCTACGATAGGTTGTAATTGTAATTGTTAAGCCTTGGTTGTTTCGAAATTTATTTTATAAAACCGTTGTTTTATACCGAATTTTTTTTACTATCATATATATTGACGATGATTAGATGTTTTTGGATTGTAGATTAGTGTTTACATCGCCTGACGTTTTTGTTGTCTGTAACTTTGTTTTTATTTTTGTTTGTTTGTTTGTTTGAAGAATAGGGAGGGGTCAAAGGGGGCGGGGTTTAATATGGCGCCTCTACTTACCGCCAAAATGGCGGCAAGGGGACGGGGATAAATGGATGTGGTTTAAGATGGAACCTTTTCTCTCCGCCAAAATGGTGGCGAGGGGATAAATGGGTGTGGTTTAAGATGGAACCCTTGCTCTACGCCAAAATGGCGGCAAGGGAAAGGTGATAAATGGGTATGGTTTAAGATGGAACCTTTGCTCTACGCCAAAATGGCGGCGAGGGGATAAATGAGTGTGGTTTAAGATGGAACCTTTGCTCTCAGCCAAAATGGCGGCGAGGGGTAAATGGGTGTGGTTTAAGATGGATCCTTAATTTACTTGCCGCCAAAATGGCGACGACCTTTAGAGAGTGGAAGGTTAGTGAGGAAATGCGCCTGACTGATTAGGTAAAGGTGAATTTCACCCCTTTGTCCACTCCCTACACTAACGAAATTTTAAACGTTACTCTGCTGCTGTGATTGGTGAGATCCTATTCTACTTGTTTCAATCCTGTTCTCATAATTGGTTTATGAATTATACAAAAAAACTATAGAGGAGGCACGGGGAATCCTTATGTATTAATTTCTATTTAAGGATGAAACTGCGCGATGTGGGAGGGTACTTTCGTAGGCTCCTTATACTAGGGCCATGTAGACGTCAATAAATATATATAAGAAGTATATAATACTTCTCTTCAAGATAAGTGTACTTACCACAAAGCGGGGTAATTGTAACATGATTCTTCCCAACATTAGAATTAACATTTATTATAGCAAGGTTAATTGCTAAACCGAATCACATACGCCATGTAAATAGTTAATTCCTCATCATTACTATATCTATTAGCGCTGCTTAACTATTTTCCAAGGCACATGCATATGCTTGTGTGTTTTGAACCCACGTCAAGACGGGGTTTGTGGGGGTTGATTGCTTAGGATTTAACAGTTATAGAATTCACCCTAGCACAGTGCGATGCCCAATTGAAGTTGTTTAGCGGGAGAGGAAACAAAAAGGGGGTCCCTCGCCTGGTAAGAATCATGTTACATAACCAAAGTATTAAGAGGATACAGAGTGTCACCCTTCCTCTATTATCCCCTTCTGATATAAGCTATAAAAACATCGCAACACTAATAAGAATTCCCAGTGTCACCTCGATAATTACATGGTCAATAACGGGATACGGAACAAGCACCTCCCACCTCTATAAGTATTATCGTACCCCAATCAGAGTGACGGTTAAAATTCAAATTTCGTGTTGTGTTATCGTATGACTATTTTCATGTACAAATATCCTATTTAAGCATTAGTACGATTAGCAAATTGAATTAATTTAAAGTTAGGAAACAATTTACATATTCTGACGCGCGTGTATATTTTTAACAAATCCGTATATTAGACATAGGTCTAGAAAGGCCTATATATGCCTTAAATTATTGTATATGACGTTCCTAGAACTTAAAGGGACTGTAAAGCAGGCGTCAACGGATGGATAAAAATAATTTGAATCGTGTCATAGGCACGTGACTGAGGAAAGGCGTGTTTCAAAAACATAGTTCCGAAAACTACCACCTAGGTGAATTGGTACTGCAATATCGCGAAAAACAAAGACTAGATGTCCAGTCCTGCACCATACGGAGTCTTTGTATCTTGGCGTCACGTGGCGCCTGTGACGTATTTCAAATAATTTTTGCCCATCCGCCGATTCCTTCTTTTACACAGTCCCTTTTAACTAGGCCTAAAAGAAAATTTTGATGACTCATATAAAGTATTTAGAGTGATTCAATTATTAAAATAGCCCCCTAGATGGCGCTAGAATTTGGGAAAAATGATATGAATTTAGTTGTGTCAAAGCTACAGTCTTTCCTTATCTCACATAATGCACCATATCGACGGTAAACCCTCAGAATAGACCATTCCAATAATTACTCGTAGAGAAACAGCTGCAGAGGGGTCAATTCCGGGTCGCCAAGAGGCAACACCAGATGGAGCCAGAGTTCACTACACGCGGGAGGCAATAGAGCTATTTTAGAAGCCTTAGTGTGACGTCACCCATACTATTTGCACATAGAACCATACCAAAGTGGTACCAAACATGGTTGGCCACTAGCTGCCAAAACTAAGCCCGTGACGTTTTACCTAGGCACTGACGTCACAACTAAGATAGCTCTTTTGCTTTTCGGTGCACCCCTGTTCAACCATGTCAATAATGGAATGGTCTATAGGGGCATACATCGCCAAGGGGATTTACGATGACCCAAGCTAGTTCACGTGCTTGTTTCGAACATTGTAGATCTCTGAACTATATTTATTGTGAACATTTATTTATGAATGTGTGTATGCATGGAATGTTTTTACGTTATAGTTTTCATGAACGAAATTAAACGAGTCACAACTTCAAAATAATAATATAAAATAAATCACTATCATGATCTTACGTCGCAAATAAAATTAACACTAATTCTGTATACAGAATACCTATATTTCCTAATTACAGTTATTATCAATCAATTGTCGAAAAAAAAAAACAAACCTTTGAACATTTTTTCTCCAGATCTCAAATATAGAAATTCACAATTGTAAAATATAACCGCATCTATGCCTAAATAAAAAAGAATTAACAAATTGATACTTTTGATTGGTTATTTTAAAATTAACGGCTTATTTAAGGCACATTTTTATAATAACATAATTAGTCAGTGCAGGAACCCATATAAGACCAGCCAACATGAGAAATAGGAATACTTAACGCCACTAAAGCCTAATATTATCTTTGAACGTTCTTTTGTCTTATATGGGTTATTATTACTCGGCCCCTGTTTGAAGCAACCCCAAGTTTTTCAGGGGCGTCGGAACGTTTTTGAACCTGGGGGGGCTGAGAATTTTAGCTGGCCTTATATGTGTTTGAGAAAAATGCTTGAATAATGGGAAAGTTTGAAACAAAGGTGGACATGAAATCAGGGATGTCCTTATTCACGTACACAATCAAACAAAATGCAATTATAAATTTTGTTTTGATGTAAGCTGGGTTAATTCTACTGGTTTTAAGTTTCACTTATTGACCCATTAGTCATTTTAAAAAAGAGAAACTTATAAGCATAGTCAAGTATTACGCACGGTAATTATAATCCGTTTCAACGTAAAAAATTATTTGCAGTTAATATCGAATAAATGAAAATTCACTTTGAGCAAGCTCTATATGCAGCCTTTCTTTCGGGGGGGGGGAGGACTGTGAGAATTTACTCTGACAGTCAGGCCGCCTTGAAAGCGCTGAACCAGTGTCAGATAACTTCTCACCTGGTGCGCAGTTGCCTTGATCTGCTTGAGCGACTGGCGTCCCGCAACAGGGTCCAGTTGTACTGGGTGCCGGGGAATAGCGGACATCATGGCAATGAGCAAGCCGATAGGTTTGCTAAAAGGGGGCGAAGGCCAAGGTCTTGGGATCGTCACCGGTCGTCCCCATACGCTAGACGGAGTCTGCATGACAGGTTGACAGTCGTTCAAAATAAGCTCTGGCATAATATGGAGGGTGAGGGCCAGAGACAAACGAAACAGTTTGTCAATGGCCCCTGCAGGTCTAGGGCTAGGGACCTTATTGCGCTCAGCAGATGGAATATTTGGCTGACCACCGGTCTTTTGGCCGGACACTGTCGGCTAAATAGACACCTCCATCTGATGGGCCTTGCTGACGACCCTCTCTGCCGGTCGTGCCGGGAGAAGGAAGAAACTCCTTCTCACATACTGTGCGAGTGCGATTACTTCGCCTCACTCAGGTTAGAACACTTCGATTCACATACTGTGGAGCCCTAGCGGGTCTCTTCCATAACGGTGGAACAAATTCTACGGTACACCGCGGCCACAGGCCTCTTCAAGGCCTGAATATGAGGGTGCACAATATGCCTCTGGCATCGGTGCAAGGACGTGATCCCCCTCTCCCCCAATAATAATAATTCAATACCTTAAATTGTCTTTATTACTTGAAATATTTGTTAAATCAGTTCGTTTCGTTAACCACTCAAGAATAGATTTTGTTCTTTGACAATTTGGACAATGTTATTGGTTAAATTATGTCGGCTGCTAATTTTTGGTGGTGGCAAAGGGTTGATCTCTGGGTTGGCCGTTGACGTACAAAAGGTAATTTTTAAGTAGACGACACGGTCACGTGAACAACCGGAAGTAGTTTCTCCAAATTCAGAGCTGGTCCCTAATTACAAAGTTTCTGCTCCTCTTGGTATATTATCCTTGCTCAAATTGAGAGAAAGGTCAAAATTGGACGATTTTTGCCTTAGAACATTTGTGAATAGCCTCTAGTGAGATTTTGAGAAAAAGCAAGTAAAAGCTACTCTATCGGCATTGTGGATCGGGCCTATTTAGGAAGGGGGGGGGGTTGTTCATTGTCTTGGCAGTGGAGGATCTATTATAGGCCTAATTCTCTCGAGAGTGACAAAAATATTTTTCACCCGGGAACTTGCACTTGTCGAGAGGGGTGGAAACTTATGCCTTTTTTTTTGTTTTTGAGCCACGGGGATCACCTAATCACAGCTAAATAATATAATATTTTAAAATCTATTATTTTTACTGGTATTATTAACATTTATATTATTTATACTTTTTTTTGGCCTAAATTCTGAGGGGGCTCAGCCCCCCAGGTTCAAAAATCGAGGGGGCTTGAGCCCACCCTGCCCCCGGCTTCCGACGCCCCTGAAGTTTTTAGTATCGTTCGATGGGGGCAAATAGGACTATAACATACTCAAAGGGCATCCCCGTATCTCTAGTAAAACCAGTGTTGTGAGCCTCCAAAGTTGGGTGTAATGCTATTCCTAAGGAGGGGGTATGTTTGTGAACGTTTTACTTAATACTCGGCCCCTGTTTGAAGCAACCCCAAGTTTTTAGTATCGTTGTATGGGGGCAAATAGGACTATAACATACTCAAAGGACATACCCGTATCTCTGGTAGAACCAGAGTTATGATCCTCCAAAGTTGGGTGTAATGCTATTCCTATAGAGGGGGTATTTTTATGAACATTTGGATTAATTACTCGGCCCCTGTTTGAAGCAACCCCAAGTTTTTAGTATATAGTTGGATGGGGGCAAATAGGACTATAACATACTAAAAGGACATCCCCGTATCTCTAGTAGAACCAGAGTTATGAGCCTCCAAAGTTTAGTGTAGTGTTAATCTTAAGGAGGGTATGTTTATGAACATTTTGCCTAATTTCTCGGCCCCTGTTTGAAGCAGCCCCAAGTTTTTAGTATAGTTGAATGGGGGCAAATAGGACTATAACAAAATCAAAGAGCATCCCCGCATCTCTAATACAACCAGAAATACGAGCCTCCAAAATTGGGTGTAATGCTATTCCTATGGAAGGGGGTATGTTTGTGAACGTTTTGCTTAATTACTCGGCCTCTGTTTGTCTTTATCCCAAGTCTTTAGCATGGTTGGATGGGAGGCAAATAGGACTATAACATACTCAAAGGACATCCCCGTATCTCTAGTAGAACCCGAGTTATGAGCCTCCAAAGTTTAGTGTAATGCTATTCCTAAGGAGGGAGTATGTTTTTGAACATTTTGCTTAATTATATACTAATCTTATAAACTAACCCATGATGAGAATTTAGCATAATCGAAATCAGGGAAGTGGCATACTTATAGTTATTACATTTCTTATGCTGTTATCTCTGTCTAAAGATCACGTAGGCACGAGAGCGAAGTGTGGGAAACTCAAAAAGTCGAAAAACCCTTAAGTGTTTCTTTGAGGTCCAGTTACTACAACCCATGACCACCATGGTTAAAAGTAGAAAAGGTAGAAAATTGAGAAATTGCCCTAGATAGATGGTCCTATAGTTATTTGGGCAAGTTAGATCCCAAATCACTGATATTAACTAGACAGGTCGTAGCGCGGTACATCTCAAAGTGATTTATGGACGGTGCGGTACATAAGGTATATCTCGCTTTAAAAATACCGTGAAGTTCAAATGTTTGCTATGGGGGGCTATTGCGAGCTATTGGCTATTTGACGAGTGCGACTCCGAAATTCTTACAATGGACTTAAAAGTAGATACACCGCCTTCCTTCCCATGCGAAATTTTCCAGGGCGGTAAGGGGTGTGCCAAGGGGTTACGCACTAGTGAATTCAGTACTGCCAAATCGGAGGGTTACGACAATAGAGAGCTTTCAGTTGGAGGAGGAACTGAGTCTCGTGGCATAATTTACGCTGCCATATTGGTGGGTTTAAAGCAGGAATGAAGCTGAGATCACCCAATATGGGTACCAGAACAGCGGTAAGACTTGGGAGGGTGTGACGTACTACTATCCCATCTGAGAGCTCTCTATAGAGCTATCTTAGTTGTGATGCCAGTGGCTAGGTAAAACGTCACGGGCTAGCTTTGACAGTGGGCAGCCATGTTTGGTACCACTTTGGTATGATTCTATGTGCAAATAGCATGGGTGACGTCACACCAAGGCTTCTGAGATAACTCTATTCACGTTGTGAGCTAACTGGAGTACCCGCCCACTTTTCAAAGTATCATCTTCATCTGTGCAAACGCAGTCTCATCTTTTAATGTGAAACGGTTTTGGATATGCGAAGCCAACACTGTAAAACGGTTAAGCCTTTGTCATCCACTGAACCCTGATGGCCTGACCCTAGAAGATGAAAGATTTGAAATAAAAATCTAGTAAGCCACTTTGGGGGTAGGCAACCCTCAGTATTGTGACATAGAAGGGGGTTGACACATCTTGCCGTCTATGCGCACTCTCTGAACCCAAAGCATCTAGAGCGCAGGTGCCGAAAAGCGAGATGGACCCCCGTGTCTTTCCCTCTTAGTTAGATCGAAGTGATCTATTTCCCTAAACTTCTCGTCGTAGTGTATAGCCTCTCGGGGGGGTGTGCAAAGGGGTATTGGAGTATCATCCCCCCAGAACATGGGGGTGTGGGGAATTTTAAAAGCAAGTTGTATCTTGCCACGATAGGCTCAAAAATACCATGGAGATAGCTTTCAATAGATATCAGGTATAAATAGGTAGTAAGGGAGATTCGAAAGTCCATTCTTACCTTTTAACTGACCCACAAGTACACGAAAATATACCCGAGATCTAGCACTACCTTTGGATACCTTTCGGAGCCCGAGACATATCGTATTCGAGGACTTGTATTGAGGGATCGAAAATGTAAGTACTTGAATAATTGTTTGTCCTTACCTTAAGTGTTGTACATTTAGTTTGTCCTTACCTTAAGTACTGTACTACATTTAGTTTGTCCTTACCTTAAGTACTGTACTACATTTAGTTTGTCCTTACCTTAAGTACTGTACTACATTTAGTTTGAACTTACCTTAAGTACTGTACATTTGGTTTGTCCTTACCTTAAGTACTGTACATTAAGTTTGTCCTTACCTTAAGTGTTGTACATTTAGTTTGTCCTTACCTTAAGTACTGTACTTTTAGTTTGTCCTTACCTTAAGTACTGTACTTTTAGTTTGTCCTTACCTTAAGTACTGTACTTTTAGTTTGTCCTTACCTTAAGTACTGTACTTTTAGTTTGTCCTTACCTTAAGTACTGTACTTTTAGTTTGTCCTTACCTTAAGTACTGTACATTTAGTTTTTCCTTTTAGTTTCACTAATGGTAGATTGATTCCATTTATACCATTTACACCAGGAGGCGAGGCTTCTTGGTACTGCACTTTGTCCGCCAATTAACCTGACATCCTGGTATAAATGGTACCAACCCTCCTAGTCCGAAAACTATGCATATATATATTTGAAAAAGTGGTTTGCTTGTTCTTTATGAACAGTCAATAGTGGGAGTGGTTTACTTGAGACCCATACTTACCATAAGGTCTCTTTCTTACAGGATAACCATCGTTCAAATATTATGCACCATGACATGGTTGTTGACAACCACTCGAGCTATGGACATTGTAGCTAGAAAGGGTTACACGATGACATTCGATGCCGATGTTGATTACGACGAACTTTTGGGTACAATCAAACAGCGTCCGATCAGACCACAGATCTCTTCAAGGATTTCGCCCATACAAATGGTGGCTTTGGCACCGAGATATTTAAGAAAACCTGGAAAGAAACATATGAATATCGATTATTTAAAGGTAACAATATTACATTTAATTTTGTCCGGGCCACTGTTTTCAAGTTAAGATTGTACTTAGTATTTTACGGATGACCCACTAAATTTAATTAAGAAACTGATTTAGACAATGATTTATAATTTAATTAAGGGGTCATCCGTAAAATCCTCCAATATAACTCGAAGTCACAGAACAATGTAATTTAAAGTTTTTATCGAAATATCCGCACATATTTTAATGTTTTCCCTCATTTTCATTAATTATTCGCACATATTTTAATGTTTGCCCGCACTTTTATTAATTATTCGCACATATTTTAATGTTTGCCCGCACTTTTATTAATTATTCGCATATATTTTAATGTTTCCCTCACTTTTATTTATTGTTCGCAGACATTTTGATGTTTCAGTCACTTTAATGATTCGCACATATTTTAATGTTTTCCCTCATTTTCATTAATTATTCGCACATATTTTAATGTTTGTCCGCACTTTTATTAATTATTCGCATATATTTTAATGTTTCCCTCACTTTTATTAATTTTTCGCACACATTTTAATGTTTTCCCTCACATTTATTAATTATTAGCTCACGTTTAAATTATTATCTTTTTTCCCGAACTTAAACAAAACTAGAAATGTGAAATTACTGAAATTTTAAAAACACCTTTAATTTACACGGTAAACTACCGATTAAAATTTAAGAAAAAATTTAATTACCGTTCAGTCGGTAATTTACGGTAATCTATTTTTAACGTGTATATAGTCTATTACACCACGCTGAATTGTGCAAAACTTATCAACCTCATATTTCATACAAAAACTAATACAATCAACTCCCCCATATATCTTAAACCACGATTCAACAATTAATACTAAAATTAAATACGAATTTATTTCATTACAGCCCTTACTAGGGGACGACTTCCAACCGGAACGCATGTCCATCGAAGCCCCGAGCAACCGTACCTCAGTTATCACAACAAGAACCGATTCGAGTTGGGTGGGCCGAAGGTTAAACCAACAATTCAACAAAATAAATCTAACTCGCGATCTACCAGACGAAATTCTATCTAAGTCCCAACTGGATCAAGCGACAGTCGAAGCTGTCGAACGATATCTCTTCAGGAAAGCCTTCTGCCCTGTCAAGTTTACTTGGGAGGACGTAGGACCCTTGTTCTGGCCCCGATGGTTGAAGTTAGGGGAATGCGTCGACAGGGACGGTCAGTGCTCGTGGCCACCCGGCATGCATTGCGTTCCGGCAGCCAGTACCACGGTTAGGTTACTAAGGTGGCATTGCAAACCCAAGGGCAATGGACGCCCCCGTAAAGGTAGAAGAGTTCCCAGGGTATCAAAGACACCGACGACAAGACCCGATAGAAGGTCAAGACAAGCTAGCAATAAGGATAGTAAGAAACGTCTTCGGTGTGAATGGTTAAAAGTTCCGTATCCAATCACAACCGAGTGTTTCTGTACTTGTTAGGCTTGAACCGATAGAAACTTCATAGTTTTCCCGTGTCAAAAGACATTTCAATTAATTGTTTAGAGGTCCCATCTTAGGTTAATTCTCTAACCACGCGGAGGGAGGCTAGCCGACTAGCAGTGCCTCTGGCGGTGCTTCTTGGCGCGAGGGAAATAACCCAAGATGTAATGGTATGGCCCATACTTCAAAATGAACTGTTCTGAACCGATGACTTTAATTATTAGGATTAAGGCTAATGTACGTGTAGTTAAAGGGAATATAACTTTTATAAGGTTAATGAAATATTGCAGCTTACGTGAAAAATGAGGTTGTATTCTCTTGATGGTTTAAACGGTTAAAATATTTGTAAATATTTGTTTGTTTGTATATATATATATACCTAATTGAAATTAAATATTTATTTTATTAATTCCGACTTTCATTATTTAAAGTGATTGTTTCACTGTTAAGAAATTCACTATCATTTTCGAAAATAGCATGGAAAAGTGATTTTTAATAAAGTAGTGACACTCTATGTTAACTATCATCGAGCATAATGTAGCCAAAGACAGGGAGCTGTCATTACTTCATTTATGTTCACGTGGTGATTTACCAATATCCTAAGATTAAGATTAGCTTTTAAAAACAGTTTTGCTTACAAACAGTAGATTTTCATTATACCTATGCACTTAGTCATTAAAATCATGTGATAAATTTTTTTTTCTTACAAACTGTCCAATCACATTCTAAGGATTTCACACGTGATACGTCACAGAATTAGAATTTTTTAACCATTACGTATTCACTCTGGTATTATAATTTGAACAATCCTTAAAAACTAGTGATTTTGTGGCATATAAATTAATTAAACTTAGGCCTTGGCTATAAAGCTTGTATTGTTTTCCTAACAAACTGTCCAATCACATTGTAAGGACTTCATACGTCAGAGAATTCGAATTTTTTAAATAATACGTAAAATTTCAATCTGGTACCATAATATGAACATTCCTGAAAAATTAGTGATTTTGTGGCATATAAAATTCTCTAATTACGTGAGTAACTTAGGCCTTGGTCATAAATCATGCCACCCTTACTAGTCTACAAGGCGAAAATTTCCCATACAAAGAGAATGACAAAAATTGCTAAGCCTATATCGTCAAAAAGTGAAATTCAAATTCAATGACAAGCATTTTCGTGATAATGAAATCGTTTCTAACATATCATTATCGTATCCACCCTTAATTTGCTGGTACAACAAGTAGTAATTAAGAAAGGTTATTAACAAGCGTACAACCAACCTACCAACCAACCGGAAGTTAATTGTATGCATGGTCATTTACTTACTTACTAATTGGTTATTCATTAGCAGCCAGAGAGATAGGAAAAATACCACCACATATCTCGTTAGGCTTAAGGTCTCGTTAAAAAACGATTAACCAAAACATGCACGCCATCACTGATTGAAAAGTAAAACTTGCAATGGAAAATACGTGGAAGCTAAAATAATTCTGGGTTTTTTAAAAAGAATAGCAAATAACTTGTAATTTCTAAATTGATATGTATTTGACAATGAAAAAGAATTCCTTGAAAAGTTTTCTTTTCCGAGGTAAATCACTGTATAGTTTACTTTTACTATATTTTAAAGAATGCGAGGAATGTTTAAATTTAACCAGAAGTAAGATGAGACCAGAAGTACTGAGCTAACCAAATTCTTCACTCGGCGAAAAGAATATTCTTGATAACACACTAACGGTTGGCCCTCTGGTAGCGGTTTCTGAATTTTCCCTCCAAAACGTGAGATGCTCGTGTCGGTAGACGGCCTAACTAGATTCAAGCACCCGCGTCCGTGTTCCGTGGCTTTATGTTGAGGGGAAGAGGGTAGGAAATGTTTTTGGAACTCCTCCAATTTTTTTCTCTCTAGTGTAGGCGCGATGGAAGCGGCATAAAATCGTCTCAAATTTGTTCACTAGTGCCGGGATCTATTACCAATGCTAAAGCTCTTTACTTCTAGTCTCATCATACTTCTGATTTAACTTACAGAAATGAATAGAGCTACACAGGGTGATAAGTCTGCCATAAATTAAGGGGATGTTCTTAGGTTGTGTGTTAAACCCCTTGATGTACAGACTCTGTCCAAGATCAAAGTATACCATGATGTTATCAAGTTCTCTTCATATTCGTGAGATTATATGAATAAATTCATGGCGTGATCATTAAATATGGTATCTCCGTTTCCATAAATACCAAAAAGAAATGGACCTACCACCCTCACAGCTTAAAATAGGAAGAAGAAATTCATTTAGAAAGTACCAACCATACGTGTCAAGACAAGAATCCCTTATTTATACCATGTAGGTATTTGGCGGCGTCACCGTTGTCAGACCATAGACAAAGAATGTAAGTATTACCTAGACTGGAAGATCAAACATGCATATTTCGGACATCTAAGTCCTGACTGATTGATAATCAATACCTAGTCCATACCACTATATCTAGGAAGCTGAAATTTTGCAGGAACGTTGTTCTTAAGTAGTAGGTACTAACTGAAAAAGATTTTTACAATCCACAGCCATCTTGAAAAATGGCGGCGAAATATGTAAAACGCTTACTTTTCTTATGGAAAAACGTCCGTATATCTCTCAACCGATTTCATTATATTTACTATATTGATTTGCTATATAGTACGACTTTTAGGGTTGAATGAACATGCAGCCATGTTTAAAAATGGCGGCCTAAATAATAACTAGTCTCTTTGTCGCTAGTTCTCCATAAACGTGAACCATTTTTAAAACCTATTTTAGTTTTTCAGTCAAACAGGGTGGTGCTAGTTGTGGTTAAACTCAACTGATAAAACCAAATGGCGTCCATAAACAACAATGGCCGTCTAATTTTGGTTTTCATGACATTGCCAAGATAGAAAAAAAAAGGACTTATGTTCTATTCGCCTTACCAGCCTCTCGTGAACTATGTCGCAGTTAAAGTCAAGAAACGGGTGAGGAAATCCCTCCACCCCCTTTAGTGCACTGTTATCTATTCATTCTCGTTTTTTAGAAACACACCTATTCCTGATGGGACTAAAAATCAACAAAATATCCATATAGTAACGAAATAGAAACATCGGCATGTTGGCCTGCTGCTTGTCGGTCTAGCTAGCTACACTTGGTCGATGTAGTGAGAAATTAAGCGGGCATGAGTCTTTGGCGCGCTCTTTTCGCGCGTGATGGAGGAGACCCTTTTTCTAGCGGGCCATTCTTATTCGCAGCGGGATATTGGCGCCAGTCGTCGTACCACAATGGGTCGCGATGCCACTACCAGACGTTTCTCACCAACAAACCAAGCCCCGAGTTCCCGTATAGAAGAAATCCCCACCGATTTTTGAAATTCCATTGTCCGAGAGTAAAAGCTCTTCTCCCCATTTTTGCCTTCAAAATGCATGCCTTTGATATAGGGTTAATTTTCTTCACAGTACTCCTCTGCCTTAACGATTGTTCGGGCATTATGGTATTAAGCCAAGCTCGTGAGGGGTACCCGATGGACCATATCAATGGAAGCTACATTTAAAGATTCAAGGAAAACTGCAACCTAAAGGAACGAGAAATAATTATTGTTGATGTGCGTTATCTTGGATATGAATGACGAAGGGGTAAAAATCTTCCTGCTAAACGTCAGTCCCTCAGCCACTTCAATCCTTATACTCTTAAACATCCTCCGCCATTTGGGGGGGGGGTAAAGGGATTTAGTCTGTTTTAAGCCAAATCCCCTAGGCTAAGAGATCTTGTTTTCGTCTACTACCCTTCTGCTCGGTAAAAATCTCCGCCATTTTGAGGGAAAGGGGAGCTAGCTTGTCATTAAGCTATGACGTCTTGTCTCCTGCTAAACGGGTGTTTTCGTCTACTACCCTTCTGCTCAGTAAAGTACTCCGCCATTTTGAGGGCAAGGGGAGGGGCCATTCTTAAGCAGAACCCCAAAGTTATGACATTTTGTCAAATACTAAAGAGGTGGTTTCGTTCACTAGCCTTCTGCTCCGTAAAGTACTCCGCCATTTTGAGGCAAAGGGGAAGGGTCAGGCTTAAGTTAAACAACTTAAGCTATGACGTCTTGTCCCCTGCTAAACGTTCACGTAACCAATCATACGTCTTCCCTCACTAGCCTTCCACTCCGTTAATTTTACGCCATTTTGAGGGAAAGGGAAGAATCCAGCGTTTGTCCCTCTTTAGTAATATCTGAATTAGTATTGAATAGAACTATATCAAAAGCCTTAGTGTGACATCACCAATGCTATTTGTTTCATAGAACCAAAGCGGTACCAATCATGGCCACCAACTGCCAAAGGTAAGCCCGTGACGTTTACCTAGGGACTAACGTCACATCTATAAGTATCTGATACCAACAAAAGAAAATTCATCTAACATACACCGCAGCTGCCTCGCAGTTGTACTTTAAAATAGATAACCATGTTGAAGATTGAGAACGAATGCGGAGCTGTGTTTGCGTTGGAAAGGTCTATTGGAAGTACAGTTACCGCGTGGGGAGAAAATGGACCGGGTTATTTCATGTAGGAGAGGAATTTTAATGAATTGTGGCATACGTTGTTTGTTTGATCTGTGTCCCTGACTCCCAGTGCGCGCTCTGTTATTGTGCGTGTGGGAACCGCTTTAGCTGCTGGGAAAAGGCCAAAACCAAAACGCGAGCTTGGGAAATCATTTTTCAGTTTTTACCTTTTGGGTTTGGGGGGCTATAAATTATTTTCTACGTCAAGGTGATTTTAATGTCTTGTTTGGTTGTAGCTTTAACAGTTGCTTAAAATGATTTGTGATGACAGAAATGAAATTAAATCAGAATGGTCGTGTACAAAGTGAAATAGATGTCATATCTGTGTGTTGAGGCCAGAATCCTTTTCTACCACAAAGGTTGTTAAGGTGAATATTTCGGTCAAGTGGCAAGCGAAGGTCACATTTTCTCTCTTACCAAGATGAACTTGGGTCAGGTCACCAACTCTCCTAATCCCACCACAATAGCAAAGCTAGTTTATACCCAATTAGTGTGTCCTTGATTTGAAACTGACTTTCTCTTGGCTATCCGGGATTTTTTTGGAATGAATTTTTTGTTACATAATAAAATAAAACATTTAAACTCTATTGAATCGATATTGCTAATATTGACTAATTAGTTTTAATTAAATAGAGAAAATTCCGCCCTTTTTGTAAACTCAAACATCAATGCAGTGTTGTCAGGCCCTCTCTGAGCCAAATTAGTCAAGCACTGATTTAAACTGAACCGCAAACCTTTCTATCTGTAGTATCTTGGATTACAAACGGCCTGGCAACACTGGGGTGAAAAATATGTATTGATTATATGATATTTATTGCCATTAAATTCCAGTACATTCGAGGAATTACCAGTGACCAAAACAGCACAAATATCGATGTGTTAAAAACGCCACAAAAAACTATATTATTATTTTATTGTCACTGATCTATACGATGTTAGTTAACAGATAAGGCAAGGCAGTATATGTCGGCCCATCATCTATTGTGATTTGTAGAGCCTATTAAAAAGTTCATTTTGTAAACGGAAAACCATCGTGGCGCCAATAGGTTAATTAGTATTCGTTTGACTCAAAGTTGGTCCGTCCCACTGAGGCGGCAAAACGCTGTTTAATTTTGATGTAACATCTGTGGCAAAATATCTACCGTTGATCCACGCCTCCCATAAAAATGTAAGGGAGAGTCTGCTGGTACTCTCATCTGCCCCCAAGCGCCGCTGTAACCGCGACAGCAGCCGACAACGTAACCCTATAAAGTGTAAGTATTGGTCGGTCGTAGTGGCTTCATCCATGAGAGACAAAATTGAAGAGACTACCTACTGCGCCCTCTTAAGTTTAAAAGAGTCTCCTCCAAACCAGAACAGAATAGATCATCTCATTAATTAATTGCAGTGAAGCTAAGACACAGGTGGGAGGCTGCCATCTTAGGTCATTTCATTTTAGTGCTCCCTCTGGTGAGCCGCCCCGTTATAAAGGGGTTGTAAAAATGTCTTCCATTAAATCCTGAATCCCTCGCGCCAAGAGGCAAATAGACAGGCGGAGCCAGAGTTCACTACAGAGATCACAATAGGCAATGGTTTCGGTAACTGGCCATCTCACCAATGTGACCTCTATGATAAAGACACCGCCACGAGACGCCACTCTATACCCTTTAATAAACGCATAAGTTCATAAGATATGTTCCTTCAATAAGTTTGACACTGGTTACAAACAGGAGCTTGTAATTTTGAAGTGATTCAAGTAGGTCATAGAGTCAGAGTAAAGCGACGCCTGGTGAGGCGCTGTCAAAGGCTTAGTACAGACTAAATAGGACCTAGATAAAAGTCCTGCAAAATTAACCACCGAGTGTAGGACTTCAATTCTTGCATGCGTCGTTCTCGAACTAGCTCGAGCTGTATAGCATTACGAAGTATACGAAGTGTCATTCTTATGGAACATATCTTATAAACTTAAGCATATAGTTATAGAATTCACTCTAGCACGGTGTGATAGTTACCCATCTGAAGTTTGATGAGCAGAAGAGCAAACAAAAAGGGTGCATGAGCCAGGGAAGAATCGTGTTACATAACTAAAGTTTTAAGAGGATCAGAGTGTCACCCTTCTTCTATTATCTCCTTCTGGTGATAGTTATAGCAAAAAATTCTTCCAATCCATACTTATAGATACAATGATGGATCTATGTCCATATCTAGATGGACCCCAAAAGCTCAACCGTCTTCTTATAAGACCACCACCACCACTACCTCCCCCCCAAAAACCCCCTTACCAAAAAAATTCTTAAGATTAATGATACGTTCAAAGAGCTCTAACTAAACTACACATAGGAACGAACCGTCGCCTACTTGGAAACATGAAATATTAGCTGTTTTTTATTGCACTCTATGACTTTCTAATTTTTTTTTTTTTGGGTAACATCGCTCGAACTATTATCAAAGAATTTCTTTAAGGAATGTTTCCTGAAAAGGGAGTTTTCATCCGGAAATTTCAGGCCGATTTAGACCATTTCTCACGTGCACACCTCACAGTTTTTTATATGAAAATATTCAAATGAATCTGTAGAAATTTCCACTCTTTATACTTAGTTGTCATGCAGACTAGGAGGATTTTTACTTCTCCGAGTGACGGTGACATCACGGAGAAGTATTACATTGGACGTGTCTGTAATGGCGTTCACAGTTGGCAAATCGGAGCAAACGTGTTCGCAGAAAGCATTTTTTGGCTTATAATCGTTAGGGTTATGATTTACGCGGCGATCGGCTAGGGTTAAGAGAAATGTCTAGCCTCCCAAAGGCAGGGCTTCCACCAAAGGTTCACGCAATTACGGGTTTTCTTGTCATTTATTGTGAATAGCCTAAATTTCCAAAAATTGTTAAAGAGGAGTGAATTCAAACGTCAACAATAGCTATGTTTAAAATGATTTTAGGAATAAAGTTTCTTAAACCGATTTAACTAGAATTAAGCTAAATTAATGACGATTAAAATAATTAATATCAATTATATTTATTTAAGAAAAACTTCTTAATTGCGTCTCGACTCCGAGAGGTTTATTTTGGTTTCCCAACTTGTTACCTTGTGCAAATACTATGAATCCTTCAAGTCTGAAAACTATATAGGCCATTCGGACCAAATTTGGTTCAGGACTGGTAACATTGAAGTCTTATCTAACGTCGTTCGGTTCAGATACCGGATAATATGCATGGCAAATTTTACAGACAAACATGAGAATGGACCACTCGTGCTAGCACTATAGAGTATGATAACAACTCCATGATAAAATTAAGCTTATAGAGTATGTCAAATGTGAAGTAAGCTTTACAAAGTCGAACACTGATTGGTCAACGACCAAAGAAGCCAGAGAGAAAGTAATGACATCCCCAATTACTTTCTCTTATGTTTATTTGCCATTGATGTTGCAAATATTGATACATGTTTTCCTTGTAATATTTGGAACCAACCACAATGTAGATATGCACACACAAAATTTTAATCAAGTAGTTGACATAAATTAGTAAAAAATCGGGGCCGGCACTACATGCACGTCTAATGGCTCTCCAAGTTTTTGATACCCTATGGCGATATACATAGTTGCAGGCTAGGAGGATTCGCATAATTTACACAAGGAGTAGATTCTACCTGGAGGACTATTTTATCCTCAATGTAGCGTGGAATCCTTGTGTAAATGGTATGAATCCTCCTTGTCTGAAAACTATGTATGGTTATTTAGTTGGCTATTCACATAAAGCGTGTGGGGAGCGTGTGTCGATGTCTAACCGGATCTGATTGCTCATTCTCTCTCGTTATCCGTTAGCTGCGGTGGTTGCGTTGCGGCTTGTATCTATATGTATGGCTTGATAGACCTGATCCATCATTTCTGGGCAACAATTAGCGGCAAAATGGCTTTGACTTTGTTATTAACCTTCTAATATTCCGTGCCCCCTCATACCGTATATATTAAGAGGCCATTCTAAAGGCGTTTATATACTACTTCCAAGGGCTAACCACTGCACGGAGCCAGCCAGATATCTGGTGCCACGCGTTATCATCGAGTAAAGCCGTAAATAGACAATGCGTGAAATGATGTTAAATTATATATAGTGCATGATGGCCGATATCGTACATTTACCGATGCTGATATCGATGTTTTACTGGAATCGATACTGATTTTTACCGATTATTTATAACTCGGTGAGATAACTATTTATATAAACCTATGCAACCGATATCGACAGATTGTTAAAAGACTTTTACCAATATTAACCGATTTTTACCGATTATTAAGCGACGTTTACCGATTACTTACCGATTTTACCAATTATTAAGCGATTTTATCTATTATTAACCGATTTTTACCGATTGTTAACCAATTTTACCGATTACTAACCGATTTCTATCAATTATTTACCGACTTTTAACGATTATTAACCGATTTTTATCCGACTTTTACCGATTGTTAGCAGATTTTTACCGATTGTCAACAGATTTTAACCGATTGTTAACAGATTTTAACCGATTGTTAACAGAGTTTAACCGACTTTTAACGATTGTTAACAGATTTTTATCGATTGTTAACCGATATATCGGTAAAAAATGGTAATTTAAGCTCTCTTTAAGTGCTTTATTATTTACCGATACCGATATCATATCGATTTGTGCATAGATTTTGCACAAATTACCATGAAGCAATGTCAAGAAATTCCCATCACCCTAAACAAACTAAATTAGCAAGACGAATCCCATTCCCAAATACTAATTACAACGAAGCTATGCCTCAAGTTAACCCTTGGCACTCCCATTCTAAATCTTCATTTACTAAAAAAGTCATTCTTTTATTTTTTAAACTTAAAACTTCAAGTAGAGAATAACTGGGCAAAGATCAGAGGTTAAAAGGATAGGTGAAAATTACTTGGAACTTTGATATAACCTAGACTTCACACCATTTCCAAGCAATAAAGGCCATAAACATAAAAACGCTGGCAGCAGCGCCACCTATACCGCTAGCCGAGGAGGACACCCCTGGGTCAAAAACTGTTAAAGCCTATTATATCTTATAAAAGAACCGCCGAAATCCACACCTTTTCAATACATATATTCTTCAATAATCCCTAATGTCTGAGAAATGAAAAAAAAAAAGATAAAAGTTGAAAAATAGTTTTCTGGCGCCACAGTGTCGGGGTCCCCGGATTATGGTACCATCGTGTCCCCCCAAAAGAAAAGGGTCCCCCTTTCTCTTTTGGATTCTTTGCAGTCGGAACTCGGTAAAGTTCTTTGAATAGACCCCCGGGGCACCGGTAACTAGGCGGGGGTACACTCTCTAGGGGGACCGGCACGCCATTACTTTTAAACTGACGAGCCCGCCCTCTGTGGATCATTTTTAGATATATATGTATTTTTTGATGGTGATCTTATCTAGGTGTAAGAACACTCCTAAAATAGGTGGCGCTGGAATCTATGAAGAATAACCCATCCACATTTCCAAGGAGTTAGTAATAGCTCAGAGTTGGTCACCAAATGAAAGAAATCTCGACCAAACTCGGGAAGGGGTCGAGTTTTATCTCTCAAGTCTCACGGAACCGAGATAATCAACTCTGCTGTCGCGCTACGTCGCTATGGGGGAGACAGCCTCAGACAGGTGAGTGGAATAGCAATGTTTGTGGGCCATGTGCGGCAATGAGTACCTAGCGCACGCCTCTACTCTTGGTTGGGGATTGTTAAGTGGTGCCGCCTAGCGCAATTTTTAAAAATATTAGCTAGTTCTCATGAATTAGCTTCTAGTTTTAAGACATAGGGGGCACTGTCAACGTTTTCGCACAGTACGACCCTACCAAAACGCCACCGAGGATGCTGTTTGGACTTCGTTGCCCTAGATGAGGGTACAGAGGCTTCGGTATCACCTCTCTCCAGGCAAAGAGACTGTTGCGCCATCTTCTGGCAAACGTTTCACCTCCAAAATTTAACAGAATAGAATCATGCCACACTGTAATTTTTCTGATTGGCGAAGTAGGGTTACGGTTAGACATGGAGATGATCACAGTAGGCGATGGTTTCCATTCCGAGAAAATCAGCCACCAGGAGTCAGAATGCGTGCTTGAAGCAAATATCCTATTGATTCATAGTAATGCTGGTTTCTACTCCTTGGCAAATGGTGTACCTGACCTTTAGCTCATAGGCGGAACGCGGTGGGTACTTTTTGTTAATTTTTCGACGGTGTTTGACATTCTTGTATGAATGAGTAAAGATCGTTGAAGATACGATCATCAAGTTGAAGTTTTGTAAATCGTTACTGATAAGATATATTTAGCTGACTTTATGATGGTTTTTACAAGTTTTGCAACAAAGGTTTTTACATGGGAGGCGTTCAATTTAAAAAAAACCTCGTAACTAGGTCGTTGAATTATAACTACAAAGTATATTCATGTTCAACAAAAACTGTTAATTTAAAATATAAAATAAAGATATTCTAATGAATTCCATCATGTTTACGCGATATTTTTCCTAAGTTAGGAACATCATGCACTTTGTAATGCTCGTTTGAAAACAACTCCCTCTCGTTAAGCATTGTCATAAACCTATCATAATCTCCATAAGTAAATTTACTACGAGCAGACATCTTTTATAAAAGCTTGGAGGAGGGATATGTTTATACTGGAGTAGCAATCATACTCTACAGGGCTAACACCATAGAAGGCCCATCTCATCCCATGCATGGACGTAAAATTTACCCATTGTATCCCGGTTTTAGGCTTATGCTTTAGGTGACACCTGGTTATAGCAACAAGAACTACTATTTACACTTGTCTACGCTACTACAATATTGCCACCTAGTGGCTGCACTCAATGATACCCAACTTCGAAAAGCATACTGGGATTTTTAAACAGCCACGGATGGGCCTCAATTATACAACTCCAGTATCAAACATCCCTTCTAGAAGTTAAAAGGGTAGAGTGGTGTCTTCTCATAGAGGGGCGTCCCCTGTCGGTGAATTTAATTTACCAGAACCAGCAACTATCCACTACTGTGATCCCTTTATCTACCGGTAACTGTAACCCGACGTACTCGACCAAAGAATGGAAAGTCACGATAAATAGGCCATGCCTCTATTCTGCCCCAGTTCGAATCTTAAAACGTAGATGGCGCAATGGTCTTTAATTTTGTCTCGCATAGGCAATACCCATAAAAGGTCTACGGGAGACCCATACTTATGCATTATGGAGTTACAGAACATAAAAACGAAACGACGCGTACAATTAATTTTGTCACACACCCAAAAGTGAGTTCATGGCCTTTATTACATCGGTATATAAAACTAACGCAATGATATAAGAAAAGTGGAAAATCCAAAAGGTGTACCCTGTTTTGTTAAAATTTAGTTAATAATAATGTTTTTTTACTTCTATCTCTCTCTAATGGAGAAACGTAGTACAATATCAAGGTTAATCTGTAGGATTATGTTTTCGGGCAATTATCGGCACGCGCGTTTCATCTCCAGTACGTAGCTAATAAGCCGGCGAAAGGGTGGTGGTCACCTTAAGATCTAGGCGTCAATTCGGAACACGTATAGCAATTATAAGCTGCTAAAGCGATTCATTTAAATTGGGAAATACCCGGACACCATATTGCCTTATTACAGACAGTTTTACTCCATAAACCTAACTCGCGCTAGCCTGCACGGCTCCGCGCCTTCATATTTTAGAAAAATTTACATTATTTATCAAGGAAATTTAACTTAAAGGAGTAGAAAATACAATCCTTTGATGTCAAACAAACTTCCACAACGTAGGGCTGCAGCCTGATTGGCAAGTGACAAAACGAGCCTTACTAACTAGTCAGTGAATCCCAACCGTCAAAAATAGTAAACATGGTTTTTCGTATATAATTGCAATTGATAAACTGGTCCCGAGGACAGGTAACCCCCACTTCATTAATTTAAAAACTGGTTTATGGACCCGAGGACTTGTACATTTTCCCAGGATACTCTGTTACTTCTGAACCTTAGGGCCTATCGGATGGGTAGTAAAACCAGTCATCTTTTCTCCTCCTTTCAATTTTTACTCCATGATACAAGCAAATTATACTCTCCAATTCCATTTCATAATATAGACTATTCTATTTATTACATGGAGAATAAACACGTAAGAGGGAGGCCGCCATCAGAAGTTTTTCCCTCACGCCAAGAGGCAACACCAGACGGAGCCCAGAGCCCTATAGTTCACTAAACGGGGTATAGGCAAGAAGTTATATCTAGTTTATTAGGGAGAAGGTGTAAATTCGCCACATTTCCAGCTTTATCTCCAGTCCAACCGTAGGTCCGGAGTTAATCCCCTCCTCTAAATTACAACCAGCATCTCATTGGTTCTTGAAAACTCACGTCAGCGCGACGCGAATGACGAAAATTACTAGTATTTTTCCGACTGAGTAGAGGCGAAATAGCCCGGCCTCCATTTACGTCCACCCTGGTATTTTGAAAGGGGGACTGGGACTATGGCGCGCCAATACTTGGGCATCTTATAACTTCTCCCTAATAAACTAGATATCATTTCTTGGTATAGGCTAGCAATCCCTCTAGCGATGGGTGCTTCTTGGTTATGGTTAGTGCGAAAGAAATAACCCAAGAGAGTGGCCTGTTTACGTTGGTATCTCTACCAGCAATTAATTGAAAGGTCTATAAACACTTGCAATTCTACGTCGTATATGCGAACAAATCTATAATAAAGTGATTAAAATTCAGAGTAGAAGTCTGGGTAAAACGCGTAGGATCAACTAAAAACAAAACTTACGTTAGCATTACAACCCCCCTACCAATACCCCCTTTATAAAATTCATAGTCTTCATTCATTCATAAAAACATTTTCACGTTTGTCTTCAATGAGACTTGTTTTTCCATGAAAGGCCATATTGCGCAGTACCCAAAGACACGACCCACACTTTTCCTATCATCATTATTATTTTGGAGCCTCTCTCAGCTCTCTCTGTCTTCAACGCGTTTTTTAGTGTTTAGATAAACTTGTCATTTCGAGGCTTAATAAGAGAGAGAAACTATAGTACTTAAGGATCGGGGATTAAACGTTTTAATTTAGGCCTAATTTCCACGTGTTGCAATAAGAATGGAAATCGCCATTGCCTTAAATTTCTTGGTATATTTTATGATAGTGCGTTGATTTAATTACATGGGTGATTATGTTGCAATTTTAATTGTATGATGATTACTTATGTAGTAACGAGTTTTTATGAGTACTTGTAAGAAATGGTAATTATGTCTAATTAATTAAAGGGATAGTAGGCCTAGTAATTTTTAATTTTTGACTATCATTCCGTTTTCATAGTTTTGAATATTTGGAAACATGAAAATTGAGAATAACAAAAGAAAATTGGGAATAAACTTAGAAAATTGAGGATGATATTTGGAAATTGAGAAT
The DNA here is from genome assembly GCA_019434445.1 of Phalangium opilio. Lineage (NCBI taxonomy): Eukaryota > Metazoa > Arthropoda > Arachnida > Opiliones > Phalangiidae > Phalangium > Phalangium opilio. Next base: position 46,270 of record JAEQBA010001263.1, read on the forward strand.
AACATTAAAAAATTGAGAATGACATTGGAAAATTGAGAATGACATTGGAAAATTGAGAATGACATTGGAAAATTGAGAATGACATTGGAAAATTGAGAATGACATTGGAAATTTGAGAATGACATTGGAAAATTGAGAATGACATTGGAAAATTGAGAATGACATTGGAAAATTGAGAATGACATTGGAAAATTGAGAATGAATGGGAAAATTGAGAATAACATTGGAAATTTGAGAATAACATTTGAAAATCACTCAGTATTTGTCCAACTTGACTCACAGATGACCTGAAAACACTGCGCTGAAGTTTAAGCTTAGAGAGGCGGAGGAAATGGATTTCATACTACTATCCCTTTAAAAGAGCCGATGAAACAGTGGGAAAACTTTAATGAGCAACTATAGATGTTTTAAATACCCCTTCAGACTACACTAAAATCTAACGTTCAGGTAGTCAATGAAGTCTCTTTCCTAAGACTACACTAAAAAGATTCGGGTTTAGTGTGAAAATTTGCAGTTTCGTCGGGCAGTATCGAGATGGCACCACCTCGTTAGCGCCTTTTCTTTAGCCATTGCTCACTCGATCATGCTTTACTAACGCATGATTGAGGGAGCTATACTTAGCAGACTATATATATGAAAAGTATTAGGATTCTTGGCGCGGTATTTGTCATCTTGGATGAGCACCTATTTTAGTGGTCAAAATCACCACATACGTGACTCGTTTTAAGTCGTCTGCTCTAACGTCTGAACAGGAAAAGGAACATACCGACGCGACTGTAAAATTTTTCCCTAGTCTAAATGGGCCTTAACTCGTCATTATCAAGTGAAATTCCCTGTTACTACACAAAACAAACACCTTAATTTGGTGAAAATATGATGCTGCCCATTCACTTATTTCTATTCTTTTAGAGGTTTGAAACCGACCTAAATTTGGTAAATCCCATTGAAAAACTAAGGATTAAAACTATGGCTCGCGTTTTATTTTAAAGAACAAATGGCGAACTGGCATCCTGACCATCAAAATCTGCAAATAGCAGTTAAAAGACGCCTACATTAATGCGAAATAAAAGGCCGAGCGATTGTGGAATAATAGTAGGGTGTGTAGCGTGCAAAAGACTAGAGTCTCGGTCGGTCGGTATATGGTCTTCACCCCTGTGCCTGTTCCAATAAAGGGCGAGGCGCCTTTTGGCGCGCGTGCGTGGCCGTTTGGCGGGGACCCCTAGTGCCCTCTATCGAGCCCCAAACTGCGCTGCCAAAATGTAGGGGCCCGATAGATTTTTAATATTATTCCTATGGCTTTTTGGGAAATAACGTTTCAAATCCGCTGGCGGAAAATATCACAAAGCACCCACTCTTACACCAAAGTGATCCTACACTTTTTCTATAACCATAAGACTGTAATACTCTCTATAAGTATGGGTCGAAAGGATGGATGGCTTTTGCATGCGCAGAGTAATTCTTTATAATAGGAAGTGAGCACATATAGGAGGGGGCTCGGAGAGACCAAATTCTCCGTCAACCTTTCAAAACTGGTACCAAGCAGTGGATTGGTCCCAGGGCCGGAAATAAGCAAAGGACATTGCATGGACATTGTCCAATAAAATTTTAAAATGTCCCATAAATGTTTTTAAAAAGTAAACTAAGGGGGGCACCGGACGGTTGACCAGTAAATTTTTGATAGCTTGACTATGAAGACGCGACACAATTTTTTCGCACTCCAGTGGACAATGTCCTATATAAATTTTCCAGTCAACGGGGGCATCACTGGACACATGTCCTATAAGAATGTTTTCTCACTCCTAGCCCTGATTGGTCCTACAGTTCAGCTCATGCGCAAAATGCTCTACAAAGAGAAATTTGTCTACTACCACGGAGGAATTTCTCACTGTATTAACCGTTATGCCTTATTTACCCTTTGCAATTTCCTTCTTAACTGATCACGTGATGTCTGGTTCCTCTACTTTGCGCTGAGGTAGGTGCGCGTGAGATAGAGAAACGACTGTGCCGTTAAAGTTCCCTTCCGTTTTGACTCTACTTTCTCTACAACGATAAAAAAACTTCGTAGTAACAGACTATAGGGCCTTATGGCAGACCTAGACTTATGCAGAATATGATTGGATTAAGCTATAACCCTCATCGCCTGACTATAGCTTGCCTTTCCGAGAAAGAAAAAAAAGTATTTTTGCCAATAAAGGCGCGATACCATTAACTGAGTTATATCCGCTTCGTTGAATATAATTTTCTATTATTTGGCTGCTAGTCCTACAAATGTATGGAGGACTAATTAGCTGTTAGTTGGACGACCAAACAAACTTTATCACGTGGTTCTTCAGTGACACGTGGGTGTGTGTTCAAGAAAGTTCGATTCAAGATAACCGATAAAGTTCAAGTCAGAATGCTTTGAAATTTTCCACACTGATAAACAACACGATGTAGGATTCATACTCTAAATTGCTTTGCAATCGGTATTGTAGTTTTGTTGTAAATTGCAAAATTGCAATTGCAAGCGAACTCGGGTAGAAAAAGTAACTTTCAAAAAGACATTATTTGCTACTAGCAAACAACCAGGCGTTGCCAGGGCAAGGGTCTGGAAACAGGGATGGGTTTCCTGTCTATGTAGACAATAAACATAATCTTTGCGAATACCTGTATGATATCTGCATGATATTTTTTTTCGAAACTAAAGCTATGCTTAATTTGGGGCTTTTCATAAAGGTAAAATGTTATAGGTTTAGAAAAGGACGTTACTATCAGACTTAATAGATAGGGATCCGAGTCACCTCTGTCCCAACATTGAGAAGAACTGAACCAAACCATATCTAAGGAACCTTAATTTCCCCATGTTACCATAAGTTTGTCAATCGCTACCGACGAGAGGTTGTCATGAAGTGACGTAGATGAAACGTCATAGATTTTCGTGAGTTTATGTCTAAGGCTTAATACGGCTTAATCTCTAGCATTACGAAGTATAGGTAGTGTTATATTTATGGAACATATCTCATAAACTTATGGTGTTACTGAAGTTTGGCAAATCAAATTGAGAAATTAAATAATTGTGACTGTGTAGATCAGAAAGACCAAACATTCAAAGAAATAAATAAACAGACCACTTTCTCGAATATAAACAAGATGAAGCTTTGAAACTGACTGCACACACAAAGCATACGCTTCAAATTTACCGTTTAAATAACTTAAGCCAAAACCACGAATTAATTTTCCACGCAATAAATACACTCCCTTAACACGTGCTTGCAGATTTGCGCTAAAAAGATTCCCGCGTAAATTGACTTCCGAAGCATTATTTCCATCTTTCCTAGAAAATCTCTTGAAAAAAATTCTTAAGAGTATAAATATAAGCATCCCGAATGTAAAAATTAAAATATATAATCTCCAGATGTTCTATTATCTTCATATTTTCGTATAAAAGTAATAAAATGTTTGGGGTCTCTTTTTGGTTGGCTTCGAAAAACAATGGGGACGCGATAAAAAGCTCTTAAAAGGTTTTCAAGAATTATCGTTTTCTAAGTAAAAACTGAAAGTAAACTCTTTCTAAGATTGTTTAGAATATTCAACACCAGAAGTTTAAACCCAGGCCAAGAGAAAAAAAGTTACAAAGGCTTAATAGAAACATAAGTACACGACCATTTTAAGTATCCAATTCTTCCATGTAATATAGTGTGCACTAAAAGGGCTAAAGAAATTTCCTCCCCCGTTTTTTAACTTTAATCGCATGCGCTTGAGAGATGCCAGTAATTTGTTATTAAAGCATCTCCAGCATGCAGATTTTGAACTGAATGATCACGGAATCGAATAGAATACAAGTTTTCCGGTTCTTAGTAGATAGCGGTTGAATGGCACTCACAAATGAGGCAACACTGGTCTGTGTCATATATTTTCCCGCGCTTTCCTCATAAGGTTTCAACATACAGGAATTTTCTTATTGGCTGTACCGGTTTGATTACGGTACTGATTATGAGTTCGAAAAAAACTCATAGAAAGCTTTTGGTTAGGTGAGGAGATAAGCATTTGTGACATGGCCCTACAGGTCGGTTAAAAATTGAAACCCACCAACATGGCTGTCAAAACCGTGGTACGACTTTGGAGGGTGACGTACCACTCACCCAAATGAAAGTACAGTACCTTGAAAAAGAGACTCGCCTAATTTATTCTACTCCATGGAAATTGGTCGTAGATTATGACACGCCCCCAACGAAGCCTGCTATTCATTCCTGCTTACTTTAAATAAATAAATTCCTGATGGTAACCAAGAAACAGACACGTGTGACCCGAACCTCTCTGTAAAAACGGCTCACTAAGAGAGGTAAAAATCTCCTACAAATCTTTGCTGCACAAACATAAAAGTCTATCTATAAAAAGTCACCGAGAAGTTCCCTCTAATCCACAAAATTCAAAGAAATGAGAGGGAAAAAATTATGATTATAATAAAATAAGATTGAAAAATATCTGGCTGGCATCGTCGAGGGCAGCGTATACATAGTCTGCCATAACTGGCGCCATCTTATATTGATCTATCAAGCGAACCCGTATCCAATCCCACCTCCTCTTTCAATTTCTACGAGGTCGAACAAGGGCTATTAATAAGATCAGCAGTGGGGCTGTGAGGAGCGAACAGAGGGGGCGCCGCGATCAGGGATTACACGACTAAGGGAATGGAATTTTGGGCAGAAGCTTCGATTTCAAGGAGGTTTGATCTACGGTAAGGGGGAAGAAGAAAACACGTTCTGTTACGGGCATCCTTCAGCGCATGCCGTTAGACACGAGAACCTTCTATATCTCTTGTGAGACGGTAGCGGTAACCATGGTAAATAATTGGGAAACAACATTGAAGATTTCAAACTTTGAATAGACCCTTTTAAAAGGGGAAAGGCGCATTATCGTCTGCTTGATATAGAGTTGAGACGGATTATCCGGTATGTTTACCCAACGACGTTAGATTGACCTTCAAAGCTACCAGTCCACCAAAGTCCTTACTGTTTGAAGTCATATTTAGAAATCAAGGTGTTTAAACACTAGACTCTATATTACACCTCAGGCTTTTGAAAAAAGTCTATTTTGCAGCTTTGCTGTGATTCGTGGACGCATTAAATTATAAAGGTGACACTAGGAATCCTTATCTAAACTTCTCCACTGCGTAAGCCATAAACTTCGCGGTGTTTGTTGACGTAAATAAAGGATATCCCCTACAGATCATAGCCTAACAATAGGATATTCCCAGTGCGAGCTCTATAATTTCCTGATGAAAGTATGTACGAGATTTTATAAGGCTTCCTTCCTTCCATACCTCGGATTTATGTAAAAGCAATGAATCGTATCTCGAGCGCCCCTAGCATCAGGCAGATTTACTAATTATAACTCGTACATGAGGGAAGAGTTAAAACTAGCCTTTGCCAATTAAGTTGAATACTCTGTGCAGCAAGTAAAGCGATTTTAAAGGGGCGCCAATGGAGCTGCGCCTTTCTTTAAAGGGACTCCAAATAGAGGAGCGTCGGGTGGGTAAAATTATTTGAAATACGTCACAGGCACGTGATGTGACCAAGGACAGGCGTTATTGAAAGAAACTTACTAGTTCGTTTTATTTCGAAAACTAGCACTTCATGATTACCGCTGCAATTCTCTGCCACTCCATAAGGAGTCTTTGGATCTTGACCTCACGTGGCGCCCTCTTTGAGTCTCTTTAATAGACCGTTTCGACGTAAAAATTAGGGTAGGCAACCCAAAGTATCGGGACGTACAAGGGGGTAACTTGATACATTGCAGTCTCTGCGCACTCTCACGATACAAAAAGATTGCGAGATGGAGGCAAAGTTTTACCCCTGTGTCTTTCCCTCTGTGGTCTATACTTTACAAGGGGGTTCCTTTAGTTGATCGTTCCCTGTCTCGATCAAGCAGAGCGGAAAAAAGTGAAAAGACGGCTAATAAGAAAGGAAAAGGCGGTAGTGTGGTTTAGTTGGCGACGACGGCCTTCTCCCCCTTAGCCTTTCCCCAGACGGCGGCCCAAACGCACGGTATGACAACGGCAAACCAGGGTAAACCTCATTTTTCACCGGCAATCCAACCCTAGAAATATTACACCCTACCAACCCCGCTGCCGCCTTGCGTACCACCCCACCTTTCATGGGAAAAAAAATTAAAAAAAGAAATTTGGAGCGATGGGTGTTGTTTTCTTAATTTTCATTCTTATGGTATTTAAATTTTTGATAGCTAAACGGTCTTACTTTTGCAGGTCGCACCCATTTAGTGTAATTAGTTGAATCCATGACGCAGCTATACGGAACTTAAGAGGTAACCTCCCCCTCCCCTGTTCGTGGTATTGTTATGTCAAGGTCACGGCGGAAGTATAGTTGCAGAAGCCACTAGAGTACTGTTAACTCGATCTAAATGAGGCATGAGGTGAAGGGTCAATTGTCAGGGACGTCCAAGGTATCAGTCACCCAATAGGGATTGCCACACCTGGGATAGCAAAGAACCACAACAGGACGGAACTGGACAGACTTCAGGAATCGACGGCATCGCAGAGCTTGCACCACTCGCCCCAACCATGCTGAGGTGGGACACCATTTTCCAAGATGGCCTCAGATTAGTGAGGATCTATTGCTTAATTATTCGTGTGCACATTTTGAACAATACCTTTAAATAACGATGTTAACTTGTATACGAATAAAAGAAAGATTAACTTCAAACTCTTGCGCTATTACACTTTGAGCTACTCTAACTAAACCAGCTTAGGCACACTTCTACTTTCAAACGTACACTTCTAGATAAAGGATCATAAACGTTCTTAGATCGGAGGCCATTGAAATTGTCTCAACAAGATGAGCAAGCTGATATGTATTTCTCCACATGTGTGCCAATTACTTTGTTTTAGGGGCTAGTACCTCCGAAACTAAATGTTTAAGACCCCTTGTTCTTTATATTATTATACATGTTAATAAAAAATATATCATGCGTGTTAATAAATATATATCATGCGTGTTAATAAATATATATCATACGTGTTAATAAATATATATCATACGTGTTAATAAATATATATCATACGTGTTAATAAATATATAATATATATACATGTAAATAAATATATAATATATATACATGTAAATAAATATATAATATATACATGTAAATAAATATATAATATATACATGTTAATAAATATATAATATATACATGTTAATAAATATATAATATATACATGTTAATAAATATATAATATATACATGTTAATAAATATATAATATATTCATGTTAATAAATATATAATATATACATGTCAATAAATATATATTACACATTTCAATAAATATATATTATACATGTCAATAAATATATATTATACATGTCAATAAATATATATTATACATGTCAATAAATATATATTATACATGTCAATAAATATATATTATACATGTCAATAAATATATATTATACATGTCAATAAATATATATTATACATGTCAATAAATATATATTATACATGTCAATAAATATATATTATACATGTCAATAAATATATATTATACATGTCAATAAATATATATTATACATGTCAATAAATATATATTATACATGTCAATAAATATATATTATACATGCTAATAAATATATATTATACACAATAATATATGCATACATATATATGTATAAAAATATTATACACTTCATCAGCCTCTCCGTATCCAATTCAAACTTATCCGAACTTTCTTATCAACTACCATCCCCCCTCCTGGGAAATTATGGTTCACGCAAGTTCTTATATATAGTTCTTCGGAGAAGTTGTTGGGTTCTCCCACCAAGCCGTGCTGCCGTGCATGATCTGAAGTAGGAAGGTATACAGCGTGGCGGCGTTGATCCCGTAGGGGGAGGGATCAAGGAGATATCAAAGAAAAAGGGGGGAAGTGTACAATAGAATATGGGCGGCTAAGGAAGCCAAGAGAAGGGAAGAGCCAATTTCTGATCTAACGCACCACCGGGAAAAGGAGATCCCAGTCTCACATACTCCTCATCTTCACTTCTCAACTGATCCCGGACCAGACACGAGATCTAACTTTTCTTCGCACTAAAGACACAACACTTACTACCACCGGGACACAGAAGTTTTAAAGAGATTTAATTTTAGTTTTTTTCTTTTGAAAAAGTTCGTTTCCGAGTTTTTAAGTATTTATTTATTTTTTAATTAAAGTTAATTTGTTTTAATTACTGACTAAGGAAAAAATGAGTTTAAGGCGTTTACGAAGTAGGGAAGACGGTTAAAGTGAATTTGTTATTATTTTTATTAATTGTTATTTTGGATTTACGTTAACGAAAGAAATTCGAAAAAAAAGGTAAATAATTTTTAACTTTTAATTTATTTATTGTCAGTTAGTATGAAAGCAAGTTTAGCGATTTAACTATAAATTTTTCATTTATTTATTGTTAGTAAGTTCTAAAGCGATTTTGCTTGAAATTTGTTGGTTAATTAAATGTTTGTCGTATATTGTATGAAGTGTTTTTAAAAGTTTTCTTGACTTTTAAAAGATTTAAACTAGGATTTTATTTTGCAATGAAAGTTCCATAGCAAAAACGCTTTTAAACTTTTTTCAAACAATATAAGAATAAAAATTATTTCATTATTAGACAAGCACGTTTATCATGTTTAAAATAAGACCATACAAGGTGTTTCTGATAAGTCTACAATAAATTAAGGGGGATGTTCTTTGTGAAATTTTGACTCAAAAATGTTCTAAGGGTCACCGTTTTCCAGTTATGATTTGAACGTTTTAGGGATGACCACTTAATTAATTAAATTAGCAATCATTGTCTTTCAGTTTCTAAATTAAATAAAATCTTACAATCTTAATTTGAAAACATAGTCCGGACTGCAAACTGTCATAGAACACTTTCGACTCAAAATTTATTTCCCAAAAAACATCCCCCTTAATTTATACCAGACTTATCAGGAAAACCGTGTATATACATTTAATACTAACAAAATTTAAATATTTGGAACCATACGTTTAATTAGAGACTCTAAATTTAATCTTAGACTTTAATTAGAGACTATTAAGCATTCGTGCCTATAGCGCAGTGCATTATGGATGTTTTTGAAAAAAACAAAAAAGAAAAAAATGCGGGAAAACCTCAAAATCTAAATACACCGCCCCTGACGCAATTAAAAATAACCGAACATAAACGAAAAAAATAAAGAAAAAAATGTAATTAGTTCGCTGTTAAAACACCTGACATCATTTCACTTCCATTCGGATTAGTACGGAGAAAAATTTCGAAATACTGAAGTATATTAGTAACCAAAAAACCAAAATTTTGTCGGAAGGCTAATGTTATTTTCCATAATTAAAAATAAGATGCATTTACTAATCTAAAAGCTCTAAAAGAAATATTTATACATTGTTATAGTTAGATAAAACTTCATTTATGGGCAAAATTTACCAGTTCAAAATAAGTGATTAAATAGATAGTAAAATGTTTTTGCCGAGTACCATAAGATAGCTGGCAACCGTATAGAGCCTGAGTTAACTATAGAAATTAGCAAGGTGACGTCATAACTGTAAGAATGTCGCCCAAGGATCCTTTTTGACCCATCTACTTAAGTCAAAAGTTGTATCGTCTGTCAGTCAGATGCAAATTTAATGATCGATTTATAAGGTACTAGGCCCCTAATAACGCGAAACATAGGCCCATATGAACAATCTAAATTATGCTAAACTTGGTAGAACTTTATTAACTACATTTAATTCTAAACACCTCAAATTTTAATTCACAGGTGACGTATCAGAACCTACAATAAAGTACACCAAACGCCATATAGATTCATTTTTAAACCAAAAAAAAAAAATCAAATGGCCTTACACCGGCAGCAGCACTTGACCCGTTTCTTGGCAACAACGGCTACAACCATCGTCTTAATAATTGCCAATTTCGCGTACACCCAGTCTGCGGCATTACACACTGCACCCGTCAACAAATTCCGCATAAATCACCATCACCAACGCCAAAATCATCATTACGGTCACCACCCACTAAACAGACCTACAGCGTCTCGGGATCTTCCAGTCATCGACCTAATTGAACCGCCAGACAAAATATATGACCCCAAATCCGAAGATTTAAACTTTAAGTTTTTACGCGAGAAAATGGGCGGCCATTTTGATCCTGATTTTATGAGTGTACAAAGACCCTTGGATAGTCTGTTAAACCCGAATGGTACATTGGAACTATCGTTTAAACGCACGAAACGCGGACAAATTGTACCAGTTGGTAAAATGCCTAATGATATTAGACGTTTGCGTACAAGAAATTTACCAATCTTGGACGGTGGACGACTTAAGTCCAATGCGGGTAAAAAGCTACGGAAAAAATTCAAACAAATGTTGTGGTCCTTCACGTATTGTCCGGTTGTGTACCGGTGGAAGGATTTGGGTATACGTTTTTGGCCACGATGGATACGCGAAGGTTCTTGTTATACCGGCGGTGGATCGTGCTCGGTTCCCGCTGGTATGAGTTGTAAACCGAAACGGTCCACGGGAAAAACCGTTTTAAGGTGGCATTGTCAAAATTGGGACCAAAAGAAATTGTGCAAGTGGTTGGCAGTCAGATATCCCGTTATTACCGAATGTACTTGTAGTTGTTAACTGTAATGGAATGATGTACATAAATGGTGACATGGACCATTGCGGACAGACAAAGCCATGTGGATTTCCACCGAGATTGTTTCAGCTATTTGTGTAAGTAAATCCAACATAATGTTAAGATGCAAGTATGGGTTAGTTTAGTACAGTTTTTCTTAATGGTTAATAAAATATAATGCGAGTAAAGTGGTAGATGTGGAAGTTTGTGAAAGGTTTGGTTGCCATATCACGTTAGGGACGCTATAAAGTAACCGTGGGACACAATGCTAGGTGTTATATATTAACTGACAGCCTGCAAGATCGGTTCCGGGGTAACTGAAAAAGGCCGTGCAGGATCAGCTCTAGGTAACTGATAGCCGTGAAAGATCGGTTCAGGGGTAACTGATAGCCGTGCAAGATCGGTTCAGGGGTAACTGATAGCCGTGCAAGATCGGTTCAGGGGTAACTGATAGCCGTGCAAGATCGGTTCAGGGGTAACTGATAGCCGTGCAAGATCGGTTCAGGGGTAACTGATAGCCGTGCAAGATCGGTTCAGGGGTAACTGATAGCCGTGCAAGATCGGTTCAGGGGTAACTGAAGAAGGCCGTGCAAGATCGGTTCTGGGGTAACTGAAAACCGTGCAAGATCGGTTCTGGGGTAACTGAAGAAGGCCGTGCAAGATCGGTTCTAGGGTAACTGAAAACCGTGCAAGATCGGTTCTAGGGTAACTGAAAACCGTGCAAGATCGGTTCTAGGGTAACTGAAAACCGTGCAAGATCGGTTTCGGGGTAGCTAAAAACCGTGCAAGATCGGTTTCGGGGTAGCTAAAAACCGTGCAAGATCGGTTCTAGAGTAATTGAAAACCGTGCAAGATCGGTTCTAGAGTAATTGAAAACCGTGCAAGATCGGTTCTAGAGTAATTGAAAACCGTGCAAGATCGGTTCTAGAGTAATTGAAAACCGTGCAAGATCGGTTCTAGAGTAATTGAAAACCGTGCAAAATCGGTTCTAGGGAACTGATAGCCGTGCAAGATCGGTTCTAGGGTAACTGATAGCCGTGCAAGATCGGTTCTAGGGTAACTGATAGCCGTGCAAGATCGGTTCTAGGGTAACTGACAGCAGTGCAAGATTGGTTCTCGGGTAACTGGAACCCGTGCAAGATCGATTCTAGGCAAACTGACAGCCGCGCAAGATCAATTCTAGCCAAACTGACAGGCGTACAAGATCAGCTCTAAGCAAAATGAAGATAAAAATAATTGACGCCCTATTGTTCAGTTCGCCTAGAATCGACCTTGCATGGTTTTTGAGTTAGCCTATAGAACAGCTCAAACTTTTGTCAGAGCCATAACTCTGTCATCAGCATGGTACGTTGCATTGTTAATTAGATGCTCGGTTGTTTAGTTAGATTTACAACCTTTTCGTTAACTTTTGTCAGAGCCATAACTCTGCCATCAGCATGGTACGTTGCATTGTTAATTCCATGCTCGGTTGTTCAAGTATATTTACAAGCCTCTTCGTTGCCTCGGCCTTTAACTTCAGAGAAACGCCTTAGACCATGCACGTTCGAGTTTAATCGAGAGTTATTCTAGACCGTGACATAACTAAGACAATTTACATAATCATATAATCGGTGCAAAGAATATCTATTGTGAATCCTGATTTTTCGTTTTCAAATTGAATTTAAGGCGAATCTTCTCCAATCGTTTTCAATAGATAGCCTTGAAAACTAAAGGCACCATAAATAATTCATGATTGTAATATAGAAAAGAAACCTTTCAGAATCAAATTCAGTAACAAGCGAAAGATCGCGTAGGTAGAACGACCTGTAATGTTTCAATCTCATTCAACTAGCTCTCCCTACACAATATTACGTCGATGCCAGTTTTGGCCGTGAATCTTAACATATAGCCGTTTCTTTTTTTTGTGTGGCGAAAAACAAGAGATAATTGGGTTTAGTTCAAGGGGTTCTTTTTTATCGAAAACAACTTGTAAACTAACAACAACACAATTTGTTAAGTTAATCCACCTTAAGATCACCGAGGATTTAGAAAGGTGTAAATTTCCAAAAGCAGTTTTTATGTTTTAAAGGGGCTTTATTGAAGGCGTCAGCGGGTTGGGAGGGGGGGGGTAAAAATTATTTGAAATACGTCATAGGCACGTGACTATTTATTCATTTTATTTCGAAAACTAACATGCACCTCGGGGAAAGCAAGGACTATTGTGTCCAGTCCCACTATATGTGGAGTCTTCGTATCTTTTCGTCAAGTGCATGGTCTTTGTGACGTATTTCAAATAATTTTATCAACAAGCGCATGCGCCTTGGGGAATAGAAATAGTTAAGCAGCTCTAATAGAGTAATTATGAGGGAACTATTTACATGGCGTATGTGATTCGGTTTAGTAACCTTGTGCACTCCAAATGTTAATTCTGATGTTGGTTAGGAAGAATGATGTTACAATTACCCCGCTTTGTGCATACACTCCTCTCGAAGAGAAGTAATATATACTTCTGGTTATAGGTATGGCGAATTTTACTCCATATCACCAAGAAGTGATACCTAGTTTACTAGGGAGAAGGTATGCCTAAGTATTCGCGCCGCGCCATAGTCCCAGTCCCTCTTTCAAAATACAAGGGGGGACGTAAAAGGAGTTAGCCGGGCTATTCGCCTCTCCTCAGTCGGAAAATATGACTGTAATTTTCGTCATTCGCGTCGAGCTGACGTGAGTTTTCAAGAACCAATGAGATGCTGGCTGGTTGTAATTTAGAGGCGGGGATTAACTCCGGACCTACGTCTTTTGGACTGGAAATAAAGCTAGGTTATAAATGTGGTGAATTTATACCTTCTCCCTAATAAACTAGATATCACTTCTTGTTATCACCTCTTTCCTCTTCATGGTCATAAAATTATTTTAACTTCTTTTTGCCATCATTAAATGATACAAACTATATCAAAACCCACCATAACAAAACGTGAATCATCTAAAACAGAATTCTAAGTGTATTAGTACACGCCTAATATTACCGTCCGATATCAATTTCATTTGATAGTAAAGCGTATAAAATCACTATGTAAGAATGAGATTTTTTGGGGGACAACGCAGGCCGGTTAAAAAGCGAGAACACAAGGATATCAGATTCACGGACGACATTCTTGGCGATATCCGTGCGGGGGTTTATAGATGTTTTGTTCAGACGGCCATGAATATTAATTTGGCAGCCGACAAGAGCGTGTGCAGTAACTATCACCGATGCCTTTAATCCTATCAGATTCAGAAATATACTCGATTTGACACTCCAACCGCAGATTGAATATATAAAATTTAGGACTTCACTGAAGTATTTTACGAACTTCACTTCTGTTCTATATTACAGCCGGAATGCATTACAAATCTTACTTTTTTATACAAATTCCAAATTCACAGACATTTCTAAGTATTCCCCTTAAAATGTGAATTTTAACTTTCAATTTTAATTTTAAATTTCCGTCGATGTTTTGAGCGGGGGTTTTTTTTTAGAAAATATTTTGGTAGTTAACTATACAGTTTCCAAATTCGCAGACTTTTCCCTGATTATATAAGTTTGCTGACTTTCCCCGACTATTTAAATTTGCAGTCTCTGAACTGATCATTTATATTTGCAGTTATTAGATTTGCTGACTTTTCCCTGATCATTTAAATTTGCAGTAATTAGATTTGCTGACTTTTCCCTGATCATTTAAATTTGTAGTTATTAGATTTGCTGTCTTTTCCCTCATTATATAAATTTGCAGTTATTAAATTTACTGACTTTCCTGATCAATTTAAATTTTCCAATTTTTCGTGACCATTTAAAATTGACAACAATAATTTTGAAGACTTTCCCCCATTATTTACAATTGTGGTTAATAATACAATAAAGTCGACATTTCATATGTATATTATAATTTCTCCTACTTTTTCCTAAACACTTTCTTTGTCAGTAACAAACATCGCCAACTCTTCCCTGAACATTTACGTTCACAGTTTTCAAATTCACATGACACCACAATAAAACACACTGATAGTCAGAATAGACAATTCGGTAGCTCGGAGATTTTCCTTCACCATTCTCACGTGCATTTCTGAGTCACCATTCTCACGCGCAGTTCTCAAATTCGCAGACTTCTCCCTCACGTCCATTCCTACTCGCAGTTCTCAAATTCGCAGACTACCCCTCTATAATCTCACGCATATACCATATTTTAGTTTTAGCTTAACAACTTAAATAAACATTTAAACAATTCTAAATTTCAGTTTAATTAATAAACAAAATTTTCCTTCTATTTTCAGGATGAAAATGAAATGCGACTTCAAGTGTTCTCTAGATTGATCAACCTAATCTAAAAATTAAACAATTCACTGATGAAGTGTTCCAACTTTAAAGCCAGGATTATGCCGAAATAAATTAAAAAAAAAATATTTCGAAAGACATTATAAACCCATTTACAAAAAAACAAAAGTAATTAAACGTGCGTTCGAACAAACAAAATAAAAACTGATTTTGCAAACTCAGAAAAGAAAAATGTTTTGCAAGAATTTTTAAGAAAAATATTTATTCTTAATCTAGTCTTTTTAAAATAAAAAAAACATAAGTTATATATAAAACAAATTAAGTCCCAGTGATTAATTATGTATGTAAAATATATTCAAATGTATAAATTAAAAAAACCCCGTTTAAAGTTTTCAATGTGTTTAGAGTAGTTTTTAATATCATCAAAGCATCATACTTTCTATTGTATAAAATAATTAAGTGAATTTAGTTAATTAAGTATTATAAATAAATTTAGTAAATAGTTAGCTAGTTGTAGAGAAATGCAGTTTTAGCCCTAAAGTTTTTCGGTAATCAAATGTAAAAACAAATAATTAAAAATACTGAAAATTTAAAATAATTGTTGACTAATTGTTTTGAATATAGTTAAATGGTTTCGAACTATGACGTCATATCCAGTTTGGCTGGTTAGACTTTCAGAGGCTTAGACCCTTTCCAAAAGTCTGGTTAAAATAGAGGCTGGTGTTAGCCATCTTGTTTTCTTAAGACATATCATTGATGGGTATGTGTACAACAAAGACGTTAGAAATGACTTCAAACAACAAGGAACTGGTAACTTTGAAGCTCTATTGAACATCTTTGCGTCCATATACGGATACTCAGTCTACTTAATTCTTCTACTAATTATGGTTCATATTTTTGTAAACATCCAGGAAATACAACAGACTCCGAATGATTTTAAAATTCAAATTAGTTCCGAGATTTCATTGATAGTTTTAAATAACCACCTCCAACCAATCGCGTAACGCCCTGCCTTTTTGTTAACAAAATGTCCGTGACACGCTCTATATCTCGTGCCATGATTGTCACAGATCGCGCGCAATTTTTAACGAAACCTCGCGCTAAATTTCATTCGTAACGGGAATTTTGTTAACAGGAAGGCAGGGCGTTACGTGATTGGTCGGAGGTGCTAATTTCTAATTGTCTATGATATTCGACACGGAGCGTGCCAAGGGAATTTTGTTAACGAGAAGGCAAGGCGTTACGCGATTGGTCGAAGGTGCTAATTTCAAATTATCTATGAAATCTGAAAATAATTTGATTTTTAAAATCACAGGGAGGTATTTCGTGGATGTTTCACAATAACTAATAGAAGAATCGATAAAAATAACTCGATTTTACAATTCACACTCCCTTTAAATTGTTTAGAGGGGGAGTATTTGGAGGTGAAAAGTAAGCTTAAAACTTAATTTGCGCAAGTCAACTACCTTTTGTTTTGAGGAATGTTAATGACTGAAGTTAACAGGAGATAATTCACCCCGTACTGGCTTTTAGTTTTAGAAATGATCCTTGTTCGAAAAATACGAAAACGAAAACCCTTTTTACATTAGGGACGGACGGTGAAATATGCCATTACGGAAGAAATTTCAAGAGTTTCGTGTTTTTTTCACTCTTTTCAAAGTCGTTTTTGGCTCAAAAAGGTTAATTTTACAAATATTTTGAATTCCCTTCACGGTTCTAGGTTATACTGATTTGCATACTAAGGATATAGCTACACGGATTTTAGGTGAAATATTTAAAAAAATATAAATTAATCAACGTCAGAATTCATTATTGTATATTTTCCCGATTTAGTAAATTATTTTGGAATATTCTGAAATTTGTTCGAATATTCTTGAATTTATGGAAATATTCTGAAATTCGTGCGAATATTCTTGAATTTATGAGAATATTCTGAAATTCGTGCGAATACTCTTGAATTTATGAGAATATTCTGGAATTCGTGCGAATATTCTTGAATTTATGAGAAACGTTTTGAATGTATGAGAATATTCCGGAATTTGTGCGAATATTCTTGAATTTGTGGAGATATTCTGGAATTCATGAGCTTATTTACAGACCATTTTAGAGGGTCATATATCTGGTTCTAGGAGATTACTGGCAAGTGCTATGAATATGTTATAGTCCCATTTCTCCAATTTTGAAATACACTTAATACTTGGGAAGTTGGGGGTTACATCAATCAGATCCCGAGTAATTAACCAATTAGCAAACATCTTCTCTCATTAGCATTAACAAGAGCTTATTTACATAACACTTTGGAATTGGAAGGTCCGAAAAATTCATGAAATGAACTTATGGAAATCAGGCTTTTTGCTGGGGAAAAATTCATATTGAGTTCATTTAGAAATGTAGACCAAATTTTCCAGTTTGAAACCCTTCGCGGAAACGTAACCATAACATCCGGACAGGATATCGTCTGTACATTTTAAGTAAGCTTTACACGGACAACGCCATTATAAACACTCCAGGAATACATACAGCTAATTGGAATCATTGTGTACCCCCATAAATATACCATGTCAATTTCTACGCTAGTTATGCGGGCCGGGATTGAGAAGTTACTAAGTAAATACGTCACGTATCATAATTCTGATGGTGTCTTCCTAGCAGAGATTTCATTGGTTGGTAGTAACACGAGCTCCAAGATGCAATAGGAAGCGAGATAGATTATAAATTCGCGAGGTAAAATTCGATTATACATGATTATTAGTCTAGTTAGCCCCTCCCATAAAATCCACCTAGATACTTTGAGAAAAAAATGGATACACAATGATTCCAATTATCGGTATGTATTCCTGACATAGAATAATAAAGACTACAAACATTAACTAAAAATAGCCCAAATTAATCCCACATAACGCTATGAAATATTAAACACCAATTTTTTTAGCATAAGAGTGGCGTTAAAACGGAGATCATTAACAAATTAAACAATGCCTCGCTTATTCACATCCGTTCAAGTCTCGACCCATGAAACTTCGCAGCCTATAAGACGTCACATTCTAAGAAACCGAAATTAAACAAAATAAACTTTGGTACATATATGTATAAGAAACCACGTTCGCCTAGTTCTGTGTTGATTATTGGCGTTTTCGAAGTTACGTGACTGGAGACACGTCAAAAGTTGATTAACACAAAGGTGTTAGGTCAAAAATAACTCATTCAACTCCTCTATGAAGACACAAACTAACCAAAGAGCTATATCTAGTTTAATAGGGAGGAGGTAAATAAATTCGCCACATTTCTAGCCCAGTTTATCTAACCTAACTCATTCAATCCCTCTATGAAGACACTAACTAACCAAGAAGCGATATCTAGTTTACTAGGGAGAAGGTAAATAAATTCGCCACATTTCTAGCCCAGTTTATCTAACCTAACTCATTCAATCCCTCTATGAAGACACTAACTAACCAAGAAGCGATATATAGTTTACTAGGGAGAAGGTAAATAAATTCGCCACATTTCTAGCCCAGTTTATCTCCAGTCCAAACGTACAGGGTGAAAACTCACGTCAGCGCGACCGGAGTTAATCCCCGCCGCCTCTAAATTACAACCAGCCAGCATCTCATTGGTTCTTGAAAACTCACGTCAGCGCGACGCGAATGACGAAAATTACGTATTTTGATATTTTCCAACTGAGGAGAGGCGAAATAGCCAGGCCTCCTTTTACGTCCCCCCTTGTATTTTGAAAGATGGACTGGGACTATATGGCGCGCGAATACTTAGGCATCATATAACTTCTCCCTAGTAAACTAGATATCGCTTCTTGAACTAACTTAATAGTCTTACAACTATTATGTTTAATAAAACAAGGCTTAATTAGGGGTTTTTCATAAAGCTAAAATGGTTAGGGTCTAGAATAAGAAGTTTTTAACAAACATAATGGCTAGGGGTTCGTCTTCGTCCCAACATTGAGAACAATTCAACCACTTCTAATGAACATAGCTTTGCCCAGTGTCACTGATATCAAGTCATGCAGTTCAGGAGTTAGGGAATTTATAAAGAACAAGCATACAAACAAACATGCCACTCTCTCAAATACATAGGGTGTTCTAAATAGGCTGGAGGTAGGATCCAAAAACAGTTGAAAACGTTCTATGACCTTTTGAACTAAGAGTCACCATTTACATACTCATACAAGTTATGAACATTAAGAGTGATTTAGGGATGACCCCTTAATTAAATTAGCATTGTCTTTCAGTTCCTTCTTAAATTTAAGTGGGTCATCCACTCATAACATGTAAACAATATACATAACGGTAAAATGCCATTGAAGTTACATACATTTTCGACTCAAAAACCCGATGTACTTCGGTTCTACCTGAACTAAAGGATGTTTTTGTCGTTCCCCAGTGTTGCCAATCCGTAGATGAGTCATGAGATTGCAGAGATTTAGGCCAGCAGTTCAGTTTGAATCAGTACTGGACCATATTGACTCACAGAGAGCCAGACAATACTGCAATGAAATTTAAGCTGAGAGAGGGGGAATTTTCGGTAGGCTCTTTAGTTTAAATATGGTACTTCATGTTTCATCTACTTCTTCTAATGTTTCCAAAAAAATTGTATTTGTTAACCACGCCTATTTTGGCGCGAGCCGCATTCCTAGAACGGAGCTGCTGCTCTTCATAGTTTTTTGCCTCATTTCTTTTCCCGCCAAATAAATTGAAATGGCGCGACCGACACCGTCTGATCCATTTGTCAAATCTTCACTTTCTTTGCTTTTTTGACTTTTGCCAAGAATTGGCCTCGTTTAATTGTTCAATTTACGTGCTTCCCAAAGTTTCACATCGCTTTAAGAGCTATAACTAAGTATTACTAAAAGTATTGACTATGCGAAGATACTACGTTTTGTTGGTAAAAATATTTCTATGGGTTCTGTAATATTCTTCGAACACGCTGATTATTCCGAAGGAGAGTTCATAGTTCAAATTTAATGAACTGAAAAGAACATCAAGGAGCTCGTGATGTTATTAATGAAACCGTTTTTCTCCACCAAAGGTGACTTGATTGATCGTGGTTTTAATTGAGAAAGTTTTGAAATACGCAATTAAGGCAAATATATGCAGAGACAGAAAACAGAATTTTTAAGCACAGGGTTATTATAAACAGAGTGTTTCTGATAAGTCTGCCATAAATTAAAGGGAGTGTTCTTTGGATCAAACTGAGTGAAAAGTGTCAAAGAACATGGGATCTACAACGTTTAGTTACGGAGATAGGGCTTCCAAACATTGATTGGCCATTAAAACAAGGAAAATGGAATACATAATGAGTGCCCATCTTGTTTAGACAATTTCAATAGCCTTCAATCTAAGAACGTTAACGAGCCTTTAGATAGCAGAAGTGTACGCTCAAAGGTAGAAGAGTAGGCTCAAAGGTAGAAGAGTAGGCTCAAAGGTAGAAGAGTAGGCTCAAAGGTAGAAGAGTAGGCTCAAAGGTAGAAGAGTAGGCTCAAAGGTAGAAGAGTAGGCTCAAAGGTAGAAGAGTAGGCTCAAAGGTAGAAGAGTAGGCTCAAAGGTAGAAGAGTAGGCTCAAAGGTAGAAGAGTAGGCTCAAAGGTAGAAGAGTAGGCTCAAAGGTAGAAGAGTAGGCTCAAAGGTAGAAGAGTAGGCTCAAAGGTAGAAGAGTAGGCTCAAAGGTAGAAGAGTAGGCTCAAAGGTAGAAGAGTAGGCTCAAAGGTAGAAGAGTAGGCTCAAAGGTAGAAGAGTAGGCTCAAAGGTAGAAGAGTAGGCTCAAAGGTAAAAGAGTACGCTCAAAGGTAAAAGAGTACGCTCAAAGGTAAAAGAGTACGCTCAAAGGTAAAAGAGTACGCTCAAAGGTAAAAGAGTACGCTCAGAGGTAGAAGAGTACGCTCAGAGGTAGAAGAGTACGCTCAGAGGTAGAAGAGTACGCTCAGAGGTAGAAGAGTACGCTCAGAGGTAGAAGAGTACGCTCAGAGGTAGAAGAGTACGCTCAGAGGTAGAAGAGTACGCTCAGAGGTAGAAGAGTACGCTCAGAGGTAGAAGAGTACGCTCAGAGGTAGAAGAGTACGCTCAGAGGTAGAAGAGTACGCTCAGAGGTAGAAGTGTGCCTAAGCTGGTAAAGTAAAGTAGTTCAAAGTGTAACAGCACAAGAGCGAGCATTTTGAACAATACCTTTAATAACAATGTTAATTTGGTACGAATAAACGAAACAATAACTTCAAACTCGAATTTCTCAAGCGTTTTCCCAAAACAACCTTAATCATTTTCTCTGATCGTCAGAACTATAATTTAAAAGAAAAACCCTCTAATAATTTCCATAATCGTTGTACGGTCCATTTAGGAATGAGCCGACTTCTCCATAAAAGACTATTAATTAAAGTAAGACCAATTTCAAATGGCATAATTACCCATAACTTAGTAACATATCCCACCCCCATAATCCCTTCGCTAATGATTGCCTAAATGTTAGTTTTAAAAAGAAACCACAGCCAGACAATGCGTGCAGTCATTAATCGATTGTATCATTAAAAACAATCCGCTTTCCCGGTTTAAAGTTTTATTTACCTGGAACTAAATTTACTAAGGCGGGTTTTAAAGTGGATATGCGAGGTAAAGAATATCAAGTAAAGCGATAAGTGAACAAAACGGAATGACTGAACAACCAGATTTTGAAATTCTTTAGTTTTCCTTTTCAATGGGTATAAACAGCTGAACTATAATTTCGAAAACGCAACCTCAAAATACAACCAAGAAAGAATCCAAAATACCATAAGAACGTTAAAAAGTAACACTGGAATAATATGAGAGAGGAGACTATTTTGATCATTAACTGGCGCCCTCTCGTTTCGAAAGTTTTAAATTGGTCATGCTTTGTCCTTGTACCCTCCCGATGGCTAAAGCTATCCTTTTTAAAAATATGAGGGAGGTTTTTATTTTTGGAAATTTACTGGCGCCATCTGCTGGTTACCTGTGTTTTCAATATTCCAAAAGGGTCAATATTTGACCCTGTAGCCTCCCGATCACGCTAGAAACGTATTTCAAAGAGAGCAAAATTTTCTAGTTAAGTACGAGTTCATGCTACCAAGTACCAAGGGCCAATGTTACAAACTTATCTATTCAACGTTCTTATGGCATCCTGATAACTTCTTGACATAACCAGGCTTTCTGGGGATATCTTGGTCTGTTACGCAAATTATAATTTTACCTTACACGTCTACTTTAACACACCGTTCCGTTTATTTCGTAGTTCCCAGAAAAAAAAGGAAAAATTCTTCGATTCACTAAATTACGGCGTACCACCTACATAATTCGCCATCCCTAGGTTTACTCGATTCGAAGCTACGGTAAGTTGTTCTTAGCACACACAGAGAGTGTGGGCCCCCAGCGTGGGCAGAGCGCGCATGCTCGTTAAGGAGCCCACGCGACCATTGGTGGCATGGTGGGCCTCCTACCCGAACTATCTCGCCAAATAAACATTACAATGCGCGTCTGATTAGGCCCTAACGTTCCTGTCTTTTCTATCAACAGATTGACCCGAAATCTTGAATCGCATTAAGAATAAGACATGACCATATTTATTGTTTTTGTCCAAATATGACTGCGTTTATTTGAAAGACAATGACACTGTGTGGGAAATTCTTACCATTGAAAGATACAGTGTTTATAAAGACAAAGTAAAGAAGATCCCCCACTGTTTGTTGACAGAAGGACAATAAAAATGACAGCTGGCGTGCGAAATGCTTAACTGTACCGCTAATAAATATCTGGAAAACTTTAATGTCATTTCGATTATCCATGCTGCAACTCAATTCATATCTGATGTCATTCAGGGAATTTCTTCTTTACTCTGTCATTATTCATTATGTCAATTTAGGTCTTGAGTGACATATTATGAAGTCGATAATCGGTCACTTGGTTTAAGAATCTTACTGAAAAACTAAAGACTTAATTGTATTTCAATTTCGTGACGTTCACAAGAACTTTTATTCAAATTCAGCTGCTTAATTAAAAATTGAAGTTGTAAACTCGAAAGAGCTTTAAGTCTAGGATTTTTGGATCAATTACTTAAACTCAGTATTGTAATTTAAATTTAACCAATTTTGGTTCCTTTGTTAGCTACGTGATTAACAAGACACAAAAGTTATTTCCTATTGTCGGCTAGCTACGTGTGTATGGTAAATATCAACTGAACTGGTCACGCGTTTGAAGTACAACCATTTTATTTACAATAAGGTGAAAGTTCATAACCCAGTGTAGGACCAACTTTAAAAACTAGCGAAACTACGGTCCATAATAGACAAATTTGTAAACTGAAGTAACTTAGAAAACTTTACAGGGCTACGCCGCCATAGTTACATTCGCTTACAGAATATGAATTGATGATAAAAACTAAAAGAGTTGAGTTTTCACTCCCAACCGCCTTATCTACAAGTTAGAACTTTTGAAAAGACAAATTGGAGTGCACCTCTAATAACATTCATAAGTACAACAACTCAAAGACATCAATATCGACTAACAAATCCCAGAAGTGTAAATTTCACGATTGATAAGGCGCATATTGGACAACAAACAATCCCACCACGTATATATCTTTCCCCTTTCATAGATTTGCTCCACACCACAGACATTTCTCTCCCCTAATATACATGGTGGTATAGTTTTCTAGCGACCCCTGGTGTGGGGAGAAAGATGGTAGCCCAAATAGATGGGTCGCGGTCTTCCGAACGGCGCCTGCGAGACCGCCGCCGGTTCGGCAGCTGGGTCCGATTCTTTCGCGGCTTCATCTCGTCAACACAAAAGGCGGCGGCGAGAACATTGGCGTCGCGAGCCAAGGCTTAAAGAAGTTGCCGGGTCTCCCAGCCGTCTGCCGACTCAATCAGCGGCTAAGCGAGAGCTGGAAAAATTACGAAAGGGAGCGAGGAGGGACAAAGACGGTTTTCGGTCTTTTTCACAAGAAAGAGAGATTTATTTTGCTCTCTTCAGACTATTCCTCAACTTCCTTCTCTAGTGTTTGGGATCAGGATGACTGCCGGCAACAGAGCCGCCTCCAGTTCCCCATCCTGCCAAGAAAACCTCAAAATTCCAATAAAAAGAGCGTTTTGGCGATGACAGATTCAAAGCTTCCGTCAGTTTACAAAATGGGGCCGAGTTTTGCATATATCTGAACAGTTTCGCAGATAAATATCACCGGCGGCGGCGTGGAGGTAGCGTCAAACGTTTGACCTATGACCCGTACGTCTTGGGATAGGATGACAGTGACTGTCAATTTCAAAAATGAAGGTTTTGCATTGCAAGAACTTGGCAATAAAAGATGGACAACCCAAAAACCACTTATTTTGCATTTAATGAAGTTTTAATTATGAGGAACTTAAATTATATGCCATTGATGACGTCAACATGGCCCAAACAACAAACAAGGGGTTCCAAAAAACACACCGCTTACGTCCCCTTTGATCTTGGATACCAATGCACTGGCTATTTTGGCATTAAGTTCAGGCTGCTTCACCGCGACCCTTCCTAATCCTAACACAGTGTAGACGGAGTTATAAGTATTCCCCATGTCACTTGGCCTGAGCTCTTGGAAATACTTTCAATGAAAATCGTACTTAAACTGCATTTTAAGAATGAATACAGGCGCCACGAATCCGTGAAAACATTTCTAATACTCCCCATTTTGACGAGTCTGACCAACAAAACGGGCTAAAATGTTTCACAAAAGAAATAACCCCTTATGTACCACCATAAACCCTTATAGTACGGTAGTCTATTCAAACAAGTTGGACTAACAAAATACAAATGGAGGTTAGCAGATTTTGCACCCAAAAGGAATGATTTCCGAAAAATATTAAAATAATGTACTATCAAGTATATTTTGTGTCAATTGGGTTTCACATAATTAAGAAAACAAGTATTTTATATACCCAGCTTCAGATAATAGGCTTATAATCACATTTAAGCACCCCATCAAATTCCTATTACAAACGCGACATCCTAAAAATGCATCATTTTCAATAGCTGTACCATATTGCTAACCCCTAAAAGACTTCAGATTCGGAAGCGTTCTTCTCTAAACTATAGAGTCTAAAAGGAAGAAAAGTGTTTTACTGAATTATTTTATACACCTTGCTTCAGATAATAGGCTTATGATCACATTTAAGCACCCCGTCAAATTCCTATTACAAACGCGACATCCTAAAAATGGTTCATTTTCAATAGGTGTACCATTATTGCTAACCCCTAAAAGACTTCAGAAGATTCGGAAGCGTTTCCCTCTAAAGTCTAAAAGGAAGAAAAGTGTTTTACTGAATTTCAGCCTCCAAGAGAACACAATAGAACTCCCTCTCGGGGCACGTACCGGAAATGGAGTAATCTCATGAATATGAGTATTTTCACACCTTGGGTTAAAATGGCGGCGGCAGACTGTCAGACAAAATTGTACACAATAAAGGCGCCAATTCCATACAATAGCCTTTTCATCGGTCAAAGTGCGAAAATATATTATGGCCAGAAGACCCGACGGCGATGGCGACACAATACATAGAAATTTTCTTTCTTTAAAAGAACACAACAGGGAATGGAAGATTTTTTTTTTTTAAAAAAAAAAACGTCAATTCGGCGGGAGGGTAGACGATCAACATAACAGATTACGAGAGACAAAGTGTCTGCCAAGTCAATGGCGACATCTAATAGCATCAAACTAAAGCTAAGAGAGCGAGTACATTGATTTAAACGAAAGTAGATTATAGGCCGATTTGTCGTGTGTCAGTCTGTATGTATACGTCGAGTAAACACGAAAACTAAGGTTTTTAAGGAACGGTTTAAATATAGGCAGTAATTGCTTTGAAAACCCAGGTTACATCTTGTCTTTGTAGAAGCGTTTATAAAGAAAAACAGTACATTGTTTTAAACGAATGTAGATTATAGGCTGCTTTGTCGTGTGTCAGTCTGTATGTCCCGACGAACACAAAAACCAAGGTTCTTAAGGAACTGTTAAATTATAGGCAGTAGTTACTTTAGAAACCCAGGTTACAGGTAAGGCTACATCTTGTCTTTGTATTAGTGTTTATACAACTATGGCGTTATAGGTTGCTGTTTCGTGTGTCAGTCTGTAACACGAAAACCGAGGTTCCATGATTAACTGTTTAAATATATTTCCCGTTTCAGAAATATTTGTTGATCTGGTTTTTATAGAAAAGCTGCTGCAATAATAGCTTTGATAATAGCAAAGTGTTCTCTCCAGGTTCAAGCTCCAACCCCAAGCCGTAAACCACCTTGACGTTTTCTAAAACTGTTTCTACACTATCGTGAGCTGGAGAATGAAGCAGACGCTCGTTTAATGTAGTTTGATGAAATTTCTACGCGGTGCGCCGGAGCGGTAACGATTTTCCATTCGTATTCAATCCGAAATTGAACATTTACTTTTCGAAGCTATGCTAACACGCACGTAGATGTTAATATTGCCTAATCATAATTATTTCCTTGTTTCAGATAACTTAGTCGCCCCGTGGCGCTATGTACCATTCCCTTGTCCTGTACCCTACTTACCAAATGTAAGTCTCCCTTTTTAAATTGATTTACTACATCTACGTTCGGATGTAATTGAATAATTGAAACAATTATTTTTGTACCAAAAAGTTTTTATAAACAAAAAGGTTTCAAATATACATATTTTGTTCGAAAATTTTCTCAATACCAAAAAAGAAAAGGAAAACACAATTTGAACAATTTTCGATATGAACGTTATAATTCGAGTAGATGTATAAAATATTTGAATATATGATTTACATAAAGTCAGATTTATCTATAGATATAAGCATCTGAATTTGTAAATAAATATAGCCGCAAACTGTAATAATACCCCTTGACATACAATACTTTGATATTGGTTGACAAATGAAAATATGGAAGCTTTAATTACAGTCCATGTGAAAATGGATTTTTGGTTTCTGCACTGGTTTTTAATTCCATTTTCTCACAGATTTAGTAATTTTTGAAGTTAATCGTATCGTAAGTTTCACCTTGATCAAGTTGATCAACACCAAAAGTAAAGCTTGATCAAGACCGAAAAATTTTTTTTGACCAAATTGATCAAGACCGAATTTTTTTTTATTTTGACCAAATTGATCAAGACCGAATTTTTTTTTTGACCAAATTGATCAAGACCGAATTTTTTTTTATTTTGACCAAATTGATCAAGACCAAAAATTTTATTTTGACCAAATTGATCAAGACAAAAATTTTTTTTGACCAAATTGATCAAGACAAAAATTTTTTATTATTTTGACCAAATTGATCAAGAGCGAATTTTTTTTTATTTTGACCAAATTGATCAAGAGCGAATTTTTTTTTTATTTTGACCAAATTGATCAAGACCGAAATTTTTTATTTTGACCAAATTGATCAAGACCGAAATTTTTTATTTTGACCAAATTGATCAAGACCGAAATTTCTTAATTTGACCAAATTGATCAAGACCGAAATTTTTATTTTGACCAAATTGATCAAGACCGGAAATTTCATTTTGACCAAATTGATCAAGACCGGAAATTTCATTTTGACCAAATTGATCAAGACCGGAAATTTCATTTTGACCAAATTGATCAAGACCGGAAATTTCATTTTGACCAAGTTGATCAAGACCGGAAATTTCATTTTGACCAAATTGATCAAGACCGGAAATTTTTCATTTTGACCAAATTGATCAAGACCAAAATTTTATTCTGACCAAATTGATCAAGACCGGAAATTTTTCATTTTGACCAAATTGATCAAGACCAAAATTTTATTCTGACCAAATTGATCAAGACCGGAAATTTGATTTTGACCAAATTGATCAAGACCGGAAATTTCATTTTGACCAAATTGATCAAGACCGGAAATTTGATTTTGACCAAATTGATCAAGACCGGAAATTTGATTTTGACCAAATTGATCAAGACCGGAAATTTGATTTTGACCAAATTGATCAACACGCGATCATTTCAACTTAACTAAATTGAACAACACGTGATAATTCCAACTTGACTAAATTGATCAACACGCGATAATCCCAACTTGATCAACTGGGAAACTAAATCTCGATCAACTTCCATATTCAAGCTTAAACATTTTCAATTAATGGATCAACCTAGCTGTATATAATCGATTATTTATAAAATATGTTCTTGTCCTAATACACTAATATAAGATCCCACATTATTTGGCTGGATGTCCGGGCTTTGATCCTTTCAGAATTTGAAAGACAAAAGCGACAATTTTCTCATAACAGAGAAACATAAGAGCGGCAGTCATCACAGTCTGCATTAATTTAGCCTCCAGGCCTTTGTACAATCCTTGAAATCCCTGTTGTCTATTACGTGTTAAGAGAGAAAAGAGGAAGAACAGAGAGGGAGAGAGAGAAAGAGAGGAGAGGAGAGAAAAAGTTAAATTTTTTCTTCAAGTGGTAAATGTGGCAATTTTTATATGAAGGGGAGTGGAGGATTTTTTTCTACAATGGAAGATATGATAATATATGGAAATTTCGTTTTTCGCAAATTTCCTCCATTGTTTTTCTCTAAAGTTACTTTTACTTCTATATCATGTAACAATACTCAATATTTACATTTTGTAAGCACTACAAAGAGTAGTGATAAGCAGCTTGCTTATGTAAGTGAGCATGTTCAAATTTTATGAACATAAATGTATGCACCTACACTAAGGTCTCCATTTATGAACATGAGTTTATGCACCGACAAGTTCCTACTACATTTATAATTAACAGTTTATGCATCAATGCTCTCTTTTATGATCAACAGCTTATGCACCTACAATGTAATATCTAAAATTACGATCAACAGCTTATGCACCTACAATGTAATATCTAAAATTACGATCAACAGCTTATGCACCTACACAGGGTTCGTACGAAATTTTTACATTGAAAATCCCTGACTTTTCCAGGTTATCCCTGACCAAATGTTGCCTATATCCCTGACCATTTTAAGGTGTTTACCAGAGCCAACTTCATAATTACACCTGGCTCATATTTAGCATTGCATGAAGAATGGTTTGATATGCCAAACAAAATCCCTGACATATCCCTGACTTTTTAGGAAAATGTTTTAAATCCCTGACTTATCCCTGACTTTTTCCCCTATTTTCCATATCCCTGACTTATCCAGGTTCCGTACGAACCCTGCTACAATGTAACATCTAACATTACAACCAACAGCTTAATGCAAATACAAACATGCCTCCCATTGTATGATCACTCAACAATGCAGATACAACACATGTCTCCCAATTGTATGATCACTCAACAATGCAGATGAAACACCTGTCTCCCAACTGTATGATCACCCATCAACAATGCAGATACAACACCTGTCTCCCAATTGTATGATCACCCATCAACGATGCAGATACAACACCTGTCTCCCAATTGTATGATCACCCATCAACGATGCAGATACAACACATGTCTCCCAATTGTATGATAGCCCATCACCTATGCAGATAAAACACCTATCTCCCAATTGTATGATCGCCCATCAACAATGCAGATACAACACCTGTCTCCCAATTGTATGATCACCCATCAACAATGCAGATACAACACATGTCTCCCAATTGTATGATCGCCCATCAACAATGCAGATACGACAGATGCCTCCCAATTGTATGATAACCCATCAACAATGCAACATAAACACGCATGTATGTGCAATAAACAGCACATACACAAACTATGTATCATATTAAAAGCAAGCAAGTGCAATTTCAACCCATAGTATAAAACCTCAGCCCATAATACTGGATATATGGCCTGTTGATTCAATTGCTGATCATGTGATCAATAGACGTACAACTTACTTAATAATATGAGCCAGCATCTCCAACAAAGTTTTCTTTCTCAACTCATCATTGCCATACTAAAATACATAGTAATCCTATTTCAGTACCGAAAACTATAAAAAACCATTTCATCATAATTGGTAATTACTCTTAATTTGGACTGCAATATCTGCAATGGATACGTCATAATAGTCGCTATGCTTTTGGCCATAGCTCCTACCAAAAATATCGTCACACCACCCAATTCCTACAGCACAAAATTGCCATTATTGTAATTGCACTTAAAAGCATTTTATGGATCAAAAAATACTTTGGTGTCCAAATTAGCTTGAGCATGGCGTTTCAAAAATTCATAAACCATGAATTGTATTGAAGGGTTACTGACTAGAGCTAATGAAGGCAGGGTACCGCTCCATAATGCGGGAATGCCTTCGGTAGATGCAATCTTGATTAAACCATCTTAAATTTAGACAATTATCGTGTTACTGAAGTTGTAATTCCAAATCAATGAATATTAAAGAGATCTGAAAATTTTCTATTCTCCAAAAACTTTGCAAACTACACACATATAGAGCACTTTGGTCCAAGAAATTAAGTGATAACGCATCAGTTTCAGAGTGATCAAACCCGAATTTTCAGAGTGATCAAACCCGAATTTTCGAGTGATCAAACCCGAATTTTCAGAGTGATCAATCCCGAATTTTCAGAGTGATCAATCCCGAATTTTCAGAGTGATCAATCCCGAATTTCCGAGTGATCAATCCCGAATTTCCGAGTGATCAATCCCGAATTTCCGAGTGATCAAACCCGAATTTCCGAGTGATCAAACCCCGAATTTCCGAGTGATCAAACCCCGAATTTCCGAGTGATCAAACCCCGAATTTCCGAGTGATCAAACCCCGAATTTCCGAGTGATCAAACCCCGAATTTCCGAGTGATCAAACTCCGAATTTCCGAGTGATCAAACCCCGAATTTCCGAGTGATCAAACCCCGAATTTCCGAGTGATCAAACCCCGAATTTCCGAGTGATCAAACCCCGAATTTCCGAGTGATCAAACCCCGAATTTCCGAGTGATCAAACCCCGAATTTCCGAGTGATCAAACCCCGAATTTCCGAGTGATCAAGCCCGAATTTCCGAGTGATCAAACCCCGAATTTCCGAGTGATCAAACCCCGAATTTCCGAGTGATCAAACCCCGAATTTCCGAGTGATCAAACCCCGAATTTCCGAGTGATCAAACCCCGAATTTCCGAGTGATCAAGCCCGAATTTCCGAGTGATCAAGCCCGAATTTTCCGAGTGATCAAGCCCGAATTTCCGAGTGATCAAGCCCGAATTTCCGAGTGATGAAACCTTACTTTAAGTCTTCAAATACTACTAAGATTTCTTGTTTTTTCAATCAATTAACGAATTTAATTATTTTTTAGATCTCTTTGAATCCATGTACTTTTGAAGCCATACCAATAGTTCCCTTATAATGAGGATAACGTCTCATCCTCTCTTTATCCTCCTCTGTCAATTTAGCTCCTTGCATCTTCATTCGACTATTAACAACCCATAAGGGTGTTGTGGACAAAACGTTAATAACACCGGCCAAAGAAGCCAATGCCAAGTCCTGCATCACAGTATGTTTATCTGGTTTGCTAAAAACGGCTCGCAAACCGTGAAACGTATAAAAGTAGACAAAATTTGAGGTACATATACTCGTTAAAACTGGACCAAGTCCGCGATAAAGAGCTTCCCTACATTAATGGATTTAAAAAACCCTAATTAAAAACGAGTGCTTGTATGATTAAAATTATAATTAGTTGTCTTACACTCCTTCCTCTCTGATTAATTCGTGTAACATTGTTAATGTATGCTTCGATTTTCTACCATCTTCAACTGTAAGTTTATAATTATTATATTTTGGGTTTTAACTTTTAATATAATGTCAACTTTCTTAATTAAACAGGGTTCATACAACTCGAGCCTCACAAATTTCCCTGCTCAATAAATTATTTTAAGTCAATATAATGTATGGTTCCCTAATTTTTTAAGCCAATAATGTATATTTCCCTGAGTTTTAAGACAATAATGTTTGTTTCCCAGAGTTTTTATGTCAATATTGTATATTTCCCTGAGTTTTTTTAGTCAATAATGTATATTTCCCTGAGTTTTTTTAGTCAATAATGTATATTTCCCTGAATTTTTAAGACAATAATGTATGTTTCCCTGAATTTTTAAGACAATAATGTATGTTTCCCTGAATTTTTAAGACAATAATGTATGTTTCCCAGAGTTTTTAAGACAATAATGTATGTTTCCCTGAGTTTTTAAGACAATAATGTATGTTTCCCTGAGTTTTTTAGTCAACAATGTATATTTCCCTGAGTTTTTTAGTCAACAATGTATATTTCCCTAAGTTTTTAGTCATCAATTTATTTCCCTAATTTTTTAGTTAATTTATTTCCCTAATTTTTTAGCCATCAATTTATTTCCCTAATTTTTTAGCCATCAATTTATTTCCCTAATTTTTTAGCCAACAATTTATATTTCCCTGAGTTTTTTAGTCATCAATTTATTTCCCAAATTTTTAGTCAACAATTTATATTTCCCTGAGTTTTTAGTCATCAATTTATTTCCCAAATTTTTAGTCAACAATTTATATTTCCCTGAGTTTTTTAGTCATCAATTTATTTCCCAAATTTTTTAGTCATCAATTTATTTCCCAAATTTTTTAGTCATCAATTTATTTCCCAAATTTTTTAGTCATCAATTTATTTCCCAAATTTTTTAGTCATCAATTTATTTCCCAAATTTTTAGTCAACAATTTATATTTCCCTGAGTTTTTTAGTCATCAATTTATCTCCCTGAGTTTTTTAGTCAATAATTTATTTCCCTGAGCATTTAGTCAACCATTTATTTCCCTGACATCCAGGTACCCCAAGTTTGTATGAACCCTGTTAAACATTTGGGTAAGATTATAGTTTGTGGGTAATCAGCCATAACTGACGTAAAACGCCGAGTATCAAGTGGAAACTATTTTTACAGTATATATCAGACCTCGGGGACTTCCGGAAAATATGTCTCAAAAAAAAAAAAAAAAATTATTATCTTCATTTACTTCCCAAATAATATTACGCCTTTTCCAAAATGTTGTTATTTATCTTCATTTACTTCCCAAATAATATTACGCCTTTTCCAAAATGTTGTTATTTATCTTCATTTACTTCCCAAATAATATTACACCTTTTACAAAATTTTGTTTTTTATCTTCATCTACTGCCCAAATAATATTACGCCTTTTCCAAAATGTTGTTGTTTATCTTAATTTAATTCCCAAATAATATTACGCCTTTTCCAAAATTTTGTTTTTTATCTTCATCTACTGCCCAAATAATATTACGCCTTTTCCAAAATGTTGTTGTTTATCTTAATTTAATTCCCAAATAATATTACACCTTTTACAAAATTTGTTTTTTATCTTCATCTACTGCCCAAATAATATTACGCCTTTTCCAAAATGTTGTTGTTTATCTTAATTTAATTCCCAAATAATATTACGCCTTTTCCAAAATTTTGTTTTTTATCTTCATCTACTTCCCTAATAATTTTACACCTTTTCCAAAATGTTGTTGTTTATCACCTCCCTATGGAGCTCTAAGGCTTCTCAAGCCCTAGCTCGTCACCCCCAAAAGTTATTGCCAAAAAAAAAAAAATTTTTTTAGACATATTTTCCGGAAGTCCCCGAGGTCTGATATATACTGTAAAAATAGTTTCCACTTAATACTCGGCGTTTTACGTCAGTTATGGCTGATTACCCACAAACTATAATCATACCAACATTTGCATCCCTTGAAAGATTTCTTCTTTGTTTGCAAAATTTCTACGATAACTTAAGTTGGTCAATCAAAGTCTAATGACACAAACATTTACTGATTAGGCAAACAGCTATTAGCTAAACCCCTAAAGACTGCAGAAGCTTTCAAGTGACTTAAGTGTTTCTAGAGAAAAAGTTGCCTACCTTGTAAGCGAGATCTTATAGTGTCTAATGGAAAGAAAACTGTCATTGCAGTAAGGGCACCCTATTTTAAATTGAATAAATATGTCACGGTAGGATTTTACTTTACCTACCTAACCCAACCAACACTTGATTCTGACTAATTAGGCCACGGGGAGTTCGGAAAAAATAGTGAAAAAATTCTTAACCCGCCGCAAGTTGGTTAAAAAAATTTTTGAAAATTTGAAAATTGCATGTACTTACTGCCATTAAGACCGCTACGCGCCTAAACGCATTCTGCCCTCGATCTTGAAAAACTACCCGGGGGGGGGGGGTAAATATAATAATAAGGACTCGCGACGGAATTCAAGGAGCACATACTGCGGAAATATAGCTATGAAATTTTGAACACCCACTGAAACATTTAGAATTCTCATACCAGGATAGAAAAATATTTGAAGCGAGCTCCAATTTTAAAATAAACAACGATATTTGCTAAATTGCGTAGATTATTTCGGAAGTAAATAAAGATAAACAATAATTTTG